>VXAZ01000256.1:3044360-3421147 GCA_013399875.1 Gymnorhina tibicen
AAAAAAAAAAAGTGCCCGGTTTTCTGATTGGGAAACAACTTATTTGCTACATATTTCACATGTGTAGTGTAGCAGAGGACTTTGTCTGTTCTCTTGCATGAAACCAAACCAGAAAAAATATGTCACTATTTAGCACTTTCCATGTAGCAAGAACCACTTTGTCTGTCCTTTATGTGAAGTCTTAATTATAGTAGCAGCTCTATTAAAGCCAGAAACACATTCAAGAGAGTAAACAGTGCATAAACTCTAAACAATATAACAAATGAACTTTTCAGTGGCAGCCCCTCAAATAATTTGATTTCTTAATGTAGAAGACCAGCCATCTCTGCACATTGTAAACTGTCCCATGGTATGTCTACAAATCTGAAGAGGAAATAATATTTTCTAGTGGACAATTAGAGGAAACGTGTCTTTCAGGGATTATGAGAGAGGAAAAACCCCTCAGGCTATGTGTCCCCTACATAGTGATGATTTGAAAATTTTGCATTCCACAATAACCAAGGCCTTTACTGTCGCTAAATTATTGTGGCAGGAAGGAAATTCATTGTAAGTTTGAATTATAGAAAGATTACATGCACCATTTCTGTAGTCATCAAACTTTTGTGTGAATCATTACAGCTGTTCTCGCAATCGTGGCGAGCCTGCAAACAGAGGCGCTGCTCTGGCAGCCTAATAACGTCTGAATAAATTGGAGAAGTGCCCACACAAGTGGCTCTGGATAAGGACACAATTTCTAGTTGGCACCATCTGATCACATCCAACTTTTATTTGAATGTGATTTCTTCTTGCAACTGTTTTGGTAGTTTTGGTTGGACATTTCACATTTTAACTACCATCAGGGGAGAAATATTTCACTTCTTCTTTTCTAAAACTTCGTCTCTCTCCCCAACCCTTCACTGATGATTTTTCTGTTGGATACATTCTTGCTCAAATTGCCTACCTCAGAAATGATCAAATCTCAGGTATTTCCATCCTTAATCTCTTCCCCTACAGTCTCATTACCTGGGATGATATTTTCGACCTCCAAATCCATCATTCTCTTAAAGATCTTAAAGATTTTCTGATTTATTTATACTCCCATCTTACAAAAGCCTGGATAATCTTATACAAGGTTATTTAAGAGGGTCAGCCTGTATCTTCAAATCCATTGTCTATGCCCTAGATATGTTCACTTCCTGAGACTAATAAACACAAAGTTAAGAACTTTGATCTTCAAGGCTGCTTAAATTTGAGATTAATTTTGTGACTAGGTGATGATTTTTTTTAAGGGGAAAATGTCTTTTTGAAACAGAGACCATGTAATGAGGGAGCAAGAATTAGACTAGAGGAGATCAGTCACACTGCTTGACAACTGAATTATAAAGATTAATTCTCCAGTGATGTTGGTGAGGCACTTCTGAGAAACTTCCTGAAAGAAATTAATTCACTAAATCACTGAAGGTTCCTGAATGGTGAATACATAGAAACAGTCTGTTTTGTAAAGGTAATTTGATGCACTCCAAAGAGCTGATTCATTCTGAAAGGTTCTTTCATGAAACATCTTCTCTTGTCTTTTTTTTTTTTTTTTTTAAGACAGAAAGTTCTTTTTCCCCTCTTGGGAATTGATTTTTCTGCTTTTCAGTATCCACGTGCTCTCTCTCTGGAGACTTCTCTCAGCCAGCCATGAAATCAGTACCTCCTGGGAAGACACAATGCAAGCTTATTACTGCTTGCATCATTCCTGACATAATGATCTCTACATTTGAAGTGAAAACTCAGATTCAACTCCACTCTATTGTCTGATTTCTTTTAATCCAAATTATTTGCATTTTGTATCTTCTGTATCTGCAACTTTTTAGTCCAGATTACTTAGATACTAAATTTAAATGACAACTAATGCCAAATTAATAGATAGTCATGTGCTTGGATGCCTGTAATATCAGTTCTCCAATCACCTTGTGATGACATGCAGATAATTCTCCCCAGCGCTGTTTCTCTTGTCTTCTGTCTGTCTACTGATTTGTGCTTCATTCACCACTGACCCATTTCAGTGCTTGTTTGCTCTTCCAGCTGTTGCAGCCACTGAGAGTCTTGTTTATGTCCTTTTAAAAGCTCCAGCTCTGTTACACAGTGCTTACTAAAGAGTGCTGTCTAGTTAACAAAAGCCTGAGGAACAACCTGACTTTTTCGAGACAATCACGGTAAGCTGGGTACCTTAACAAGCCACATGTTTAGCTGGGACTGCCATCTGAAAACAGCAGTTTTCCTAAGCCAATTCCCAGAGCTGGGAATTTATAGCTGAAAGAGAAGTCATTATTTGCTTTACTTTTAAAAAAAATTTTAAAAGCAAAAATTGAGACAATAATATTGTAAAACAGTTACAGATGTAAGTACACCATAAATAGCATGGGAAGACCTCAGAGATGTCACTGCAGCCTGTATACTCATGACATAAACAAATGAACAAGAGGAATGCTGTGTACCTGGCCCTTGTAGACTGTGAAAACTGGAGATTATTCTTCATATTCAACTATTTTTCTTTCTTTTGTTTTTTTTCCCTCTGTTTACTGCCTTTTTAGCACTTTCCCCCAGTAACTGCATCTTACTGTGGACATCTGACAAGATTGCTCCTGGTAGGACAGTTTCCCAAAATTTCCACCTGGGACTGGTTCCTATCCCCATCCCATATGATCCTTTTGTCTAACTGCTGTGGTGTGCAGAGGACAGATATCTCTGAAAAAGGGAAAATGTTCAGCCCAGGAATTCATACAGTTTGTGACATTACTGCAGCAGCCAGTGGTAGCAGCTCTGGGAGGTTGAACTGACCTTAGTCATAAAGAAACACCTTGCAGACAGCCACACAAGTAAATGTCTTCTAACTTTCTTATACTGTTCCAACAGAATGAGGAAAAAATGAATATAAAGATAAGTGCAAAAGGAACTGGTGCATTTGGTCCCGAATTTGATACCCCAGAGATCAGGAACTGTGTGAATCTTCCAACTGAACTAACATGCTGGGTAATTTCTGTCACCAGAAGTTCGGGAGTGACTGAGTAGACGAGACAAAATCATGAAAACCAGAGACTTTTAAGAAACTATTCCACAAAACAAGAGCAATTTGTATTGTTCTTCTCACTGCTATGAGACAAGCAGACAGCAATTTTCCAGTGCCTGCATTGTACCTTTTCTGTGCCTCGTGCTGCAAAACCCAGCTATTAGTAGACAGGTAATGGGCTGGCAACCTTTCTGCACTGCTTCAGTTGCACCAGGAACTTGGAGCTGTGTGACGAGATGAGTCGGTGTCTTCTCTTCAAATGCCGATGCATAAACTGGACATCACCCCAGCAAAAGACCATGCCTGAACACACTCCAGCTCTGCCAAGCCAGCCCAGGTCTTGACCCACTCAGTTAAGCACGTTGATGGTTGCAGTATAGCAGAGCTTGAGTGGAGACCGTGCTTTCATGATACCCCTCTGGCAATATTCACTAGTGCCTGTGGCCCACCCTATGCTCCATTTGCTGCTCCTAGATACAGCATGAGCCCACAGCCATTTGTGGGAGATGAGGCACCTTTTCATGGAGCTACAATTGAACCTCTGTGAAGTAGGCAGAAGAAATCCTTAACTCAGTGTTGTTGCCAGCACATTCATATAACATGAGCACAGTCTCAGCTGCCTGTACTTCTGTTGTAACATCACAATAGTATGTGTCAGGCCTGGAGGATGTTCCACAGAGATCTGGAAAGGCTCATGAACACCACCATTTTGGTTCTTTCTGAGCCTCTATGTGATGCTGCTTCTCTTCAGAAGCCCAGTCAGTCACATTTGAGACCCTGCCTTGCCTTTTTTGTATTTTAGGGAATGCACTTACAGCTCTGTTGCTTTGGTTCATTACTTCAAACGAAATCTTTGTCTAATTATTGACCTGAAAAGGAAATGTTTCTTCCCCAGCTGGGTGAAACAGAAATGTATCCTGGGGAATGACTGCAAGCACATTGCATTTCTCCCTTGTTTTTTGGATATCACCTATTTTTCCTTATTTCCTATTTTCACCCCAGTTAGCTGGTGCTGTGTAAATTAGGCTGTTGATTTCGGAGGCATTCCTTTACTTAGTGTGATGCTTTGTGAAATCGTCAGCTAAGCATTAATCATCATTTAGCGTGTCATTTTGTCTGTGTCTGACATATATTAAACTGTACCTCAGGATATACACATCTGGTGGTGACAGTCATTTGTTAATTGAATGTGACTTTTAATGAACTTTTCACCCAGCAGGCTATTCTGGGGTTTTATGAACAACTGTATTTGTTACAAGTGCTTCTGTAATTTTTGCAAGTGAACATCGAACAACAGTGTTGTGACTTCATGGCAGCTGCTGCAGCACGCAGAGCTGCATGTCTTGCCCATTAATCCCCACAGGCATCAGATTCACCAAAGTTATGTCTGACTTTGTACAAACCCAGATTCCTAATGGCAGGTGTTTTAGAGCCACTCTCAAATGCACCCCCTGAACACGGCCAGGCATCACACCAGCCATCACAGCGAGGAGCCCTCTCAGTGGCAGTGTCACCAGCCAGACTGGGCTTCCTTCTTCTCAATCCTTTGAAGAGCAGACTGCTGCCAATGGCACGGTGCATATGCTGTTGGTGAGGCTGCCCGTGTGCCTGTGTTCCCCATGGCAGTGACTTGGGAGCAGCTCGCTTTCCCGTGGAAACCAGAAACAGGCTTCAAAGAGCAGCACAAGTTTTTCAGGCAAAAGAAGGGAGGATGACCAAAACGGTAGGACACAAATCCACCATGTGTATATCTGGGATGCAAAAAAAGCAACTTTATAGTGGGAAAGACCCTTTCCTTATTCTTTTGGTTCTGTTTATAATAGGGATTTGTTTGTAACAACTGGTTCAAGAGATGCTTGATTCTTTCTTTATTTCAATTTCTGATTGCCATTTTATATATTCCTTTGGAAGATCTGGAGATCAAACACAGAACAGGATGAGGGAGGCTTTGGAAATTAGCGATGTATACAGAGACTTGGCAAAAGCATTAACAGATGCAAAAGAAAATTTAAAAAAAAAAAGGAAGAAAATAATCTAAATGAAGGCAACACAAAATATGAATATGAAAAGAGAACAGTTTAGAAATGGAAATACAGCACACTCGGAATTAATGTAGACTCTTTCTAGGCCTGGCGTGATTCATGCAGTGCCAACAGGCTGTACAATTTGCATCAGTATCTATGTTTCAATACAATTTTGTAACCAGGCTATTTAAATCCTCTAAGCCTTTTATGAATTCATGTGCAAGCCTGGACATGAGGAGGGGGAGGAGGCAGGAACTGGATGTCTGCAAGGCACATCGCACATGCAACCTGTCAGGGCCAGCTCCGGGCTGAAAAAACAGCATCTCTCTTCAAACCCTGGCTTTGTCATTCTGATACAAACACGAATTTCAGCTGCAGATCCTCTGGGCAATGCAATCTCCTCCGTTCTCTTTAGAGTGCTTTAACTCAAAGTGCGTTTAGAGCTGTCAGTTCTGTTCGAGGTCACAGCAAATTGTGACACTTGATGCTGTATCACAGCTGACAGGATGTCTGCCTGTGGAGGTTTCCATGTATTTGGATGCATGCATGTAATCAATCTCATGAATCAGGAGCTTGATTTTTGCTTCACATATACTTTTCAACCTCTGTGGAGTTCACTCTTGCTTTGTACTAATTCAGAGGCCAGTTGCTGCAGGCCAGCATGTTGGAGGCCCTGTCCTGCTTTTGATCAATGTGAGGGTACGATGGTAAGAAGAACAAGATGCTGCCATTTAGAGTAATTGTGCTATGCAAACTAGGGAGGGCTCCATGCAATGACCATGATGCAGGTATTTTAATGGAAATACTGGTAAATAAGCAAATAAAAAAACTAGCATTCCCACTGAACACCTTTCCCAGTTAACATTCTCTCGGAGAAGATTTCTGAAAGTCTTCAGAGTCTGAGTTTTCCCCAAGAAAGATCATAAGTATTAAAGTTGCAAGAAGCTGAGACACAGATGATGCACTTGCTTTTCTGTTTCTGTACCCTATTATAAGCCTTGTTGCTTTGGGTCGTCTATTAGAGGCCTCATATATATACAGAACTGGGAATCTGAATTTTTGTGTTTAATTGCACCTGATAAATATTTATCCCATAATTTGCACTTTTTTACCCATTTATGATTTTTGTTTCTACATTATTCTCTGCTCATGTAGGCAAAGTGTCATTTAATAATGCATGGTGTAGAACCACTACTTCTTTTTATTTGTTTCAAACACACAGCCTAAGGATTTCATTCAGTGACTCTTTTCTTGTTTTGTGAGACAGAAGTTGAATGGATGACTTTATATAATATCCTGTGATGGGCCTTTAAGCAGTTATAAATCCTTTTCATCTCAAGGTAGTTGAGACTCTTTATAAAGGTCTCCTCAGGTTTTTTCCAGAAAGACCTTGACAGAAGCATTAATGAACTTTAAAAGTCTATAGAAGGTGGATCATTTACATACAAAGGAGCTTGGTGAAGCTGCCAGGAGATGGGAAGAGGCATAGCTTCCTTCCACGAAAGGCATGTTGATGCTTCCTCATAAGAATTTTACGATAAAATGATGCAATAGGATCACAGAAACATTTAGGTTGGAAAAGACCCTTGAGATCATCGAGTCCCACCACTAACTCAGTCCTGCCAAGTCCACCCTAAACCTTATCCCTAAGCACCAAATCTACACATCTTTTAAATACGTCCAAGGGATGGGGACACAGCCACTTCCCTAGGCAGCTTCTTCCAATGCTGAATAATTCTTTTGGTGAAGAAAGTTTTCCTGATGTCCAACCTAAATCTCCCTCGTGCAGATTGAAACCATTTCCTCTCATCCTACTGCTTGTAACCAGGGAGAACAGATCAATTCCCCCTGGCTACAGCCTCTTTTCATGCAGTTCTAGAGAGTGATAAGGTCTCCCCTGAGCCTCCTTTTCTCCAGGCTAAACAAGCCCAGCTCCCTCAGCTGTTCCTCACAGGACTTGTGCTCCAGATCTTCACCAGCTCCATTGCCCTTCTCTGGACATGCTCCAGCACCTCAATGTCCTTGTTGTGGTGAGGGGCCCAAAACTGAACACAGGATTTGAGGTGTGGCCTCACCAGTGCTGAGTACAGGGGGACAGTAACTTCCTGGTCCTGCTGGCCACAATATGCCTGATACAGGCCAGGATGGTATTAGTTCAGAGTTATTCATATGCCAAGTGATACTATTTTTTAGGTTGTTTTAAAGTGGATTGTCTCAAATACAAATACCCACTGGAGCCCTTTTCAAGATTTTGTACCTTTCTATTTGGTTAAAAAAGTATTTGAATGGCAAGTTTACCTCAAAGTTGGTGGGACAGTTGTTCAATATCTGACCTCTCAAGATACATCTAGGTGAATAGGATTCAGGCAAGCTGATTCTATTATCCATTTTCCTTATATGAGCTTTTTTTTCTCCTTACAGCCATTTAATATGGGATAACTCTGCAGACCTGATTTTTGTAAAGAAAGTGGATGGATATGAATGTCTCCAAGATCTTTGGTAATGATCACTGCAAAGAAAGAGTTGCATTAGCACCTCTTTTGTGGCCTTTTTTGTGATCCTCCTACTCCTTGGTAGTCCCTCAGCTCTGCAGAAATTCCTAGTTCTTGTGGTTTAAGGTTTTATGAGTAACTTTTATACTTGCCTTTAGCAAGTCATTCTACAAACCCTTCGGTTAGATTTTTAAGCCTAATTTGTTTGGGTTTAGGACCTGTGTAAGCTCCCTTGCTTGCACGTAACTTCCACTTCTGGAAAAATGTCTTTCAGTTAAAGTCTTTTCTATTTAGCTTTGTCATCTTATTTATCTAAGAATCTTTCTTTCTTTTTTTTTCCCCCAAGGAATATTCATTTATTTTGCACCTCTTAAGATAATGATTTTAAGGAGTGCAAAATGTCAGCTTTGAATTATCAGTGCTCTAGCAGAAGAGAGCCTTTACTGTGGCAGGATTCTGCTTCCAGCTTAAATGGCAGCCTCAGCCTCTGATACACTGCTACATCTGGTACTGTGGCTGCTCAAATCCCACAGAAACCCAGCTCAGCAAAGCTCCATCCCCAGGGAAGGGCCATTGGCAGGAAGTTTTCTACATGGACCATCCAGTGAGGTGGCCTACAGAGAAGGATGCTGGTCCTGCAGCTCCCCACTTCTCCCCAGATGTAATCCCCTTCCTCTCCTGGATGCACCACCAGTGCCCGCTGCAGAGAGCAAAATAGTCATAAAAGTCTGAATTTTGCCTTTGTTTCATTTTTACTTTATTTATGTCCTGTTTAGCTTTAAAATTTTAGATGCCAAATGGAACATGTGACATGGTCACAGGACTAGCAAGGATCTGGGCCACTGACTTCATTCCCTGTCTCCTAGGGACTACACTAAACCATAATCTTCTTCATAAATTTTGCAACTGGAATTCAGAAACAGTCATTTATAGTATTTTCCTCACTGGTTTGTTTCCTGGGATTGAATTCATTAGAAGCGTCTTTGGGAATCCGAAACTCCCAACGATATGTACAATATAGTATAAAGAAAGACAGGTTTGGCATGAATATTATTAAAGTACACTAGGTTTTTTTCCTAATCCTCCAGATATTTAAAAATATAGAAACTGCACAGAGCTACAACATTAAAGGTTTCTCAGCAAGACTTACACATACAAAATCTCTTTTTCGAGTGACATTGATTTTGCTACAAGAAAGGGGAAAATACAATAAAGAAATAGCAGTTTATAATAAAGAAATGAACGAGAAACCCAGTTGTGGCTCTAAGTAGGGAAGCTCCACATTTCTGTCAAGGCATGCCCACAGCAGAAAATAAGCTGCTCCCAGCTGCTTCAAAGCAGCTTTCCACTACTGAACACCACCAAGGTATCTGATTCACTCCTTTGCAGAAAGGATTTTTCTCTCAGTGCCACACTGGGAACACACACATTCCTGAAGAACTCGTTGTCATGGAGTAGTCATCTCACTCATAGGCATCAGTGGTTCTTCCAGGCGTTCGTGTTGCATCTGATTCAGAGCAGGTGTCTGAAGTGCTCCACTCCAAACCCCACACATGAAATCCCACCTGCACACGGCATATGCCAGCTGCATCAGGAAAGGTGAGGAGCATCTCCTACTACCTCAGAACTCCTACCACTGCCTCAGCCTGAAGCAATACACAGGTTGGATTTTCCCTCAGAGGATATACGGGTAGGCTGGAAAGATGTCAAGGCCTTCACATGTTGCCAAGCTGAGTGCAGGACAGGACCTTGACACTAATACCTGTGTATTCTCCTTAGCTTGTGTGTTCTCACACAAACAAAGCCCTGAAGGTGACCAGCACACTGAATTTCAGTTTCTGCTGGAAAAAGGAGCTGCTGAATGTAAATCTATAGTACAAATACTAGCTTTGTGAGAGAATAACTGCAGCTTCTGAATAAACCTCCCTTATAACCCGGAAAAGGAAAGACACACCTACCAATTATTTTTTGTCATTAAGCTAAAAATAGTAGTCGTAACAGGGTTTTTTGAGAAATCAAGCCATCTGCCCAAATAATGAAATTGATTACAAAGAGACTAATCATTAAAGGAGATGCAGTAAATTATATTCTAAGAAAAATATTTTAGAGGGAGTATTGGCAGGACTCCAAACCACAGCTCTTGTACTTTAAGAAGACATTTGGAAAGATCTAATAAAAATGCAAGATAATCAAACAATTCTAAGCCATCACCTGAGTTATTGGGTGTTTAAAGTTCCCACTGTAAATAGGATTACTCTAACAACATGGCTTAAATAATGTTAAAAATAGATCTTAAGCATTCTAGGTCATGCCAGAAAAATGTAAGAAGTGAAACCAAGGGATTTTAGTTTCATGAAAGCCAACCTTATTTTCAAAATGGAATAAAATTCTAATCCTCTGTTTCTCTTTATTTGTTATCATAAATAAATATGATAAAAAACTTGACATGGTTTGTAGTGTAAACACTGAAAAACACAGGTAAGATACCCACCTTTGTCTGCATTTGTCTAGTTCTCAGAATATAAATAGAAAGTTTCTGAGTATAAGCGGAAAACCTCTGTGCAGATTCCCTTTTCATTTGGCTCTGACTGGATCTAGGCAAATGGCTGGATAAAGTCTCATATATATATATATATAGATTGACTGTAGTGTGGTTTTCAAAATGGTTTAAAGTGAATTCAAAATAGATAATCTATAGTCCTTTGGGTACAATAAAAAAAAAACAAAACAACAAATCTGTGCTAAAAATCAATACTTAAAATGTCTAGATCTTTTAAAAAGCTTTCAGAGCCAGTTTGGTATAATGTGGTAGAATATGCCTGAAGATGTTAATTTTGTGTTTCCACTGAAACACAGTCATTAAGATAGAGAACTTGCAGTATTCTTCGCAGGGCACCATTTTAAGTGGAAAACGGCAAAGACTGCTGGTTTCAGGCCAAGGTTGGATTTTTCCAAACTCCTGCATGAAGGCATGTCCCAGAGGCCGGCAGCCTTGACAGAGGCGTGCAGCTGCACCACGGCCTCTCCCTGTGCGACGTAACAAGGCTCGGAGCCAAAAAGGGTCACATATGGCTACATCCAGGTGCCAACTTTTTGTCACACGCTCGCTGCTTGCGTCGGGCAGGAGTGGGAGGATGTCCTGTGTCGTTTTGCTGGTGCAGATCGAGGGACTGCAGCCAAAAAAAGGGGAAAGAAGAGGGAGAAAAGTCAGCAAGGTTCCAGGTAAGAGCTGTTTACCCCATTGTTTTTAGGGCACCGGGACCTACTCTTCCCCCCGACGTCAGTTTGCAGCGGGACAGTTCTGTGCGCTGTGAGGGCCACGGGGGACAGGGACCCTCGGCAGGGGAGGGGGGGACTCAGCCATGTCCCCTCTCGCGGCGGCAACGGCACCTGAGCCACCCCGCGCTCGGTATTTTGGGGAATGGTGCCCCACGCTCGGTATTTTGGGGAATGGTGCCCCACGCCCGGCACCTCCAGGCCTGGCAGCCCCTGAGGCTCGGCCCCCCCGCGCTGCTCCCCGCCGGGACGGGCTGCAGGGACGGGCGCGCGGGGGGGGCGGGCACGGCATCCCGCCGCCTCCCGGCGCGGCATCCCGGNGGGGGGCCGCCCGCCCTGCCCCGCAAACCGGAGCGTTCCCGGCGACGCGGAGTGCCCGGGTACCGTGCGCGTCCCTCCCGGCCCAGCCACTCCGGCCCCAGGTACTCCTTCGGGCATGGAAGGGAACGGGGAGAAGTTTGGAGCAGAGGGCGGGCAGCTCCGGGCGAGGAGTGGTGAAGATGCTGTGGAGGGTGGTCCTGGGGACGTGATATCCCGTGCCCGACCACCGTGTCCCAGGCGTTCTTCGGGATAGGTCACGGATGATCTGCCTGTGCCTCCCTGCCCTGGATGCTTCCGGACTGACCAGGTTTAGTGTTTCTTAGCGCCAGGTATTAACCTTTAGGGGAAGCCGCTAATCGGTGTCATACATAGGCTGCCTCTCATCGGGAAGGAAACTGAAATTACTTTTTCTCCGGCAGAAAAGCAATCAGAAGTGCCCCAGGTGCGATTTTTAACTACGTCTCCTTCCCGAAATTATGTTTATACGGTAATATTAATCAGTGGGGACAACGCGAAGGCTAGAGAGTAATTTACTGCTTAGTAATTACAACATATATTTGAAATTTAACCGTTGTGCATAAAGTCCATAATTTAAGTTGCACGGACAAGATAATGAACAAGTAACATGCAGTTTGTGGATGCAAAATATATTCCTAGAAAATCAGTTAAAATACATCACTGACTTTCAGCTTTCTATGTTTGCAAGGAATGTCCTTGTACTGAGATCACACACGAGGCAGGAATCTTTTTCTTTCTGATTGCTATAGAATGTTGGCAGTAAGAGAATTGTTTCTTAATCCAGTTATAAATGATGCTTCTCAGCATTTGTTGAAGTTATTTGTGGACTCTTCAGAGCAGGCAAGTGCTTTTAGGAAAGAGAGAAGTAAAAGGGTATTAAAAATTCCTGAAGTAATAGATAAAATTACTGTCTACCTTTGAGGGCATTGTGGTTAGGATTGGTTAATGTGGAAATATATAGGGCATATTGACTAACATAGTGTAACTTAATCACCTTCTGTATCTAGGAAAAAAAATTAGTTTTTGATGAAAAATTTGGTGCAAACAGAGACCTTGAAAATAGCTGAGGGAAAGAGAAATACACTTAGCTTACCTTTTCTCACTGAAGAAGTCACGGGGATGAGAATGGTCTGAATTATTGAATTTTTTGTTTCAATTTATAATATTCTCTGAAGTTTTGAACTTGAATATTCATGCTATGATGGTTTTGAAATATCACATTGTGGTTAATAGCAAATACTTATATATATAAGTAAGATAATTTGAAACATAATTATAAATACCCACATAACTTCTAAAAGCACATGTTTTAGTCTACTATTAGAGTGAAAGTTTAGTTCTGTAGCTTGGTTTTGTAATACACATTGTTGGAACAGAGACCAGTCTCTTCTTTCCTTTATTTTTTTTTAATTAGATGTGTCATGACATTACAAATTAAGGCAAAACAGCATAACATACATCAGTATGCTATAAAAATATACATGGACTTCAAAATCATGACAAATTTAAAAAATATTGATGCAAATCATGAAATGAAGAGAGATAGAAGCTCAGTCAGGTCATGTTAATCTGTCTGAAAGTTCAAAACAGTTCCCTTGTGCCCATTCATTGACTATCCTGTTACAAATAATATTTTCTGTTAGTTTACTAATGAGGGTTTTTAATGAGCCTTTCAGAATGTGACTGCTTCCTTCAGTTTCTAAAACCTGGGATGGAAAATCTGTGAGGAATCATTTGTGTAGTTTTCTCCACCAGTTCAAGATCTCATGTTCCCTGAACTCCTGCTGGGCTTTTTTCTGGGCTTCACTGATTTCTCCTCCTGGTGAAGATGCCCCAGGACCACACTCAGTTCTCTGGGCGTGGCTTCCTCTTGACTGGCTTTGAGGGGAAGGTGAGGGAAATTGATGTATCCTCTCCACTTCTTGATGTCCAAAGAGCCTCCATGCACTGCAGCATCTCCCTAGGGTGCACGTTATTCTCTCTAATAGTTTTGTGAGCAGTGGAACAGTTCAGGATTTTGGATAGATTTTTTGCACTCTGTGACATCCAGACTGGCCACTCAGACCCATGGGATCACTCCCAGCACTGAAAGGGGAGAATTACAAAAGTAAATCCAAGTGATCTTGTCTGGTAGAAGTATTTAGACAGTCAAACATCTGTGTTAGAATAGATTAAGATTCTGGCGTTTGCGTTTTTACAAGGGGATCATCCAGATTTTCATTGCAGCCTAAGAGTATGGCTTAGCAGAAATCCTAGAAAGTCAGAAATGGTGATCAGTTTGTGAAAAGCTCCGAAATCTGGCTTTCCTCACATGAAATAATGTCTTCTGTACTTGACTTAAAAATTCTGGTTTTCTAAGTTTTTCTCATTTTAGATTTATGTTTGTTATTTCTTCCCTTCTGCCCTGACTATATTAATTTCATCCTGGTTTCCTAAGGAGATGAAGCTAAAATAATAATAATGCTGTCTGAGTGGTAGCTCCCCACATTGCCTTGGTGTAATTTTTTTACCCTTAGAGATTAATTTCTGCCAATATAAATAGAAGAGTAGAGATTTCAGAGTGATGAAATCTTACAAACCTCAAGGCTTCTGGTGACCAGGGAGATGAGAGAGATGCAGTTAATGCCCCCACTGAAGGAAGAGCTGTAGCAAGCATTCAACTTAATAGACATGAGAAAATTTGTGCAGGTGTTCCACAGGATGCTGAACTTTATAACTTCTGCTGCTTGAGGCTTAGTGATTATATTTTTCAATTTCTTTGCTTCTTGGGACTCCACAGTTGTGGAAGTTTTGATAGTGCCTTTTCTTCTTCGTAGTCCTCTCAAAATAAGCTCAACAGGTCTGAGATGCTTCTGGTAACGAGTTATGAATACAGACATTGTCCTTCCTCCACTTCGTAAGCTGACGTGTTGCTTTCCTGGCCCATAATTTAATACTTCTTGACACAGGGTTGATAGCCAATGCTGCAGTAATTTTCTTTGTCATCTTGACTCAATGCAAACACTCGATTACTGTGGTCACAATAACACCTAGCTTCTTCAACAGTCGGTTTCTCTCAATTGCTTACAAGTTTTTGATTACACTTTAATTTACTTCCTACTGCCACTGCTGTTTCTTCTTGGTTAAGGCTACATCCGAACGTCCTCTCCTGCTTCTCTGCACAGCAGGATGCTGTAACACTCTCCCCGTGTCATGAGAAGGATAATGGAGGAGAAATATGAAAAGGTGTTGTGAGTTTATCTAGCAAGACCTTTATGAATACATATTGCTTTTATTGACTTTTAAGTGGCGGTTATTGTTCTGATTATTTGTTTTGTTACGCAACTGAAGTTAAGAGCTGTGTTCACGGGTAATTGCCCGTTTTCTCCTTCCTTGTCTTGCCAACATTAATAGCATCACAATACTTGTCTGTCTTTTCTCTTTCAATACCTCCCTATAAAATTACCATGGGTAGGTTTTTTGAGGTGGTTGGGTTTGGTTGATTTTTTAAAACATTTTTAATTTTTTTTTTTCTTTAGGAAGATTTAATAGTGTATTAAGTTGATTTGCTAGCTTTTTTCCTGTTGTAGAAATCGTATCAACTGGTCTTGCTCTCTGGGCATGAATGTACATATATAAATGAAATGAATTTAGTAAAGTGCTCACTGGATAATGTTGATTTGTTTGGAAATATTTTTCAGCATTCACATTGCACAAAGCTCTCCTCTACATCTTTTACTATCATTTATATACATTAAAGCCTTCCCCACTAAAGACAGAGCACCACCATGCTTGTATAGCCATTACATTTGACTTTATTCTCTTGTTCTGTATTAGCAAGAGGAAGTATGAGGTGCACAGCTGATGTCTTTTTTCTGGGAACAAGCACAAATACTTCTGTAACGTCTTGCCCTGCCTCATCCTCTTGCACTTGGATGGAGCCAAACATCCTTCCCTGCCAAAAGGACCTGGCCTCCTGGCAGCCCCACACAGCTCTCCCTGTGTTCCAGGTAGCTGCCACCCCACACCCTGGGCTGGGTGCCTCCCAGCTGGTGTCAGAGACAACTCCCAGAGCAGTTTCTCACCCCCCACCCCTCACCAGTGGTTGCATCACTCCCAGAAACGTGGGATGTAGCATCATACGTAGGTGCTACCCAGTCTGCTTCAGTTCAAATGCATTCAAGGGATGGATCTTAAAACACTGCCAGTGGAAGTGTTTAACTTGTGCTGTGGTGAAAGATTGGGTAGAGTGTGCAAACTTGTGCCCTTACCTTGACAGGGCAGAGAAGGGCAGTGACATCCTGCAGAGAGAGAGTGTGGCCTCTGCCCAGACCAGGTGGGCCGGGGTGGGCTGAGAGCAGGAGTCCTTCACATGGTTCAGCTGTGGCCGAGGCAGCTCAGCTGACTACAGCCTAGAAACCACTGTCAGCAAAAGGAGGTGATGATTTTACCAGGGTCGGGTTTGCACTGTACGCGGGGAGACATGTACCTTGAGCAGCCTTTGGGTGTGGAGCTCTGGCCAGGTGCACCCAGGATGAGGCATCTGGACAGGAGGATTTGAGCTGGCTTCCCAGAGCACAGAAAGCACTGAATATATGCAGCAGAAGATTTTCTGCATGTCTTTGCTTTGGTATGTGGCACACATCTTTCCGTGCTGAACCCAGAGGTAGGGGCAGTTCTATGCTGGCTTGTGCTGCAAGGATGCAGCTCTGAATTAAAAATCTTCCATTTTCCTTGTCCCTAGGAAGATCCCAGAGAAACAATTGCAAATCAGGGAGCCCATGTTTTTTTCTTTTTGCTTCTTCTTATTTTAATCTACAGATTAAGCAGTATTTGCTACATACACAATGATAACAAAGCTCTCTCTGTTGGCTTTCCCCATCCTGTCCATATATTCCATCCAACAGAGGAAGGTGAACTGGCTCTATAGCACACAGTGATGTTTATGCCTGCAGATCTGAACACCTGCTGAGGGAGAACAGAGGGAATAATTTATACTGCTTTCCAGCCCCCATGGACAAATGGGTAGACTTTTATTTCAGCCTTCTTCAATTACCTTTGCAACCAGTTCACAACATTCTGTTGGAAATACAGAAGTTTTTCCATAGGCTCTTGAGTAACCTGGAACTGTGATGAGTAATGCAGCTTTGGAGTTGTCAAAATGCCCTTGGAAGATGTGCAGCATTCAACACCATGCAACTTGGTGTTCTGGCTGTATAAAGTACTGCCCTTTGCTCAGGCTCAACATCCCTTTTAAGTTTTGTTTTGCCTAGTTTGGAATCTCGTGTCATTTGTGTCCTTTAGCTGAGCACCTGATCCATCGATATTTTATATCTTCTTCATTGCAAGGTACCCCAGTCTTGCTCAGACAGATGCAGAAGCATTGGCAGCTGTTAAATATTTCATACTAACTGATGAAAGTGCTCTGTGGTATTTCACAGAGTGATGACAAAGAGATTGTCATTGAGATGATTCTGTGCCCTTCTTCTTCCTCATCAAAAATAGCTTTAATTCCTGGGCAATACATGCTATGCTTTGTTCACAAGCAATTTCTATCTACACAGGTGGATTTTATAGTCCTTAATTAAGGGAGTTTCCATTAGTGTTGGTAAGATTTGTCCTAGAAGTATATATGTGGAGACCTTTGTATGTCTCTTCCATCTATTGTGGATGAGGTTTGGTTGGGTAAGAGGACAAAAGGAAGCAGAAGATGGGAAGATGATGTCTAGAAATTCTGTCTCTGAGTGGACAAGCAGTTCTGAAAATAGTGTTTGAACTAGAATTTCCCCCATGGTACCAAGTAGAAGGATATGGTTTGCCTAATACCTGAAGTATACATATTTCTCAGGGCTTAGCCAGTTGTGAGTAGCATTGTTGGCTTTGGCAGATAACACAAACAAGATGTTAAGCAATCATATGGTGCTTCATCTTGATTTAAATCCACAATCCAGTGGGAGTGCTGAAGTATTTCTGCTGTTTGTGTGAATACAAGTTTTGAGGACTGGCTTTATAAACTGCTCTGAAAAAAGGAAAGTCACGCTGGAACTGAGGAGTGGGGCAGAGGTCTGAAATAGTTGCCGCTTCTTCCAGAGCATGGATGGGCTGTTCCTACAGAGACAACTTGTAATGGGAAGATGAGACACTGATTTAGCTGTAATCCTGCCTGTAGCAGAGCTGGGCTTGGACACAGGATTGCAGTTCCCTGGACACAGGGAGTCAGATGATGCTGTAGCATGCGTCAGTGTAGTTCACCTTTCCTGTTTCCTTGCAAAATAGGATGCACTCTCCTCCAGGGAAGGAGCCATTTTCTAGAATATCAAAAGCGTGATGGTTATGGCTGGAGCAGTTGCCACATGAGGAAAGGCTGAGGGACGGTCTGGCTCATTCTGGGAGAAGTTGGTTCTGGAGGTGCTGTCGGCAGCTCCTGGTACCATGGGGACGGAGGTGGTCAAAAAGAGAGCCAAAGACACAGGGGGCATCAGGTGGACCAAGCCAGAGAGGTTCAGATGGTGCACAAGGAAAAGAATCCAGGGAGGCAGAGGTGAGGGCTGACCACGGTAGCTGTGCCAGCTCTGCTCTGGGGGGTTCCAGCCCCAAGGGAGCTCAGCCCTGATCTGCCTCATCTGACCTTGGTGCTGAGCTGGACGAGGGACATCCTGAGCCCCGTCCAGCCTGAGCTGTCCCGTGACCCTGTCATTCCAAGCTCAAAGCTGAGCCTCTGAAAAGCTGCTGTGAAGTCCTTGTAATGCATGAAAAATATAACAGGGAAGAGGATTCTTATTTAACAGACTGAAAGGCCAGTTGGCAGTACCTTTAATAAGAAATAACAAATAAATGCTAACAACAGCATAGTGGTTTACAGTGCCTGCCTTAAAATATCTTGCTAATACAGTCTGCCTTACATATGGTTAAATTCAATGCTGTAAAATAATTTCTAAGTGTACTGCTTGTGATCTGTTTCAGGCTTCAAGTGTAATTCAGTCTACTGCAGCTTTTGTTCACTTAAGAGAAGCTTTCTCCGAGGCACAATACAGTATAATAAAAATGCAGGGACTTCTGTAAACATGTTTTGCTAAAGCATTAATGTGATAGTTATGTTCTGTGTTCAGAAACGAAGCACTGAGCCAACTGCTTTCTTGGAAGCAGGCATCACGTGCAATGGTGTGATTTTGGTGTTTAAAAGAAAGGTCTCTAAGTGGGGATAGGGTTTTTCTAATGTGTCTAACTTGTTTTTTCTTCTTGGAAAGGTCAGGTATTAGAAATTCTATTGTACCATCCTTCTGATATTTTCTCTAAATGTCTTCTCAGAAGAGCTGGATTGCGGTGAAACTGCTTGGTAATGAAGTCTCCAGAGAGGAAAGCCACTGACTAGTCTATTATTAAGACTGTGAGTTGCTTCTGTTTAACAAAAAAATACTAAATAACCACCCGAAAAAAGTAAACTATAACCAATTGCTTCTACAATAGATAGGGTCTCATTTAAGCAAACATCAAGCAAAAAGCTCCACTTCATGTTGTCAAAGCTGTTTCATAAGCAGTCATTGAACATATGTTCCCTGAGCAACATAAAAGAGTTGGCATTAAGAAGCCAGTGGTGCTTTCAACCACTTCCCTGCTCTTCCCCATCATTACTCAGAAACTGTCACTAAAGGTGCTTGCTGTTTACCTCAGAGAGCTTAAAAAAGCTTAAAAGGATGAGTGTGTGAGGGTTGGAGGAATATTTGTTTTCTTTCCAATTGAACTTGCATTTGTTTGCTGGAAAAGCTAGAACTGTGGAAGGAATTGAATTGAATAAAAATAATTCTCAGACAATTCCTAATGGGAACAACCTATTATTGATGTGACTGGAAGGTCTCCACTTGAACATAGATGGTGTTCATCATAAGGCATGATGCTTTTAGGAAAAAGGATCATTGAAAAGGCAATGCTGGCTTTTTCTATTCTGAATTGGTAGTTTTTTTATTTATAGTTTGAAGAGAGAGTACATGCTGTCCACACAGTTCCTTTTATTAATGAGTAACTCACTTTTATGCTCCTCTCCTTCCGGATTCTCATTACTTACTGGTAGCTGGAAGTAGCACTCCAAAGTAAAACAGAATAAATGGAATGGTGTGTTTCTCAAAACAGATTTCCCAAGAGACTCAGTGTATGGTTTCTGTTCTAGCAAGTTTTGAAACAAACAAAAAAAATTAAGCCATGATACTAATTCATTTAGTTTTACGGAGTATTAGAATAATTCCAAATGGAAACCTACTTGCTGTAATCCCATTTAAAGAGAGACAACTTCTTGTTTTGAGTCAACTATAATCCACACATCTTAGCATGGAAATTGAATGTTGTTACAGAAGCTTAGTTTTGTTGAAGGGATGTAATAAGACATTCATCTGTATATTGACTGTGTTAAGTGACTGGTTAATGATCCAGCCTTTGTAGAGAGTTAAATTTTGTCATACAAAAGGAGAAGTAACAAAACTGGAGGCCTCTTTAGTAGCAGTTGGTAGTCAAGAGAGCGTAGAAGAAAACTGAACAAATTTATCCATCTGATCAATTTTGCATATCCACATGGAATGATATTCATCTCATGATTCTGACAACCAAAAAAGTCAGTTAAAACTTCACACTTTAATGATTTTAAAAGTTTCTTGTTCTTTAGATTTTTGTAAAACCTAGAACCTGAAGTTCAATTGCCTAAAATTAAATAAATACTCTGGAAGGACAGAAAGATGAGATTTAGAGATGTACCTCTTTTTAAAATGAAGCTTTTTATGGCTTAATGGCTTGATTAGTCCTTACTATAAATATTTTAACTATGCAATTTTTCTAGGCATGCATTTTGAGAGGGAATGGTAATTTATATTTTTTAATCTGTATCTTGGCATCATTTCTGTACCTTTTCAGAATTTACGAAAACGAATGTAAGATTAGAGGTAAATCAAAGCAAAATTAAAAAAAGTCAATTTAAATTTGAATGGCTTAGCACTTCCCCACCACCACTCTCCCCTCTCTTCCCGGTGCTGTTCCATGTGATTAAAGCCACCAAAAAGCTGGGGTTTCCAGCCCAGACCTTTCTCTATGGCTACCTTTCAGGGTAGGATTGAGTGCATTTGTTACTGCTCTATTCCTGGTTGAGAACTGGAGAGCAGAGATAACAGCCGGCAGTGCCGTCTCTGGGGCAAAGGATGTGTCCTGTAATCCCAGTTTCCCTGTTAAGACTTTCCAGCATCAGTATTTCATGGAGGAAGAGAAGCGAGGCCGACAGCCCGAGCTGCCATCTGACAGGAGCCACATTTGATGTACGGATGGCAGCGGATCCCTTGGTTGTGTCTGTGACAGGGGAGGCGGTCCAGCCTTCAGGCTTAGAAAAGCAGGAGCCCCTCAAAGGTGAGATGTAATTACCATTTGAAGTTAAGTTGTTCCCAAAATGGGGATATTTGTTCAGATGTCTTACCAGGAGCTGGCAGGGGAATCTGGCTTCATTCCTCTTTGCCAGTCTGAACTGCTCCAGCAAGACAGCAGGCCAGGCTATTTATACAACTAAACAAAAGAGGTGCAGGATAAGACCTCGTTCTGATTTGGGGGCAAAGGCCTTGACAGCAGAACACATAGAGACATGCTCTTCTGATGGAGCACATCTTTTTAAGGCTCCATCTCCTAAGAGAGATTGTAGCATTCAAAAGCATGAGGATAGATGGCTCATCACTAAATGGGATGTGATGAGGGGGAAGATGCTTAGCCTCAGGCAGCATGGGAGCTAAAAACAGCTCACTGGTGTTGTGAGCTGTGTTTGCACAGTGCCAACACAGCCACTGCTGAACTTGGGAGAGGCTGGAGATGTTCTGCAAATGTTCAGGGAATCGAAATCCTCACGGGGAAAAACCCTGAAACAGAGGAAGGAATATTATGGCATGTTCATGTCTGGTATCAGTATAGGAGTTTCAAAAATTGTCAAGAAAATAAGCATATGGACTGTATAAAAGACACATAGGCTTATTTTGGGTGAGGAATATACATGACACTGTTCTCCTTCAGAAAGTGTCTTGGCACGCTTTCTGTAGATTTGTGTCTCTGAATTTAGGGGAGGAGGATGAGGAGGAAGGCAAGTTAAGGTGAGAAGGAAGGGAAGCTGAGAAGAGAGCGGTGCTGGGATATGATAGAGTTTAGCACCAGTTTGTTTGCAAATGGAAGATGCAGAGGAGCTGCAGTGATGCGTTATATTGTTAATTATGTTTCAGTGTAGCTCTGGAGTTGTAGATCCTAGGAGAAATGCCACGCTGCACAAACATGGTACTCAGAATTTGTTGGTGAACTGTGACATCTGAAATGATACTTGTCTAGATAAAAGTAGAGCTTAACTGTGCTAAACATTCAACAAACACTTATTGTAACTGCAATTTGAATGTTTAAACTGTGAACAAAACACCAGGAAACACCCAATAATAATTCTGTGGCATCTGCTTTCTGGAGGAAATTGTGCCCTCATTTTCTAAATTAGAGGAACAAAAATAACGGATAATTTTTTTTCCTCAGGTCATGCTGCACTTGGTAATAAGTCACTGGTAAACAGCTCATGAACTGTTGATGCTTCTCATCTTGGGTACCGAGTTTACAGGATATTCACTTGGAAGCCTTGGGAAAGGCAGCCACCGGTGGGAGAAAGGGGAAGAGCTGAGGTGACAGAGCAGTGAGAACTCAGGGAACAAGGTCTGTGGCATGTACAAAGGGCTTGAGGACCCTGTTCTGTACACTTTGACAATGGGCATCAATGTTACTGAGCAGAGGAGTGAGATAGAAGGTCAGGATGGTTTTGTTTTGTAACCAAAATGGGCAGGATGTCTATTGAGAATGGTGGCTGACTAAATCAATGTGCTTTGGCAACAGCAGTTGCACCCAGATGTCATCTCATGTTTTGGGAGCTGTGGCATGCCATTCCAATGCAGGTTACTTTTCTTTTTCAAGGTAGAGGACACTTTGAATACCATTTTAAATCTTGGGTAGCTCCCTCCTCCATTAAAAAATGAATGGATGCTATAAAAATAACAAGGCTAGAATATTTCCTCTGGTCATAAATTTCCCATAGGAAAACTACTCTATATTCAACTGTTTAATGCTGGGGTTGGTACTGATGTTTGGGTTTAATAGGGTTTTTTAAAGTATCTTCATTACTCAGAAGAATAAAATTGTTCCGGTGGTTTTTCAAGATAAGCAGCACTGTTGTGGTGGTAAAGACTATCTTATTTTTGTCTCCACAGTTCAGGAAGAGCTGGGATGTTACAGTGTACTGGTGGATCTGTATAACCAGAAAAGATACTGGTCACAAATCAAACACGAATATCTGTAGGAAAGGTCATCCTGATGCATATGCCCTTTTCCCATCCACCAACTTGCTGTTTTAATGGCTCTGGGGTGGCACAGATTTGTTACTAATCCTTGCTTTGAATCAGCAGTGCCTACTGAGATAATGCAGGAATTGTACAGAGCTTTAGAGGGATGGATGGTTCAGATTAAAAAAAAACAACCAAGAAACAAGAAAGCCAAACAGATCAAAAGAGCTTTTCTATTACACCACCAAATTGATTACTTCTAATTCAGAAATTCATTTACGCCATTCTTATTTTTCATAACTTGATCTTGAAGAAGCATTTTTACCATGTAACCCTGATTTTCTTTCTGTGGGTTTTTTTTCCTGGGACTGAGTAGTGAGGGCAGCTATCCAATTAATCCAGAAGGAGCTTCAACAAAGCCTACATGTGTGGGCTCACAGTATCTCCAGGCAGCACAGCAAGTGCTACCTTATCCAAGGATATAAACACCACTGGCTTTGGCCTCCCACCTCCACCTCGGCTTGGTGGATTTCTGGCCATTTGGTTCCACAATTGCTGCTCATCTTCAGTCTTTTCTCCAGCCTGATGATGAGCCACATCTTGCTGTCAGAGCTGTTTTGTGCCACGGTCTAAGTGGTGGCACCTGAAAGATCCCTCCACATTGTGGTTTGGTGACATGGATGGTTGTGGGGCATCCTGCATTGGAAGTGTTCTTCTGTGTCAGGAGGCCATCCTTCATTTGGGGATCTTTGAGGTAGGAGCAGGTTTTCTCATGAATCTCCAGCTTGTCCTTGCTAAAATAGGTATACATTACCTTCTGAGTTGTGAGATGAAGCCTTCAAAGCACAAGATAGACAACTGTGTCTTCACACTTTCTTCTTGAAAGATCGAGCAGTTCATGTCCTTTAGTGAGGCAGATGAGTGATGTGCCCTGGATTTAGCTGTGCCTATCATGTGATAATAGAAATGCATTGTGAAAAGTTTATGATCCCAGAAACATTTACTGACATGCTGCACAAGGCAAGGGTTCTGCCACTGCACAGACTGGGCAATGTTTTTTTCACTCAGTTTGTTTTTCCCTGCAGCCCCTGACTCCAGGTCCATTCAGCTATTTCAGGTCACTTTGTAAGCAATCTGAAACCACACTCTACTAAATACAGCTTTCCTGGATATGTAGGTTCAGCACATTTTCTTGTTGCATGACATATCAGAAAGGCTATTAGTAAATCCTGACTTTGATTTTTCTTTTTATAGTCGTTTACAGTTTCAGATAAAATTGCCACTTGCACTAGTAAAGGACTTAGTGTGAACTTGCAGCTCACTCTCTTTTGACGAGGTTACTTTGTGTCTGTCAGTTTCTGATATCTGGTACCTGTTTTTCAGCCTCCAGTTCTGTAGCTGAAAGACCAAAATTTCAGGAGAGTAGTTAATTTGTAGAAGTTACTTCCTTTTCTTCATGTAGATACAATTTTCGTATATATATTGAGTATTTTGATGGTCAAGTCCCAGATGTGTTCAAAGCACACATCTCTAAAGAATCAAGTATTAGCTCATCAAACTCAGTGACCATGAAAACTGAGAGGATGGTGTAGGACTGGTTAACTGAAGCCTCCTAAGAGCATGTGGTAGGAAGAGAGTTAGGTACAAACCCCTGACTGGTGCTATTTGGGGCAGGGTAGCTTTTGTGCTACTAACAGACATGATAGTTTTGCTAAATACCTGCTGTCTCCTCTCCTTCATGCTGCTCTGAGGATTCTTTGGAGAAGCAAAACATTGCTAAGGACAAAGAGAGAAAACTCAGAGCCTTGTATGAGAATTTGGCTGTGGAGCTTGGACATCCTTCAGTGGGAATGGACATGCTAGAATTGGTATGCATGAATATTTTTATGATGTTGAATAAAACTTTGAAAGGAACCTGTCTGAATACAGGGAATCTTGAGGCCCTATGCCATGTGTCTTTTCATTTCTGTGAGATGTATCCTGCCCTATTTCTGTTTCAAAGGGGTTTTATGCATTTGTTTGGAAGCAGTGTGTCCTTAGGAGAACTTTTTATCAGCTCTTGAAAGAAGTTTCCTGCCTCACAGGGTATTTTTACCCAGCTTATACCCAACAACTCATCAAGACCTGAGGAATGGACCACCCAGGACTTGAAGGGTAGAGTTTTGTGTTGGTGCCTCTCTGCCTTGTGGAAGTTGTAGGTAAATGAGAGTGAATTTGGCTTCTGATACATATCAGAACATCTGTTGCAGATTGTGCCTGGCTACAGTAGCCTCTCAGATGGATCGATGCAGAGCAGTGGTACACTGGCCCTACGTTTTTTTCAGAGATGTCCTCCATACCAAGGGCAATTAAAAAGTGTATAGATCTGCCTGCTTGTTGCTGTAAAGCTTCAGGGTTAATTGATGTGTGGCCTGACCATATCCTTGTGTAGAGCATTGAACTGTGTTCAGAATAAACATAAGTGCATTCGTCCTTTTCCTCAGTATAGGTGAAGGGAAGAAGTCATTCCTGGAATGGACAGAGGGAATGTTGTTGTTGTACATACCTGACAGAGATGGACTAGGAAAAATACCTGGTGAATTAATACCAGAATTATGTTCAGTCCCAGGCCGCTAAAAGCTGCCCAGGTAGTCAGCCTCCCACCATTTCAGTGGTGTAAATACACAGCAGAGAGAAGAGCAAGAACACCACCACATTGCCTGAGGTTTGGTGTCAGAGCACACTGAGTCTGGAGGTGACCTTCAGTTCACATCTGTGTGATATCCAGTGTGCCAAGGCTTTCTTCCATTGTTTTATTTCAGGTTTGATCTCAGTGACACCACACGTGAAATATCACATGGTCAGTCACAGCCTGTTGGGTCAAAAGAAGCATTAGCAAATGCAATTACAGAGCCTGCCTGATGGAAACCCTTGTGCTAACAGACACAGGTGTTCTTGTGCAGGACACTGCATGGGGGCAAGGCAGGAGAAGGCGCAGTGACAATGTGACATGAAATTAGAGAGGGGAAAATGAATGGTGGGTTCAGCAGTGAATTTGAACATAGGACAGCAGTGTTTGAAGACACTTCTCTCGAGGCTTTTCATCCAGGCTTCAGGCTTATCTGCCATTAATATCAGTTATGCATCTTCTTGTTGTTGTTATTTGCTACATGCAGGTATAAATACCATGTTTTCATTATATGTAAAATTGCATTCCCCTACTGATACCAGCAAGGAATCTTGCAGGGAGGATTGCAAAGCACTTGCAAAAATCCTGTTTATTGGATGAAGCTATTATGGAGTATGCAGAGATTAGGGCTGGGGTTTAATGATTCCTGCTTTTCTTCTACTCTTTGCAGAGATGCTGTTGTTCCAGGGAGGGGTAAGATGCGCAATCCTAACCCTCAAGGAACCTCTTGGGCTGCAGTTGTGTCTGGCCTGCAGAGTACAAGAATAAAGACTGAAGAAATCCCTTTTCCATTTCTGCTGTCCCTCTGCATCTCTTTAGGGATCAGATATGATTCATTGTCTTCCCTGGGACTGCCTTCCCTGGGACTGCCTTCCCCTCACCTCCAAATGCCATTCAGCCCTCAGAGAGCCCTGGTGTGAGAACAGATTGCTTTAGTTAAACACTGACAAGTGACCACAACCTGCAGCTGGGGTCTGTCTGGGCTTCTGACCCCTTTTTGTACTCGTCATAGGTTCTAGAGACAGATTTAGTTTCGGAACTGCTGACTTCAGCTCTCATATCTATGCTGATGGCTTTATTAATGGTAGAGACATCACATAAATTGTCATCTCCTGACTATCCAATGTCAGAGATGTCTCTGTAGACAGGACAGCAGGTGTTGATTCTTTGGGACATTTGACTTTTAAATTTCCTCGTCATCACCTTGCTTTAAAGAGCACTGTTACAAGGGTTGGTTGCTTCTGTTGGTGCCCTTTCAGAAGGGCACCCTGCAGCACTGCAGGGCTGCCTCTGCAGCCACCAGCCCAGAGTTGCTGGGCTTAAGGGGTAATTAGTATGGAAAAAACTGTGTTCATCCCTTTGTGCATTGTGAAACTTTCCATTTTACCATTCAACCAGGGTTTAGTACAAGTGGAGGGGTAACACAGTTTCAATAGGAAAACAAAACTGATAATCTTAGGTTCTTTTCTGATTGAGCTCTTTCAGTCTTTAGAGTGCTTTTTCATTGTCTAATGCTTCTTTGAAATAAAAAAAACCTAATCTGAATGAACAGTTAATAAGATCCTTTCCCATTTTCATCAGAAAGCTGATGTCTTATTAGCACAAAATACCCTTGTAATTTTCCACTTTCAGATTCTGCTTTCTACCTCTCCAAGATCAGCAGACACAGTTGACTTCTCCTTGCCATAGGAGAGAATAGTCCTTCCCCTCTTCAGGAGATTGTTGTGGGGCTAGTTGGAGGTTATCTCACACACCAGCTTCTGGAGGTTGAAATCAAAACTGAAAATATTTTTTGTAGTCTTCTTTTTTTTAGAAACTTGATGTTCTGCCTTGTCACAGAAAGGAATGGGTTTTCTTAAACCAATGTTGACTAAATGACTTTGACTTCTTTTTGGTGTGGAAAGGAAGGGAAGGGGTTTTTTTGCTTAGAACTGACATAATGGGGATTTCATTTGTGGGGAGTTTGTTTTTCTTTCTATACTTTTGTCCAGAGTGGTTGAGAACAGTTGAGCTGGTTCTTATCAAATGAGTATCTAGTGTGTAGTGTCTTGTTGGTGAGAGATCAAAAACAAGGGAAAACACTGAACACCTGAAGGTACTTCCCGCTGTATAGTTTCCGTGTATCCTGTGCTTGGCAGCTCATGGGTTACTTGAGTGAGACACGGTATTTTTGTGTTTAATAGCTGTTGATAGATTTTGCTTCCTTCAGGTTTTTTATGACATCCTCAACATTATCAATTGCCTCCTGAACCTCTCAATCAGCTCTTTACATTGAACCCAGTTTCCAAACCCAAGGTAGATTTGCCACAGACATCCAGAAATTGCTCCCTGAAGCCACCTTCATGACATCAAGCAAGTTCTGTCTTGGAAACAATTGATATTTGTTGCCTCTTAATTCTGTGGATATTTGAAATATTATGATCATGTGTAATGGAAAGCAAACCATGAATCTGTGGAGGTGTGTGAATTTGTAGAGTGTTGGTTTCTGACAGAGATCCTGGCCAAGTGACAGGACATCTGGAATGACAGCACAATCTTCCCAAATCAAAGCCTCATTGCTGCCATATTTCACCTCTCTTTTGGATGTTACTGTTGTCTCACCATCAATCTCTGCAAGCTGGTGGGATTCTCTCCTTGTCCCTACCACAGCTGTAACCATTGCTTTCTTCTCCATTTCAGGTATGTAGAGATGTTGCCAGTGCCTTGCAGGCTAAGCAGTTTTGAAGGCAAAAGCATTGCTCGTGTGCCTCTCAGCACACACAGAAATACTGTGAGGTGAGGTGAGAAGGGGTGTATGTGCAGTGAACACCCCCAGATGATCTGTCTATTGATCATACCAATGGTTTACATTGAGATGTCTCAGAAGAAAAGAATGAAACAGGAACTAGTCACAACTCTGGAATAAACAGGAACTCTGCTCTCCTGTTGAGGAGAGCAGAGTTCCTCGGTGTTGTATTTGAAGATCTGAAGAAAAAGTACGTTAGCAAAACATCTGAACTTGTGTAATTAATACTAAAATCTTTATTACAGCAGACTATTTTTACACTCTATCATTTAACTTACATTCTTAGAGATTCCACATGAGAAGTGCAGGTACTGTTCTGCAAATGAGTAAATAATTCAGTATATACTTACAGCCAGGACTGTTAAGGGAAAGTTGCTTAACTAAGCCTCATTAATACAGACAGATTTGTTTTTAAAAAACTTTTTCTGCTGCTCAAAACAATCTTCATTTATTGCTCATTCCTGAATGTTTAAAACAGATTTAGCATTTTAAATGCTTATCTATAAGTATTAGTAACACTGGGTATGGAAAATTTCGGGGTTTTTTCACTGCATCTGTAAAATTTCTTTTGAAAGTAGTAGGATGTCCTTATGCAAGTTACTGGTAAGAGGAAAGAGCGACAGCTGTAAGCAGAGGTGGCTTAAGCATAAGATAACCTACCAAGTAGCCATAGACTTTTTTTAACCTTGATAAAAGAACTCATGAAATGTCATTTTTTTAAATATTTCACTGCAGATGATGCTTATGGCATAAGTTGTTTAAGCTTAATGGTTGCAACATGGGTTCAGAAATTGAATTGACCTCCAGTATCTGTTTGGATGTAGAGGCCACCTATCTCTGTGTATGGGAATGGTAAAAATGTGCAAATTGATAAGCTACATCCATTTTTGAAAGATAAACTCCTCAAATATGAGTTTACAATGTAGCAATCACGCCTGCCAATATCCATCATGTTCAGCATAGGCTGTGTGAGGCAGATTAAGTCATTGTGCATCCTCTCATGTTTCAAATATGTTTCACAGAAGGCAGAATTCCTTGCTGCTTGTCCAAATCTGTACAAAATCCCCCTCTTTGAGCCCTGTCCTGCATTTGCGATCCTGGAAATATTCCCCCTGATGTAAACATGAGTTTGATAAAGTATTCAATCCATCTTATTTCTTCAAATCCATATTTCTTCAACATACACACCTTTGTTTGCTTCAAAGCCTCCAGAGACTGGGCACCACATGGAAGCTGGGAAACAGTGCTGCAGATCAATACAATTACACAGTGCACAGTCTAAATTGGTACCATATGTGTGTAATTCAGAAAAAAGAGCAAGTTTGCCTCTTACAGCCTATATGACACTGTAATTGCAGTAATGGAAACAGGAAGCATAAGGAGAAGGGTTTGTCTGTAGGCTGAAGTTTGGTCCCTCCCCTGCAGTGGAGCTGATTTCAGCCAGCAATCATGTGCCTCTCAGCAACTGGCATAAAATGCCTCTTAGCAGAGGTCAGCACTCAGGAGGCAGCTCTTAGCACAGATGGAAACTCACCTGAACGCAGAATGAGGCAGCAGTTACCACGAATTCTCTCTTAGGAGACTGCCACAGATGAGTGGTTTAGGTCACTTAAGGAATCACTGCCAGAGGTGACAGCAGCAGCAGGTTTATTCTGAATTTGTGAAGGTGCATCTTGACAAAGTCCGATGGCAAGGTTCATTCTATGACTCGCTACACAGACAAAGCATGCAGAGCGAACTTGGATTAGAACCAAATTTTAAATTATTTATGTGGAGAATAAGGATGAAAAAGGATAAAGATGTAAAAGGTAAGGGAGGTAATTCCAATGAGTCATGAGGTTTTAAGAGAACCCCCTTGCTTTCTAAATTGCTATTGGAGTGTTGGTGCAGCTGAGTCCAGTCTTAGTCCCAGGCTCGGTCAACGGCTTATGTCTAAAGGATTTCATAGGGAAATACAACGAGTAGGGTAGACCGTCTGTCTCCAAATGGTTTTGAGCCTTTTAAAGCAATTTTAGGCCATGCTACCAGCAGCAAGGAGCTGAATTGGTGCTTTTCTTCCACACTGCTTCAGAGGGATGCTGGGTTTTGACGTTTTCGAGTTAAAATTCAGTAAAGCATATTAACCTCATTAATCACAGTGTGAAGAAAAACCCTGTCAGAGAATCCAGGCTTTATCTTTGCCTTTTGCTTTTTGAGACACTGAAAGGAGGAGAGAAAAAGACATCAGATGTGTCTGAGTGATAGCACTGAGACTCAGAAATTGTAACTGGACTAGGGAAAAAAACCTTTACCATAGGTGCCAGGGACGGAAGTCTGAATCTGAAAGGGGAACTTGAAAGGCAGACTGTCTGACTTGTTTTGCTTGAGGGGTCAGCTGTTCTGATCCTGTTTTCTCTTTATGGATCAAATTTTTATCAGGTTGTTTTTATTTCAATACTATTTTACACTAGTGCAAAAGGAAAATACATTATTAAATCTAGTGGGTTTGTGTTTGTATTTCTATAAATAACTCTTTAGCAAGCTATTTATTAGTTTTTCTACTGCACAGCATCTAGGAATAAGAAAGAGTCCCAGTGTAGATGTGCCTACACAAAGATTGTATTCCTAAGGGAGCACTAAAAAAAATGAACACCAGCCTAAAAGGCACATGCCATGTTCACAGCCTGGAATTTGGTATTTGAAGTTCATACACATATGGATAGTAGCAGCCTTATCAGAAAGCATCAGTTTAGCATACATTTCAAAACTTGCAGTACTGACAGCTCCTACAGCACCGATGAGTCGGCTGCATAGAGGTGAAAGATTTGTGATCTTCCTGTCAGCAAAAGAATATGTAGACTTGATAGAGAAGGTAATGAAAATATTCATGGCAGTCTTGACCCTCACTGCTATTTTTTTTGTGCTGACCCTTCATTTATAAATGGATATGGGAAACAAATGAATCATCATTTTGTGGTGGCAAGTATAAGGTTCAGCTTCCAGGCTGAAGTGCGTAGTTAATTAGTTACTTACGACAATGCTCTTTCAGAGCGAGGGTAGACTGCGTTTGTGCGTTTCATTGCATGGGTGTTGTCTTTAAACCAAGGATTTGGGAAGGGCAGGTTTTGAGTACTTTCTTACAGGCTGATGAAGCACAGAAAGCCACAAGAGCTCTCTCAATTGCTGCAACAACTTTCTTGCAGTTGCCTGATATTCCTTTGCCACTTAGCTTTGCAAAAGATACTGGACATAGTCAAAGTATGGTTTCTGATCCTGGCCAAAATCAATGGAATCAGTGGATCTTTTCTGTCATTGATTATGTGCAGTTTGAAAACCATCATTGGGCCCTGGCACAGATTAAAACCCAATACATTGTTATGGACTTCTTCATCTTGATTTTTGGAGCATTATATTTCTATCATTGGAGTCTGTTGCCCTGTTGAGCAATAATGCCATTTACTGTGAGACACACGTCAGAACCACAGCTGAATAAATGCAACTTCCACACTGTGAAAGCAGATTTAAAGCCGGACTTCCTCATATATAACAAGAATGCTGGACAGCTAGTTCTGACTTGCAAAATGTCACAGACAGTATGGCAGTATATGTCACCTGGTACAGCTGCTGGGAGTTATTTGCATAACATATTGAGGGCAGAGAACAACTGCCACAAATTTTACATATCATCAATTACCTTTATTTTTCTAGCTTCAAAGCAACATGCCTTGCTTTTCACCTGAAATACAGCTGTAGGTAGAGGCCAGTGTTATACTAAAATGGGAGACAACTGGATTTTTTTACCTACCTGAGCTAAACAAGTACGATTTGACACTTCAATTGGATACATGCAAAGTGACTTATGTATATCATAACCACCCAGTTACTGCACTTGCTTTGTCATAAAAATCCTGATAGCACTCTTCTTGAATATCAATAGTCACACCTTTTTTCTAAGTGGCCACCTGATGAGTTAAGCAGTTAGTTCTGGATGTAACCAGAACTCTGGCAATAAGTTTTGGAAGCATTTTCCTAATCAGTTTCTGTGTACGATGTACAGATGAGCTCAAACAACCTGTGGTAGCAGTTCATGTGCACATGATCTGTCGTGGTTGCTTAGCAGTGAGGAAGGCATGGCAGAAGCGGGCCCATTCTAGTGACTTCAGTAACCTTATGAAAGGATGTTCTCATTACCTCCTTGGTCTCCTGCAGTGTCTACTGCTGCTGAAAGAATTTCTGTGCAGATTTGTTACCAGTTCTATGGCGGTTGGATATCCAACTTTTGTCAGTCAATGGTATTTGCAGATTCAGTGACTCTCCTGTTCTGAAATCATATTCAGTAAAGGAGAGGCACTGTCAGAATAGATGATTACTCTGAATTACTTGAGAAAGTGAATGTAGATGGAATGGAAAATGACAAAGGTGGAAGCCATCAGAAAAGAAACAGTCCTTTTTCAAAGGAAAATTAAGAAGCAGACTTTCAAATAATGAAAGCAGCAGTAACTTGAGATAGAATTAAATAGGAAATAGCAAGACTATGTTGGAAATACTGCTGAGACTGGTTGAACTTTGTGCATGAGGCATTTTCTGGGATTATTTGTCCTTACTGGGATAACAGGCGGCAGCAGACTGTTGAAAGAGCCAGAGGAGTAGTCACAGCACAGAGAACCCAAAGGCTGGTGGGGTGGAACTGAGGTGAAAAAAAACCCAACCTGCCAAAAACCACAGAGATTTTAGGAACTACATCTGCTCTTTGGCTCCTGGATGTGTCTGGAGGCCTGGTGGCAGAATGCATTTCACAAAGCCACAGTCCCAAGCTGAGTGCAAACATCACTTCCTTAAACATATTTTCCTTCGTATACCCCCACGAAGGAATACAACTCTAATCAATGAAATTGAATTGCAGATTTGGAAAGCAAAGAGGGAGAAAGAAGCTGATGAAATTTCTTGGGTTTTTTAATATTTGAGGGAAATCTGTTGTCCTGGGAAGGTGGAAGGGCACTAGAGTAGGCACGTTTCTATTTCATTTTAGCAACCAGAGCATGGCCATATTCTCAGAAGCCACAGTTCATGCTCTGGGGGAAAAATGCAACATATCATTTACACACCAGCTGTACTATGATATTTGTCACACTTCTCAACACAGAACCATTGCCCTTTTTTATTTTTTATCACTTTTATAAACTGATACAGAATAGGATTGTATGGAGGGATAGTCAGATGAAAAGATGGTAAGGTAAAACTTTCATTTTTGTTATAAGAGAGCATCTTCTTAGTTTCAGCAAGAAATCTCCATCTGCAGTTTTTCAGGAGGCTGTTTCTTTAAAAAGATGTTTTCAAGATTGATTGGTATCAGGTGTTCACTGCCATGTGATGCAGGTGTTACCATGGTGACCACTCCACTCCTTTAGGTAGGATGTCAGAAACTATAATTGTGCTTTAAAAATCCTGTGCACAGTATGATAACCTGCACAGAAATAAGCTCTAGCCTTGCTCAGATGTAGGTCTGTCTCTCAATGTGCTGATTTGTAACTGCAAGCCACAGAAGACTGTATAATGAAGTTTTGGAGAGATTTCTTTCCTCTCTCCCTTTCCATGTGACAAACAGGCACAATGGATTTTACAATATAATGGGAAAGACTAAATTCTTTTAGCCACACTTCCTCCCCAGCCCCATCTGAGTCTGTGGCTCTTTCTGCTCTCAGGCCAGCAGATAAAGCTGGTTGGAGCTCTGTTGTGTCTATGTGGCTCTGCTTGTGTCTGCCTTGTGCTTGGGCACGTGAAAAAAGTGTTTCACTGACACACTGGTGTCTGTGTGGCTGTACTGCGGACAGTGGCAAGCCTGAAATGCCTTCTCTGCCTTCAGCAAATCTTTGACCAGGGATTAAAATTGCATTACCCTTCAAAATGCTGCTTGCTGACCCTTGTATTTCAGGGATCCTAATGCTGCAACCACACATTTGCCTTTTGACAGTGCAGCTGGCAGTAATGCTACACTTGTTCCTTAGCTTCTGCAGGGTTAGGGACACTGCTTATGTCCGTGCAAAGGTAGTTGGCCATTTTGTCTGCCGCAGTCTGTAGATGCCTGGGTTTCTGCTTCAAGCCAAGTAAGTTGTAGTTGACACAAAAATGTAGTAAGAACACAAAGCTTATTTATTACCTTGAATTTTGCATCATTAAGATGGAAAGCAAAGAGAAAAGTTGGTAAGGAGTTGGTATAGGAGAAACTATAAGGATGGGTTGAAGGTCAAGAGGCAAAGGCTGAAAGAGCAGTAAAGTTAGAGGCTATTGTGCATCCTGCCCCAATTCCTCTATATCCCAGCTACTGCTTCTCAGCAGCAGCCAAAAGCCCCAGGCTCAGCCTCCTATGGATGCCCTTAGGCAGGGTGGTATCCTGGAAACCCTGTTTTTGGTAACTTGCTGTATCTTTGCTCTGTTGGTCTCCTCAGAGGGCCTGGGATCGAGACCACAGCAGCAAAATAGCCCTACAAGAACAATCCAGTCTGTTACAGGAGATTAGATGGCAGGGAAAAGTGTTACTGTTAGAAAAGAAAATTTCCCAATGAAATAAACCTTTCTGATAAAATCTTTCACATATCTATAATTTTAATAGGGCTTGATCCTTTAAGTTGCTAAATAGCTTTACTTCTTCCCAGTAGGGGTAGAGAATTGTAGATGCCAGCAGTGCTCAGTACGCTGCAGAGTTAAGAACAGAAAGTTGAACATTTGGACCTTCTGTGCCCTGGTAATCTCTCCTGAGCCTCCAACTGCTATTTTGAAAGACGAAATTAGAAAATAAGATTAAATACATATTTATGGCTCCAGTTGTAAAGAGTGCTTAAGAATTTTTTTTAAGGATGCAGCTATGAAAACTGGACATGAAATCAAGTGCTCCTGTGTACTGGAGCTATGCAGTACAATTGTGTGTAGTGCTACAACTTGGATTTCAAATGACATTTGATTGTATAGTGTGCTTCAGTTTATTGATTTGACATTATCCTCTATTGTAGTTGTCTTTTGCAAGGTGATAAGTGGGCTCTAATACAACAAATAAATGGAACAATTACAGATAGTTGAAGCTGAGTGTAGTTCGCAGTCCTTTAGGTCAACTTTGTCATGTCCCCACTGTATTAAGTATGTGCCCTGCAGCTGTGCTGGGCACCTTTTAGAAGCCACAGCTACTCCAGGGTTCAAATTCTTAAACTGAAATTTCCCATTGGCTTTTAATTAGATTAATAAATGAATGTGCAATCAGTGAGCTGTAAGGAAAATTTCCAAATATGAAAACAACTAAACCAGACCCTAATGCAGTCATCGAGCAGTTTGAAAAATTAAATATCAAAAGCAGATAAAGAACAAAAGAAGTCATGTATGTTTATGTGTAGAGCATAAAACACTGATATGAAGACTGACTGAAATCCGAGGGGATAGTAAACAAGAGCATCTGTCCTTTCAAACACCACGTTTTTTAATAAATAACAAGCATTTTAATGGGTTGCTTTGCATCTAACTGTATAAATAAGACTGGAAAATGCCAGCCAAAGCTACTACAGACAGCAGAATCAAACACTGAATTGTTTGGCATAAAAGTGAGAGGTTCTATGGCTGGTTCCTTACTGGAGAAAAGTGACATGGCTAGTGACCTAACTTACCAATTACTGACTCATTCCTCACGTTTTTACTTCTGTTTCTCTGATTCCTTCCTTTTTTGTGGGGAAGGGCTTCCCCTTCTGCTTTTGCTGTGTTCCTCTAAGCAACAGAAACATGCAACAGAAAACCATCTGGAAACTGGACTCGGTGCCAGCCCTATTCAGAATAAAAAAGCTGATTTTTGATGCCTGATTTGGAGTACCACATGCTCTGTTCTGTATGTCTCACAGCCGAACTGGAAATCTGTCACCATGCCCAGTTTCCAAAACATGGAGACTCTTAGAATACAGATTCCTGCTGTATCAGTGGATAGTTCCCCATCTTTTGCACACCTGTTGGGTGAGCAGCTCAACCTGAAAACTCTTGGTAACAGTGACCATCTTACCCTGCTCTGTGCACTGCCCACAGCAAACTAAACTCAAGGGCAGCACTCATTAGACCACATATGGAAGATTTTCCAGTTTTGCTTCTGCCTTACCAAAAGGATGTTGATAAACTGGAGCAGGAGTTGGTCAGGAAGGAACACTTGAGATGATGAGGGACTGGAGCTTGTTCAGCTTTGAGAACACTTGGGGCAACCTGTGATCAGCCTTCCCCAATGTTGCTGAGAAGGTAGAGCCAAGCTCTTTACAGAGTTGCACAGCAGGAGAGCAAGAGACTATGGTTATGAGAGGTTATGGTTATGAACTAGAACAGAACAGATTCAGACCTGAGATAAGGAAGAGCCTTTTCTTCATGAAGACAGTAAAACTCTGGCACAGAGAAGTTGTAGAGTCTCTATCCTTGAAAATATTCAATAGCTGAAAGGACAAATCCCTGAGAAGTGTGATTTGAATTAGTTACTGACTCTGCTTTGAGTAGGAGGCTGGAGTAGATGACCTCCTGAGGTCATTTCCAGCCTGAATTATTCTATGATTTTATAATACTGACTTTTCAGCCTTGATTTGTCCTCTAATTCTGGCTCTGTCCCAGTCATGTCCTCCTCTCCTACTCTCAGAGACCTACGAGCAATGCAGGGTAACACTGCTGTTCTCCACCAAGTGAACCTTGACATGATGAAAAGTGTGCTGGTTTTGGGATGTGGACAAATTCCTACTGTCTTCATAAGAGACTTGCTTAGCCAGAAGTCCCAGCAAGAAAATGTTTGCAGCTGTCCCAGCAAGATGTTTGCTTTCCTTTCATGCTGCCATACATTTTATTTAGAATATTCTTTGTTGTCTTTCACATTGCTGCTCAACTGGAAGCTGGTGTTTGACTTTTCAAAATGGTGGCTGGCAAGAAGCCATAGCAGTAACTAACAGGAAGGCAGAACAGAATTCCAACAAACATTTAGCTGAGGTATTTTAGTGTCGCAAAAATGAAGGTTTTTTTCTGCTTCAGCAAATGAAGAAATAATACTGTCTAGTGTTCCAGCCTCAAGCAAGTTCAAAGAACTTGTATTTAGGGTCCAAAATAAAGTGGAGCAATTTCTGGGAGCGGGAGCAGGAAATGAGCCAAAGACAGTGGATACATGTTCATTTAGGCAAAAAGACAGATGGAAAAAAAAAATTAAATACAGCAAACCCAGGTGTCACTGACAAGAGACTGAGTGACTTCTTGCCTGAGAAAAGTGTAAAACATGTTTCACACCGAGTCAAGACCTTGACTGATTCTGTACCAGAGTTCAAACCTATGCCAGTCTGTCCCTGTGGCCTTGTAAATCTGCTTGGGGAAGAAGATGGTTATGACCAATGCTGAAGTTTAAGTTACTGATTTCTACCTGACTGCCTCATCCATTTACTCCCATCTGAACAGAAGAACTTTGTTTTGTTAACTTCTTTTCACCATGAAAGAGTTGATTGGTTTTTTTTTTCTTTCAGGACACAGACACTTTAGTCTATTCCTAAATTTATTGGTGTTGATATTCTAAAGCAAGCATCAGTGGATTGTGGCCTCTGAGAAGCCACCAGAGTCTGCTTCTTCCCAGACCTTTCTTCATGTCTCATGTACCCCATCTGTTCAGAAAGTATTCAGCAAAGTCAAGCAGGATTCCTTGCTTTGATTTAAATAGGTTTTTTTTAGTTGTCCCAGAAGCAGTGACCCTAATTCATTTTTATATGCAGAACTCTTTTTTAGAAGACTAAACAGAATAAAGTTGAACTACTTCGTACTCTTCCTAATTATATTACTTGTTCCCTTCTCCTCCTCAGCTGACTTTGAGAAAAGCTCAGAAAGCTCATGCTTTTCTTCAGCAGCAGAGTCAGAATTCATACAGAATGGGCAGATACAAAAACATCATTTTAAGTGTGCCTAGACATAGTCTGAAATAATGACTTAATAATAAATCTGAAATAATGTTAGGAAAATTCCAGAATTTATTTTCTTTCCTAAAATTGAAGGGACTATGAGATCAAATTTCTAATGTGGATTAATGATGTGTAAAGTTTCTAAAATTGTGTTAAAATACATAACAAGAACACTTCTTTTTTTGGCCACTGTTGAATGTTTGGTATTACATTTTTTCCCTAAAAATGTTACTTTGAAGAGGAAACTTGCTAGATTGGCTTACAATAAGGAGAGCAAGGTGTCTCTCCCAGAAAACACAGGGTCTTGGGTTGACACAGAGGTAGAATGGTAAGTTTGCCTATCAAAAGTCACTTCATCCAGTCACTTCATTTTATGCCACCTTGAGAACTGGTCATCACTGTTTTCTTAACAGATGCAGAATTCACTAACTTCAAATTCAGTGATTAACTTGGAATGTGCCTGAGAACTTCCCTCCAAAAAACCATGTGAGCAAGGCTTTTCAGAACCTGGGTAAATCAGCTTTCTATTTGGGGAGGGCAACAAAACAAGCGGCATTTGTGATGTATGGTGAAGATGAAGTACATGTTGACATCAGTTCAGGCCTCACTATGTGATGATCCAGCTCTTGAACTTGGTGCAGCTTGTCAGTGTTTGGGGACTGAGGTGACAGTAGGAGACACATAATAAAACACAATAATTGGTGTTGTATATATAATGTACACAAAAATTGGTGCCCAGAGGGTCCAAAATAATTACATAAATAACTTCTGCTTGTTTTGGACATGTTAGTGGTCTCTTTAGAGCTCTAGAACTGTGTGTGTCTAACAGGTTACACTGACCTCCTTTAGTATTTTCAGAATTCTAACTCCGATATTCCTCACAAACTAATGTGTGCCATGCGCTTAAACTTCACCAAAGGCTGGCAAGAGGCACACGGTTTTTTTTCCTGAGTATAGTTGTATTAAAACTGTCTAATAACTCTTTCCACTGTAAATAATCACTATTTGAATTTGGTATATACAAATAATATAAACAACTGAAAACTGACTCTTCACCTTTCTTTTAATGCTGTTACTTTCTTTGTAGGTGTGGTAACTCCTCATTGGCAGGGATAAATTTTAATAACCATTCCCCCAGGGAGATCAGAAAAATCAAACCATTAGTTGTGGTGAGTCAACATAGCATGTAAAAAGAGAGGCAGTTAGAACTGTCCTGTCATCAGATCAGCAGGTCTGTGTTGTGATTGATCTCGTTCACTTCCAGTTGCAAGAGGCATGTAAATGTCCTAAGATGTTTTGCTACTCTTGTCCCCAAGAGAACAGTGTCTTGTTGGGCTCTTTTTTAGTGCTTTCCTTATCAGTATTTTGGTAATGTAATGTCAGCAATACAAGGAAAATATTCTTTCAGAGAAACACTCAGCAGTTCCTTGCAGCATAGTCAATGTTATTAGTGTCAAGTCTCACTTAGATAAACATACAGCATTTTGGATTGATTTTGTTTGGGTTTTGCTCATGTTTGGTTTAACCCTTTCTAAAAGCTCTGTGCTTCCAACAGTTTTTAGCTTCCAGTTTTCAGCTGGGAGCTAATTGTAGAAAAGGACAGGTAAGAACACGTGGCTTGTGGGGAGAAAACAAGCACAGTCATTACAGTACTCAGCTGGAAATGTGGAAGTCATGAATGTTGGTCTGGTTCCAAGGCCTCTTCTAGTATAAGAAATAGTCACTGAATAAATTACAGAAGGAGGTTTCTTTAGGTTACAAGAATAATATTTTTCCTTTGTATTTCAAGTGGTGGCCTGACAAATGCCAGTCCTGACCCCCAACTTTTGTGACACAGTTTTTTTTTCCCTCAGTGAAAGCATTGCCTTAGAGGTTAAAGTGTAAAGACTGGGGCAAAGCTTGAGTTGACTTCAAAAGAGCAGAATTTCAGTTACAATACTTCTGCACAGTGGAAAGTGCTATTGCTCAGCTTAATTTCTTCCCTGGAGATCAAAGCATTCACCTAGGAGGGAGCAGCTCTAGGCAGTTTTTCTTCAAATCACAAGATATTCCTCTGGGCATGTTTTCAAAAGGAAGAATGAACCATGCCTGGTGATTTGAAGGAGTCATTGCACAGGTGATGATTTCTTTATCAGCTGAAGTGATGCAGGTGCTGCCTGACAACCCAGAGCAGGGCAAAGTCTGTGATGGGTGGGATCCCTAGGCAGGCCCTTCTCCCAGGTGTTACCTGTTGGTTAGTTCCAGGCAGTTCTTCTTTCATATATGAAATTTGTAGGTTGAAGTAATTTTCTGAAGCGTCCAACTTGGGAGAAGAAATTTTGGCATCTAGTTCTGCAGTTTGGCTTCTCTGTACTTTGCAGATCTGCTACCTTAAGCAAAGGTGTCATGGCACCTGTCATACATAGACATGTTCTTGGCTGAAGAATAAAGAAAATCCTCTCCTAGATGCTGTGAAGAATTGTGGTGTGTGAAACAAGAAAAGAAGCAAGATGAGTTCCAGGGACAGCAGTGGGTCTTCATCATGACAGTCCATAAAAAGCTTTACTTTGCAAGTGGCTACTTGCACTGGGCCTAACTCCACCTTTATTGACTTTGGCGAAAAGTGTGAGTTTATCAGTTGTAGAATGACCCCAGTTTCATATGTAGTGAAATTCTGAGAACTTATTTTCATCCCTAGTCATCTCACCTTAATGGCTATGGCAAGAGCATTCAGAGAGAAAAGAAACTGAATGACATATCTCCTCAGACATCTGTGTAGGTATGTCCATACCTAATAATACAAAATAAATGCATGTTACAAATAACCTGAAATGCTTTTATATGTGTCTCATAAACCTGAGAACATTCTGGACATCAATCCAATAATATATTTCATGGTCTAATTTTGATTTCCTTAAGACTTTTGTACAAGACAGCTTGGTTGTTGTATAAAAAGACTTAACTGAGCTTCTCAAATGCACTAAATTCAAGTTCAGATTACTTTGTTCATCTGTTAACAAATTAATAAATTGAACTTATTGTAAAAAAAAGCAAGTAAGAGTCTCAGAAGTATCATCTGAAAAATAAATTTCTTGAAATGTAAAAGTGGTTTAATAAATGATGACATGCCAGGGTGGACTTTACACAACCTAAGTATGTTATTTAGGAGACTCTGAATGCTCTCACTGCTGCTAGACCAACAAAGTTTGTCCAAGTTTACAGCAAATAACCTGTCCTTGCATATGTAATGGGCAAACTATCCTTAAAGCATCCTGCTGCATATTAGGAAGCTCTTAGATCATTAGTTTATCTGGCATCAAGCCACTTACCAAACTCTTAAGTGTGAAAGTTTGATTTCTAAGTCACAGTTTTCAAAGCTACAGTAACTGTTCAGAAAAATCCTTTAGCTGGTAGAAACCCTGAAGAGCTGCAAAGATGTGTAATATATATGCTTTTGTTCTTCAAAATAGAATAGAGAGAACCCATCAACAGACCTTTTGTATGTTCATGTTGTTTTCTTCCTCTCCTCAGCACTTAGGTACCTATAAAGCAGCTAAAATCAACACACAAAATGTCAGGTTTGAAAGGGCATGTGTGCAAAGAAAGCATTCTGGGCTAAAGATGTGGTTCAAAGCACTGACTATACTAACAATTTGTCCAGTAATGTAGTAAAAGCATGGGTTTTAGTCTTCAGGAGAGCAACAGATTTGGAACAAGACAGCATTTTAACGTGAGATAACATTCACAATTTGATGCTTCCCTGCTGATACCAGCCATAATTTACTGAAGAGAGGGGGAACAGAAAAGAAGGGAACAGCTTGGGAAAAGGGCTAATGGTGCTGTTCCCATTGCATTACCCCAGCTGGGCTGTTTATGAGCATCAGCATGATATCGAGCACAGACCTCCTTTCTGCAACTGATAACATTTTCTGTCTCTCTGTATTCACATTACTCTCTTCAGATCCTGGTTCTTAATTAGAAACCCATTCTTGCTTTGCCTTGCCAACTATATTAAAATAAATGAAGCATATTTTGTAACTAGTGGCCAAGGACAGGTGCATCGCTGAATTTTCTTCTGGATGGTGTTAATTGAACAAAACCAATAAAATAGGCATAACTGACATGCACAAGAAGAAAACTAATTTTACAGAGTGCTAAAATCTTCAGGCAAGATTGTGGTTTTCCTGTAAATTTATGCTGTCTTTATTGTATTAGCAGAAATGTTGAGGTGGAAGCTGAAAAGTGGTACAGCTTATTTTGAAGTATTTGGAAATCCAGTAACCTCTCTGTGATGAACCCATATCTACTTCAAAATGCTGGCCTTTCTTAATATTCTAATAACTTTCTGAAGCAGCATTTTTATAACTAGTACCTGCGAAACAGGCAGTTCTCTGAGCCCTTCACAAAGTTTGTACTGTGTTTCATGAAGTGATTTCATTATTTCTCAACATGAAAGTGCAGTGAAAAGAATGTTCATCCAAGAGAATATGGGGAAGAAAAGGTTATACTGGCCAAGTGCTGAATTGTTGAATAGATTGGTATAGACTTTAATGTGGTTTCATATTGTACCCAAATTTATACATAAGTTGTTTGAAGGCTAAATTAATATAACCATTTAAACAAATTGTTTCCTTTTTTAATCTTCTTTTCCTGTCTAGGTTAAATATTTGAAATAGAGATGACACTGTACAGAAAAGGAATATGTATGAAGGCAAATTATTTTCTGTTTCTGCTACCTAACTTTATGTGTCCACTGACATGCTCTAGTAAATAAGTAATCAGCTGATGTGAACAGTTTGTGGTAAGACCCCTATCTCAGTTGCCCCAGTGCGCATCTAGAGAAACACAGTTCCTGTGGTATTGCTTTAGATTTACAGCAGCTGAGTTTTATTCAATTTGGATCCTCTGTGTTGGAAGAAAAATTTTCAGTGATAAATAAACCCCCACTTCCCCCTCAGCCCCCCACTTGTGGGTGACTGACCCTTGAAAAATGTCAGATAGAGGCAACCTTGACTTGGTACAGAACACTGAATCATTCCCTCAACCAACAAGTTAATTTTTCTTGATTGTTTCTTTCCTTTTTTTGCCCTGCTGATGTACGCGGCACACAAGATGTGTGTTGCTTCAAATTGCTGCAGCTTTTCTGATTTTTACAAGCAGGGAGGCTTTTCCAGTGGCAATTTGCTTCTCTGGTAGTTATGTGATGGCAGGTTATTTTTGGGGAAACAGTGGAAGCTGGAGCTGCTGGCACAGCTTGAGCAGTGGCTTTCTTCTGTAGCTCATGCTGGCCCCTCTTGAAGCTGTGCTGTGGGGCTGAAGGCATACCTGAACCATGAATGTTAAGGTACTAAGCATTTTGGGGCCGGAATGGGCAGATTGCCAAGAAGCCGTACTAAATGACCCTCTTCTTGCAGGCTGGTCGGTTCTTCATGCAAATCAACTGACAGCTAATACAAAATTAAGCAGCATGGTCATTTCCAGGTAGCTTTTTTGTCTGCTGTGAAACTCTCTGTTTAGATGCTGAAATATAAACTCTGTTGTGGACATTTGCTGAAAATGGGTTGGCAAAGTACTATTTATCTTAGAACAGTGTGAAAGCAGTTTTTATGCCACAGTTAGGTGTCCTCTGTTTGGATAGCAGAATGCCGTGGAACAGCCACAGCTTGTTGCTCACACAGTGTCCAGGCAGCTGTTGCCACCTTTGGGGTGTATGTAACAGCACTGCTGGTGCAGAGAGATTTGCCTTCTGTTATGAGAGGATGGAGAATTCCTTTAATGGCACTGTTGTTAAGGATTTATTTTTGTACTAGAGATGATTGAAAAGGCCGTACCTGAATTAAAAGGCTGAAGTCCAGAAGTCTACCTGTAAGGCATATGCTCCTGTGTGTGAATTTGTAATCTGTTCATTCATTTCAAATGTATGCAAGTTTATCTTCCTTCTTGGCAACAGTTCAGCTTTCCCTTGGTGTTTTGCTATTGTCAGCTGAAAAGCCAGATATTGAGATCACTTTCCAGTTGTTTCTGGGTGTTGGTATTCATCAGCCTCTTTTTGCTGTCCTGTAAGTAGCTTTTTTCTTCTGCTCTCATTTGCTGTATTGTGTTCTGTACCTCTTTCAAGCTGTTTTTAAAACATTTTAACAGGGTTTCATAAGCATCTGCCATTCTTAAAGAACTTTAGTTAATGAGCTGTGTTTGTTTCCTTACTGCCTTGAACAGACTAAGCAAACAGAGAAGTTCCCCTTTATTTAAATGTTCATAGCCTTGCCAGTGTTCTCCTGCTGCTGGGTTTTACACACTATGGGAGTCATCTTTGTCTTTCTAGGCTCTCCTTTGAAACACTAGAGCTAGCTTGTTGTTTGGTATAATAAATGTGGTTAGATTAAAAGCCAAAAAACCCCTCAATATTATATGCTAAAATTATATTCTTTGGCTGCAACTATCAGTGTTTTAGGGAGTTTCCTGCTGAGAAGTATAGAACTGAGTTCAGTTTCTCTATGGGTGCATCTTTTCCTCCTTCTGAGGGGAAGAGAGGTTCATTGGGTGAAACCATTTATGTGGCCCTTAAAATGCAGACTGTCACGTCAGTCCTGCAGAGACATCCATATCAGAACCAGGTTTCTGGAGCTGTTTGTGACCATGAGGAGTCTGAGATGGAGGACTGGACATAAACAGCTCTGAACTGAGCAAGAATAGCTGGTTTTGCTTGTCCTTGGCCTTCACACAGTCATCACTAATGTGAGGGACTCTGCAGTTGAGGGAGGAGCACTGAAACTTCTCAGGCAGAAACAAATCTTGCTCTTACTTTTTTCCCTCTATCAGCATACATGAGCAAGGATTTTGTGGAGGGCTATCTGCAGGGATTTATTTTCTGCCAGTGCTCTCCTAAATCTCTATTTCATTGAACAAATCTGTAGTAGTTTGGTTGATGTTGTAAGGAAGAGAATGTGACCCATGGTTTTAAAATGAGACTAGCATACAGGTCTGTTCAGTGAAAGGTTGTGCCTGTTCATCTTCAATCAAGAAAATGCAGAATTATTTCTGCACTTTTTTAAAGAAAAACACAAGTTATAAATAAAACAAACCTTTCAACTGCTCACTTTAAAGTGAGAAATAAAAATGTAGCAGAGAAGACCAGAGAAAAATGTTCCTTATCATGCCTGTAATCTTTAGTAGCTCTTCAAGAACAAGAGGTCGTCTGCAGAAAGAGTCCCCTGAAATCTCATTATCTGTAGTTTTCCACCCAGATTCATGCAAGGCTGTAGAGAGGAGATGTAGGCTCTACTCATCTCCAGTGCTGAGTGGAGTTTAGGAAAAGAGAATCCACTGTCTCTAAGGATATGCACTATCCAGAGACCATGACAAGCACCTTCTTATTTTTGACCTTTTGAATATATAGGTCTTAATGCAGAACTAAATCCCTGTAAATGCAGTACATAAACCAAGGAGTAAATATTTTGAGTACTCTAATCCCTCAATGATCTGCACTTGTCAGTCAGTATCACTTCCAGGCTTTCTTTTGAAATGTTCAACTCATACTTCCACCAAAAAAAACCCCTCCTATGGAATTTCCATTAAGCAATGCACTTAGGTCTGTATATTTCTGGGAAAGACACAGTTTTGTAGAACGTGTCCTCTAAAATGGTCTTGGTGTTGGTTTCAATCTATCTAGAAACAGAAGTATTGGTTTGCAGAAAGACTCACTCAGTATTAATGCCTATCTGGTTTTTGCCCCTTCTCTCTTTTTGTGCTTAATAAGACAAAATGAGGTGAAAAAAAAAATACTTCTGGGGAATTTGCATGGAAAATAAAAAAATAAAAGAGAACAACTTAATTTACACTGCTGGGTGTCAGGCTGTAATATGATTATGCTGACAAAACTAAAAAATGAAATGTTCAGAGCTCATAGGCATTTTAGGAGAGGTCATTAGCTTGGCAGATGGGAAAAATTTGTTTCTGAGCATTCTGCACTTCCTGAATTCAGACATTACACAGGTAGGTACATGCTCCGACCAAATGCCGTGGAGGCCGCAAAACCTTAAGAGGAGCTTGCCATGGAGGCTGTTATTTCCAGTTAAACATAAAATCTGAAGGCTACAAAATGTCAGTGCTGAGCAGTAATCTTTATACAATGGGAAATGGGTCCTTTCAGGCTCTGCATCCCCCTGCAGCAGAGTGTCTTCAGTGAGGGATTGAAATGGCAGATATGAGTAATTCCAAATGGCAGGTGTAACTCCCTGTCTGCAGGTTGCGTTGCTCATTCTTCTGTCTTTCTGTGGAGAGGTTCAGCTGTGGTTCTGCCTGGGGAAGAGCCTCAGCAGGGATGGTGGAGACTTTTGCTGTGGTCCTTCTTATTGAAAGGCTAAAGAAATTAAACTAAATTAATCCCATGTGTAATTCTACTGACTTTTTTAGGCTTGTAACTACTATGAATTTTACCTATTAGACCTATTCTCCTAGGAAAGAGACACTCTGAAACACCATGAAAGTCAGGGAGGTTTATAAATTGCTGTGATCAATGGTATCGTATCAGCAGAGATACGGAGGAAACAAATAGAGTCATTTAAAAATAGGAAGGGAGCACCAAGTATAGTACTGCAGATAAACCCTTCACCTGAAGTGTAAAATTAATCCAAAATAAGTTCTAAGGAAAATTTTCTTAATGTGTATTATGGATAATCATATAGCCTATTTGTTTCCTTCATTACTCCTCAAGAGATTGTGGGATTGTAGATTCTTGATTTATTTAATTTCTTTCATTGGTGATACACAGTGGAGCAGTGCTTAGCTGCTCATTCCCAGAAAATTTAAGAACAAGATGCTCTCAAATACTTATGCCCCTGTATTCCTTATTCTGTGGAAAAAGATTTTTCCCCAGTCTCAGACTATCCTGGCAGAGTATTAAATCCGAGGGTTTCGTTATTCTGATCTCTTGTGCCTGTGGGTGTAAATACCCTGTGGTCTCTGACCATGGTGCAGTCACAGATTTTCTGGTGCACAGGTAACCAGGGACTTAATCAGGTATCCTATCCCCTGGAGATAACTCTTATCACCAAATCTGAGTGGGACAAATCTGACGCAGTGAATGTCAAAGTTCTCATTCATAGTACTGTCTCCTGGCTGTATTATCAAATTTCAGTGGAAGCAACACAGGCCTTGCAATTAGATGAAGTACATGGAGAATTGCAGGGTCAAATTGTAAACCTGTACTATCAGGATATGTCTCAGTGAATTGTAATTGATCGAATTTTTTTTTTTTACTTGCAATTTAAAGTCTATTGTAAATATAATTGAGAAAGTCTTGTGAATCAAGGTCATTATTTAACTTAAATTCTAAGCCTAAAAGAAGACAGATTTCTCAAATCTCAGTCTATTTTCTTGGTGAGTCACCATGAGAGGGGGCAAATTTTCCTACCTGTAATTTCATTAAAATCAGTAAATAGGACTACTGCCAAGATTGAACAGGTAAACTGTAGAGGATATGACCTCAGTGAAATTGTATTAGAGTAAGCACGATGTATGCTGGAGAATGAAATGAAAAATTATTCATTGAATATTGAAGAAATATTATTTCTGAGGCAAAAATTTATGCTAAAGCATAAAGTATACATGGAACATACTGAGCAAGGAACTGAGGGTCCCCATTTAAAATGCAATTGTTGAAGACAGTGCAGCAAAGTCATATAACTTCTTGAAATGTATCCATATGTCCTATTGATTTTTCAGCTTTGTGAATGTTAAAGTCACTGACATGTCAAGGAGAGCAGTAGGAAACTTAAGTAACCCATTAAAGGCTGTTTCAGGGCACCAGGCTGACTTGCAGTTGGAGGTTAGCTCCATTTTCCTTGTATTAGACTTCACTTGCCAAATGGCTGTTTCCTGCCCGGGCTCACTTTAACAGTCACCAGATTAGTCTGAAACACAGTGTTCTCTTCTCTGTTGGTTCATCTTCCCCTGAGGGCAAACGGAACCAGAATGATTTTGCAGAATTTTCCAGCACCTGTGGTGGTCTAAGGACATGGTCAAGACAAAGTTTTTAGGGAAAGAAATTATCTTTTATTAGTTATAAAAATGTAATTGGAGTAACCTTTGGGTAGGCCAGCAGAGATAGCTATATAGAATTATCCTGCAATAGTTCACTTATATTAGCAAAATCAAAGACTTTTTACTACCCTTGAACTGAGTTTATAAAATAATATTTTATTAACTAATTATACATTTATTGAATTGAGCAAATATGATTTTCTTTCCACTATTCAGTGAAGAATGCCAAATGAAGTATTTTGGATTGGATTTCCAGGAGTATTCTTGGAAGAGGCAGAAAAATAGTTCAGTAAGCCCAGATCATTTGTGGAGTGCGAGACTGAAGCGAGAAATACATGAATAATTATGGGGGAAATAGTTATGCAGAGCTTCGTGGCGAAAGCAAAGAGCGCTGAGATCCCAAGAACCGTGTTTGAGAGAAGTGTGGGGGTGATATCTGCAAGATATCTGAGTGGGTCTCAGACTGATATTTGCTGAAGGGGGTGGTAGAGATGCTCCCATCATCAATAAGCATACTGAAATAGCTGAAGTTGTCAACTGCTTACCTGTCAGGCTGGTGTTCATGGAAGCAAGCAGAATAATAAAAACTTGGAGTGTTAGATTTACAAACTCATTCATGACAAAGACAAGCAGGCTTTCTTGCAGCTTCCCATGGTAAAGAAAATAAAACTAGCCTTTATTAGTATGTTAGTACTTTAACTGCTCAATAAAGAATAGATTTAAGATGACTTTGTTTTAAATGCTGCTTCCAGTCCTCTGTGAGTAAGTAGCAATTTAATACTAAGTTTCACTTAATTTTTTTGTTGGTTTGGTTTGGTTTGTGTTTGGGGTTTTTTTGTGTTAGAACAGACTGCTATGAGTAATTCTTGTTCTGGAAATCGTGACTCCTCCTTGTGTGTGCTTGCACTATGAAACCAGAATGTAGAAATGAAAAACTTGAATAGGAAAGTTTTACTCAGAGAGAATAGTGCTTGGATTTGGTTGGGCTTTAGCTCTTCCAAAGTGTTCATCAGACATAAACCATATAATTATAAGAGAGAGAGTATCCTCTCCTATGCTCAGGTGAAGAAATGATAGGCGGTCTGACTGCAAAACTGGCTAAAGCCAAGTATTTCCACATCAGTCAGGTGAAACTGAGATGACCAGGGCAGAAGTCCATGAAGAGGGTGGTCTCCTGGTCTGATCCAGGCCAAAAAAATACAGCTTGTAGGTTTGAAGGAGGAAGAATCATACAAATAAATACAATTAATCTGGCTTTGTATATAATTATGGAATGTTATCTGGCCATGACAAACATAAAATCAAAAGTCAGATTTTATTTGCATAGCTAAAACAATAAAGTGCTTCTAAGGGCTTGTCCTTGCTTTTTAATGGAAATGGTCCCAGTCCCATGCTTTGAAAGCTTAGGAACTTAGCAGGGTGCCTGCAGCTATTCACACTGCAATTCTGCTTGCTGCCAGACTGCTACCACCTAACTGCTGAATGGAAAGAAGCACAGGTTTCCATCCTTCACAAGTTTCATAATGGAGAGATAACCCTTTCACCAAACCCACTTCTACCTCCAGGGGACACTCTGGAGATCTTAATATGAAATAAACAGGGACTTTTTTCCCTGGAAGGGTGCTGCCTGCAGGGCAAAGAAAATGCACTTCTGTGCAGAGGCTCTCACTGGAGCTGCTTGTTCTTTTGAGGGCTCCAAACAATATCAGTGTGTAAAAGTTGTCACAAATACTACATATTTGGTGGCCCAGGTGTTGTAGTACGTCATATTAACAAAATAACTTATCCCCCTCAAAAATACACTGAAAAGAAAGATCCTTGGTGTAGTAAACCGCCCTTGCATTTCTTGTGCATACTCTCCAGGTTTTCTTCTTCTGGGCTATTGGGATAATTGCACACATATTCTTTTAAGTTAAAAAAAACAAACCTGTTTTACTGTTACCTAGCTAGTTTGCTGCCAAGCCATAGGGTCTCTATTGTGCCCATCTCTCTGCTCATTCTGCACCAGAGCTGGTCTCCTGCAGCATTACCCAGAACTGAACAAGCCTCTTCCTCCCTGTCTCCATCTTGCTTGCTATCCAAAGAAACTCCTCACTACTGATTTCATTCCTCTTCCTCAGTAAGGTTCCAGAGCTCTCCTTTCTTCCAGTGTCTCTTTAGCTTCCAATGTAATTTCTTTGTCTCACACAGACCCTCACGTCATCTCTCTTCTCTATATACAAGCACAAATATAGCTCCCTATGGTTATTGCTTCTCTGTCAGCCTTGTGCTCCCAGCTTTCAACACTTTGTGCCCACGTGTTGCTACCAGGCAACTGCTCTTGCTCTGCAACTCCTTTTCTGTAAGCACTTCCACAAGGACTTCCCTTCCTGGGAACATCCTGTACATACAGGTACACTTGGTTTCACTCTGAGCCAGATGGAAACATTCCTCCTTCATGTCAGCAGATCTCAAGATTTGGGCCTTCCCCAGTGAGAGACTCTGGGTACACAGCCATGTTGGTTACATGCATGGGATTGTTCCATTCTCATATATCTGCTAAATTGTGAATTCATCTTCTCACAAAAGCATTTTACATTTCACAGTGCTGATTCCTTTACTGGAGTGCATTGTGTAAGTGGACTCCAGTATGCCTCAAACTTTTTGCTTGCCTCAGCTTTTCTCAGTGGTTTTGTCAGAATAGTTTTCTTCCACAGAGCTGGCGAGTAAAGAACCAAATCCCTCACTGCTTCTAATGAAGAATACAGATTGACGTACATATGCTGGTTTATGTAGATGACTTGTCTGTGTTGCAGGAGGTGTTTGTGGGATGTGGGGGGAAGCAGATATCAAAGCAGAAGGAAATACTTCTTTGATGCTTCCCTAAGGAATTCCCAGTTGAAATGCTGACGAGAAAGTAGATTGGAGAGGTTGGGGGATACTCATTGCCTTGTGTGCCTTTGACAGTGCAAAAGATCATAAATACAATTGAACTGCAATGTTGTAGTTGCAGGGGCTCTGCAAAGCAAAGTTAACCTTTAAAATTATTTCTAATTCTGAAATTACTCCTCATGTATATTCCTGAAAGTGGGCAAAATTCTCTTGGATTTCAGGCCAGATGCAGATTCTAAGGAAGGATTTAGAAAGTTGGAACTGTGTGGCTGAACTCAGAAAGTGGCATGTGCATTTGCAACAGGAAATGAAAACTCTGAATGAGTTTGAGGAAATGAAAATGAGTGGCCAAAATATAAGAGGAAGAATTAGGTTGGTCAGTTGATTTGTTACCATTGAGCTTCATTTCTTATTCCATAATAGGGGATGTGTTTGCTTTCTTTCCAGCATAGCCAATGAGTTAGAATTGAATTGTGTTTCCCGTGAAGTCGACTAACATTTATGTCTGTCATTGCTCTCGGTCACTTACAGATATTTGGAAAGTGACATGCTTGGTTGCCTGGTATTGACTGCCTTCAGCTAATGTCACGTCATTTATTACTCGCTGCAGATAACTTCTGATTCAGTTGTCAGTATCATGACCCCTTCTCCTCTCTTCCTTATTTTCTTTCACAAAGAGAAAATTGTGCCATTACTTAGAACTGCTATTAGTTCTGTAATGTGTTCTCCTGTGCATCAGAGCACTGTGCATACTCAGGAGTCAGACACAGCTCACAGTCAAGCTTTCTACTCTATGGGTTTGTAGAGGGTGAACTGCACCACTGGTATCTGCACATTCTCCAGAAGCTTAAAGGCAGTAAGATTAATGTTACGTGGCATTTTTTCCCCTCTTGTCTTTTCCATGAGTATAATACTGGCTTTATGGAAGTGATCAGAAAATTCAACTGAAAGTTTCAAAGTTCCATTCTGAGGAAGAAAAAAGTCCTACAGCTTTGGCCAAGGTTTTCAGATTCTGTGCCCTAAAATGATGGACGTCTGAACAAAAGGATGAAGATCTTGAGTACTCAGTCAGTGCTCCTGAGAGCACCAAGGCAGGAAGTGGAGGAATGGTGTAATACTGATATCCCAGTCTGACCATTTTGGTTTTACGGAGATCATGTATGGAAGCCATTTTTGCACACTATTGATAAGGATGTTGCTTCTGGTGCAAGAGTGTAGAGCAGGTCATGTACCCAGAAGCAGAAGTAACACACAAGGCATTTGTGTAAAATGTCTGCCCATTCTGAGAACATTTTTCTGAGAAAGGCCAACTCTGTTGGTAGAGGAAACCCAAATCATCTTTCTAACATGAAATAATAAAAAGTACTCTTGTTTCAAGTTTAGTCATATATTAAGAAACCTTAGTGTATCACATCTAACATTCATATAGTTAGTTATATCGCTTCTGCATACTAAGAAATGTGTGGTCTCTTGTCCTAAGCCCCAAACAAAATCGAGACCCCTGTGTTTGGGTATACATACGGTAAAGATGTATTGGTAAAGAACACTTGCTTATCTTTCTGTGTGCTTCCCAGCAGCAAGGTTGCCAGTGTGTAACAAATGTTCCTGATGTGAAAAAAAAAAAGGAGGGGAAATTTTTCTCACAAAATTTATGCGAGTGCCCAGGTTACTGTTAGACATCACCATAATCTCTGGGTTGTCTTCCCTAAAAGCATGGATGTTCCTAGGTGTTTTTTTTCCTTCTCTGTGGTCCATAAATAGACCTCAGGATAAAGCATAAGGATTATGTGAGCATGTATAATGAGAATGTTCCTATTCTGCGACCTTTGGTAAGAGGAGACAAAGATATGAGGATGCAGCTGCAGCAGAAGTGGATGTGAAAGCGTGGCAACTGCATAGCAAGAAGATGTGGTTTTCATCTCAGTTGCACAGTGGGAAGCACTTCATTCAATAAGTTTTCTGTTCTCCTTACTTAGACAGTTTTGAACCTACAGGCTTTTGGGGTAGATGTGCTTGGAGAACACTCATTACAAGTAAATAAAAACAAACTAAACCCCACTTAAAGGACTGAAGCTTTTTCTGAATATATTAAGATGCTGAAATGAATCTTACAGTAAGAGACTCTCAAGACACAGAATCAGTCTGGCTCTGAAAATACTACTTGGCTATTGAATTTTTCATCTGTTTGTGAGAGGATTTCACGCTTTCCAGTTTGTTCCTACTAAAGAGCATTCAGAACAAACAGTGTTTGGGAAATGTAGCTTTCTCTGAGAGCATAGGCAGAGACTATTCATTTTGTTTTTGACAAAAGTGCCTGAATAGAATGGAGTGATGTTTGGTCTGTGTGGAGTTGAGCTGCCACAGGGCCAATGCTGGAAACTTTTTGGTATTTATTGAGGAATAGTTTTTCCTTCCAAGCAGAACAAATCTGGTGTTCTGTCTCTGTGAAACAGTAGAAGGATCAGAAGCAAAAATAGCTTATACAAATAGTTAAGGTGGTGATTTATCTATTTTCTAACAGATAGGAGTGAGGAAGAGACAACATTGACATTTAATGTGGACTGTGTCACCTGCTACAACTGAGCACCTTGAAACATTATTTCCCTTGAATTGTTTCAGGAGAATTATTTGTTCTTTTCCTGTCATTTGTTTAAATAAATTCTCACCAGATTCTGTGACTCATTTTCCCCCAAAAAGATGGGTATGCTGCCAGCAAAAGATTAACAAATAGCTGTCTTTTGGAGAAAATGCCACTGGTAGTTTACCTGCCATTGTTTTGTCTGAGGACACTTACTTGAATGTCTGATAGATCATTAATTGAGTTTTGCTTTTGGCTGTGGTCCATTTTCACAAGCAGAGAATTTCCTTCCCCCATGCACACCTGAGTGGTCTATTGTGAATTCTGGGTGAGCCTGCAGGGATTTCAGAGGCCTCTATGAGAGGATTAACTTAATGCTCCCAAAACCTTCTTAGCACTGTCTTGGCCCACTAATGAGCTACAAAGTTAGTCCGGGTGATGGAGTGCTAGCTGGGATGCCAGTCAAAGCCTTCAGTCTCTAACTGTAGTAGGTGAGCCTTTCCTGGGACATGCACCTGCGTTCCTACTATTGAGCCTCTGCAGACAGCTTGCATCCCTGCCCAACTCTTCCACCCAGTCACCTTATCCTTTTGGGTGGACTGGGCTTTTGCTATGGCAAAAAGGGAGCTGGGGGAGTACAGAACCTTGTGATTTGGAAATCTGGCACTATTCTTTTAGAACTGTGCTCCATAGTCTGGGAGCAGTGACACAGGAGAAAAATGACAACAGTAATTTGGAAATTTAGACAAGCAACTGCACACAGGCGTTGGCAATGTGTAAGTATCTTTATCTTGGATAAGTGAAGAGCAAAATGGGTTCAGTGAAGCTGAAGGAGATGTTGCCAGCAGGAGGAGGAGGAGTGGCTTTGAGAAAATAGATGCTGTGGACATTGTAATTATTGTTTACTGTGTGAGGAGGCATGAATAATACTGTGCTTAACAGATGCAAGAAGATGCCAGAAAGGTAGATATTTCCCAGTGAATGTGCTAAAAAAATTAAAGGTAGAAACAGATGAAGAGCAGAGGAATTCTATATCCTTACTTGGATGTAGGCCTTAGAAAATACTGTTATAAGAGAGCATCAGAATGAAATTGAAGAAATCCTTTGGAACATTAACAAACAAAATGGCATTTCTCTCAAGTACAGCATCAAGCTACTTTGAATATTGTCTGTCATATGTTGGGAGGTGAGCTTAAGTTTTGGGTTATATGGACGTATAAATGGACTTACATTTTGTAATGTCAATTCCAAGCCTCTTGGGGTAGTCCCTCATCTTTCAAATATACTTAGAGAACATGCTGTGCTAATGCAGTGTAGATGGAAAAAACAAAGGTGAAAATCCTTAATGGTAAATGTTATGTATGTAAAGAATGGTGTATTTTTAGATAGCTAAATTTGAATTATGGCCACCAGATGGATGGATAATGCTCAGCTGATTTGCTGTCTGACAGATGTTCTAGATTTGTCTCTGCATACTTTTTTAATCAAGTGCATAAATCAAAATTCACTTACATGAAGGCACGTCAGACCGTGTCCTTCATCATCTTCCTGGGTTGTCTAGTATTTTGCAGTGCAGGGAGATTACATCAGAGGAGACGGAGATGTGCTGGAGAGGAAAGGGAGGGCTTTGAAACAAGTGCAAAAGTGCAAAACTGCACTGCAAACTGTACTGCAGAAGAAAGTAGCTTCAGATGGCATGAGTAGTAGACCAAATTTTCTTCATTTAAAAAGTAACCATTTAGAGGCCAAAACATCCATGCAAGAGAGAAAAGAGGGGAGAAAAAGTCCACAAGGCAGACTTGAGAAAGTGTGTTTTGATGTTAATGTCATTTTGTAGATCTTATGTGAACAGCAGTCTACTCACAGCAGTGTTTTTGGCTCCACTGTATTAATGGCTGAAAGGAAATGGGCAGGAACTGCAAGCATGCTGGTATTTTGTCATTGAGAGTAATTTTAACGATTTCACTAAGCAAAAGAAGACCTCAAGCATTTTCTGTTCTGAAGTGTAATTTACAATCTCTTTACTTGCTGTGGTGAGCATATGAAGAAAAACATTTAGGACACCTACAGTTTAATAAATATGAACACCCCCAAAAAGCCATGAGACTGTGTATGTAAACATGAATTCATTCTCCTTATTTTCATATTTCATGCCAAGTTCTGATCTCACCCTCTGATAGTATAATGCTAAATCTAACTGAGAATGTCAATGCATGTTTGACCATTGGACAGGATCATTTTAAAGGTCTCTTCCAACCTTGATGACTCCATGATTTTTATGTGTTTTCTGAAAAGCGTCATTCTTGAATGTCCATGTATAGTTTCTATATTTTGCCGCTGACAGAAAAGTTTCATTTGGACTTGAACTGTTTTCATGCAGGACAGGAACCTTCTGCCAGATCTCCAGGTCATAACTTTCACTTACTGACCTTGGTAAAGAAAGCAGTTTATTTGCATGTTCAGGTCATCTTTCAGACTTAGTGGTCCTACTTGTGCCTTTGTTTCTTGCCAAGAAGGATTTATTTCTTCTATTACAAGGTACTTAGAGATACAAAAAAGATTAAGAATATTTTTTCTTGGTTTTGGATTGACACAGCCAAAAGGCACTTTGAGGGAGAAAATGTTCGTGGTAGAAATGGGAGGTCAGCATCAGCAATCAAATTTCCGGCTCTTCCTTCCTGCACATCAGAGCAAGTTATGCTTGATATCTATTTGTATAATTTTTTCTATCCATGAAATGAAAGCAGTAATATTTCCAAGCTTAGCAGAATTTTAAAAGGGGGACTGTGATACTCTGCTTCTTGTAAGAACAACAGTAACATGATTGACACTTTCCATATCCAGTTCTTAGTCTAAATACAGCCAGTTGTCAACCAAAAGCTGACAGCCTTCCATCAGATTGGTCTCCAGTACCATCTGTATCCCTTCCCACACAAAGCACTGACCGTATTTACACAGACAACATTCCTGCTCCCACATTGGAACACTTCATTCATATAGAGCAAATAGCTATTGTTTATAATTGAATAATGGATACCTAATTATTATAAATTACTCTCTTAATTATCACATTATTCTGTAAATTATTGTATTATAGCCTTTTGTGAGTGCTAATGGCAGTTTTCAAGCTATCTCTGTGTGCCACTTGCAGCCAAGTATCCTGCTCTAAGTGTTCACACTTAATCTGTTGACTGGGGGTGTGATCCTGCAAACATCTGTGTGCCTGATCCAAAGCCCATTGTGGTCAACATTTCCCCAGTCAGTTCAATGGGCTTTGAGACAGGGATCAAGGGAGCAGAGTACCATTGGTTCCATTATTTCCAGGATTCAGTTATTTATTAGATAGAAGTCACATGCACAAGTGAAGGTTAAACCAGGCTAACAAGCAGCAGAGGAAAACAAGTGGTTTGATATGTGAAGGATAAAGAAATTCTACGAAGAGTTTCAGTTTGTGTTTTGAGACGTCATTTTATATAATTTGGTCCTCTGTGAAATGAGTTTATTCTAACAAGATTCTAAATAAGAATCTGAACAAGATTCATAATAAGGGAAACATGCTTTACTTCATACAGACTGTATGACAACAGTTTTAGTTCTCTTCCAAGTGATTGTATGGCAAAGCCATTTAAAAAGAGGGAACAGGTCATAAAAGGACATACAGATGGCTGATAGAAAGGGCTGTTGCTGACCCTATTCACAGGTTTCTTGTAGGTGCAGAGTTGTTCATTGTGCTAGTCTGATGTGCAAATGGCACGTTAAGGAAGTGCACAGAGTCTTCTATCTTCTTCAGGGACAGAAATAAAGCTTAAACACTTAGTATTGAAATGTATGGCTTTTAATAACAAAAGAACCATTGGGCAAAGCCTCTGGCTATTGTATTTTTGAGCAGGTGATTAGCATCTATCAGGCTACAGCTGCTTTCTTCTTCTGTTTGTTCCATGTGCAGATGTTGCTATGACGAAAGGAGTCAGCAATGACTGATGTGGAGCCTGTGGTCACAGACTTTGCAGCATCAGGACGGGCAGGCCGCCGGAACGCCTTACCAGATATCCTGGGGTCTCCTGCTGGTGCTGGGACTTCAGAGCTGCCACACAAACTGGCTGAGCTGTCTGTCTCAGAAGGTAATGGCTGTGCATTCAGAAAAGGACATTTTTATGCAGTCGTCCTTTGCTTTGTCTTTAAGACTTCCACCACCATGCGGTTTTGCTGTCAATGCTAAGATTTCTTTCATCATTTACAATTAAATTCAACCTTCCAAAGCAGTTATCACTTGTCCCTCCTCATGAGACAATATTAACCCATATCCATATCCATTCATAGATCCAGTGTTAGCAGCCTGGGAAAACAGTTCAGTGCTGGGAACTGAATTCCAGTTCCCCTGAGGAAGAGAAAACATAGTTTCATTTCTGGGCAACTTGGAAAGCACATCACTCCAGCTATAAATTCCAGTGTACTGGTGCACTGAGATAACTTAGCACAAGACAGCAGGGCTGTGCTGTTAATACAATGACAGCTATCCTAACTCAGGCATATACATTAAGAGTAGGGTTTTTAGCGATTTACTCCTGCTAGTAGGCTTTCAACTTTGCTATCTGAGACCACTGCCCTATTTTGCCATGTCCTTTAATTTGATAAGGTGCTCTGTTGATACAGCACAGGTCTAATCAACACCAGCTCTGTGAGTTCTTTTTACTTTCAGAGTGACTTCAGGGGAATTTTCAGATTCAGAAAAATCTGATTTCTAATGCCTATGAAACCAAAATTATAGACTGGACCTGAGCATGATCTGTCCCTACTCTTTAAATCAGAATCAGAATTTTTTTCAGAAAACTTTTTCTTCTCATGCCCATCACTGTTGCTGTTATGGTACCACCACAGCAGATGGTCCCACACCCAGGAGCAGTGATGGTGTGAGTGAAGCAAAGGAGAAGGCAAGACTGTGCTGAGGTGTAAACGGTCCATGAATCTGAACTGAAGTTGATCATAAAAGGGATTCCTAGTCTCCAGGGTTGCATGTCCTTCTTTTTACATTGCCTGAAGAAATTACAGGATGTTAGGTGAACAGCCCCCTAAAGCACAATAAAGGCCAGGAGGAAGGATTTATTTGATCTCAAATTGTTGTTATTTCGGTGATTTAATTTATAGTCAAGTATATGACTATATATGATTACATGACCCCAGAACTTTGGGGTTCTGTAATCTAAACCCCACACAGGCCCATCAAAGGACTGCTAAGCAGGTAGAGAGAACATTTCCTGGAGGAGTGAGAAGGGCTGAATGACCATGTCCTGACTTGAACCAGGAGAAGAGAGGAAAATAAGAATCTGAATGGGTGCCAGAAGAAGGCATTACTTTGTCTTGAGGAGATATTTTTCCCTATGAATATGAAAATTAATGTCCCTACCTATTATCTCCTTCTGGTGTGTGCAACTGAAGCACTGGAAATTCATTCCAAAGTACAAAAAGTCGCTTAACATTTAATGGTTTTGTTTTCAAATTGCATATTTTTTATGTGCCAAATAGTTCTTCTGCCTGGTATGATCAGGCTCCAGCAGGAGAGAACTGTTTCCCTTATCAAAGGGGAGGCAGATGGGAATTTATATTACTATCAGTGTAATATATCAGGAGCTGTGGAAGTGAAGTGACCAGTCCAACCCACTGAAATATTCATTGCTGTATTATGTGTAACTAACCTTTTGTATTGTTTAGAGCAGTGATTCTTGAACAACGTGCACCGCGTTAAACACAGCATCAAAGAATACAACAGCTGTAAATAAGTTTCTTGTGTTTGTTTCACTTCAGCCTCTGGCAAGTTTAATAGGGAAAGAGTGCTTTCATGCTTTTCTAAAGCATAAAAAAGTTCTGTCTTCAGATTTTTCCCCCCTCCCCAAATAAAAACAAACAGGAAAGAGTGCAAGTCTTTTTATAAGAAAAGTTACATCATGGCATAAAATAAGTATCTAGCCTTCCAGATGACACAATAGTCCTCCTCTCCAGGTTGCCATCTAATTCATTAAGAAGAAGAAGAAATGAAACACAGCTATGTTAGTTTTAGCAAAATGTACTGATGCTTTCTTAGAAATACAGGACCAGCACTGCCAGGATTTGAAGAACAATTAAGAGCATGGAATTGTCCTTTGCTTTTGTTATTGACACATAGCTGTGCCAGAGCCTGTTGGAAGGCAGCAGATTCTGTTATCAGCAGTTTACAGCAGTGATAATAGGAAGTGAATACAGGATGCAGGTAGGTCCACTCTGAGAGTTTGGATGCTTTCTGGGGATGGAAATTCCACAAGTATCAGATGGGAATTTCAGCCTCATTGTGTTGTAAGTTAAAGTTTTGATGAGACAGCAAGCAAACAGAGGAGAATTCATCAAAACGGAAAGACAGTTTTGAAGTTCAAATGCTGTGACAGGGAAACAGTTTGTTTGTGAAACATTTGGGGCTCTAACAGGCATCTCTTTTGCCTATTTCTGACTTTAACAATAAGTTGTTAAAAAAGGAAAGTAATTTCCAGCTCAGAACAAAGAAATTAGATAAATGAGAGAAGTAGAGAAGATGGAACATGTGGCTATATAAAGTATGCCCTATTTTGTTGCTACTCTGAAATTCACATTCAGTGAGGATTATGGGAAATGGTGAGGAGGACTCTCTCCATCTTGTTTCAAATTTAGCTTATGCTCATTGGATCATACATTTCCTCTTTCTAAAATGCTGTCAGCTGCTGTCATAGTGAAAAGTCAGGAACAGGATGTGCTAATACCTTTTGGTTTAGAAGAGAAAAGAGGCTCTGCTTTATATTTTTATGAATACACAAGGACCCTACCTGTGTGATACAAATGTCCACGTACTCTGCAAGCCACACAAAGTTGATGTTCTCATGAGATGAACAGGAGAGATTCTGGCACCAGCTGTTTATCTTGGAGCCTAACTCTGAAATGCAGATCATCTGTACCTTGTCTGGTCATCCTCTAGTGGTGTGTAAGTTTTGGAGTGCTGAGACTTTCCACAGGTGGTCTGGTGGGAGATCATACTGGAATCATGTTAAATAGTTGATTGGTGTCACTGGTGATCCAAAGGTTGAAGAGGACGCTGCAAGAAATTTGAGAGCAAGAAGTTATACTGGTCTTCCACATTTGGTAACCTGTGTTGGGGCACCATTCTGCCAATAACACTCATCAACTTAACTAGCACCTACTGCACACCTAAGTGCCACAAAGTATGAGATTAGATTTCCTCTAACAAACTGTTTCCCTCTACCCTGTCTGAAAGACTCCACTGATATTAGATGTCTAACCCCGCACAAAAACAGCCAATAGAGGAGATTGCTCTGTCTCCCTTTCCACAACAGTGCTAAGCTACATAAGGTTGGAGGATGTCAAATAACTCAGTTCTTTAGCAATATAGAATTCCAAAGCCTCTGAACCTCTGAGCAGACTTAAAACATCAAGCAGTTTCTGCCAAGAGCTTTAGCTGATGAATTGTGTACAGCATTACATATTTGCTGTGATATGTAGAGACCAAGACATATAACTCTTTTGGGTGTTTGTGATATTTTATAGCAAGTCTAAAGAAGTACCCCTTAGATTATGACTGTGGAGGAGATGGAAGTGTATGAAGTAGAGGACAGTACAGCCAGATGTGCTGAGCAGACCTCTCCTTGTCCCCCAAAAGCTACGGACTGCCATAGATTTGGGTATTTGCTTACCACTGGTACTACCATGTGGGACTTGAAGGGAATGTGAAAATGATTATTATGGTTTGGAAATATTGGAAATCAAGGCAAGAGGAGTTTCTGCTTCTCTGTGAGTAAACTTGATCAAAACTAACAGCATGGAACAATTTGTATGATGACCAGAGACACTGGGGAGCTTTTATTTATATCAGTCGTGTAAGCATGCAACTCTAATCTGTGGAAAAATGAACTTCCAACTCAGAGTAACAAAAAAATTCCCCATCTTGTGAAGACAGGGTGAATTCACGTAGGTATTTCTTGTCAAAAGTCAGACAGATAACTGGCATTTCCATAAGCTGTAATTTTATCTACCTGAAACCACACAGCGCTCAAAGGAATGCAATATTCTAATTTGATCTTGGAAATGACCCAGAAAAAAGAAAGAATAATAGTAATACAAAGTTATTTCCAATTTATTTTTACAGCCAAATGCACATTGATCAGACTGTGCAAGAAGTGGGCATATCAACACCAATAGGCACCGGCTTTTAGAAGATGTCTCTGAAAGTTCTTTATCTCTTGAGTAAATCTCTCTTTCTAAAGCACCCATGACTGTGGTAGTAAACAGCCAGTTCAAACAGAGATGATCAGTGAACCCAAATATTTGGCTGCATTAAAAAAGCTGTGAGAATGTGTGTGGTATAAATGTTTAATTCTGTCTCTGTTTAGATGCAGGAGCAGAGGGTGGAGAAGTGTCATCATCGAAAGCCTTACTGGAAAGTCAAGAGACGGAAGGAAAACACAATGATTCCTAACACCTAAGGACATCTGGGTTAATGAGTCCCATCAACAGACTTCCTGGTCTCCCTGTGTCACCCTTTCCAAAGTGTGGTAGCAATTTTAGCAGCACAGACATGACTTTGCAACGCACTTATACCTAGATGATTATGTGGATGGCATACAGTTCTTTCTACTCTCATCCTTCAAAAGCAATGTTCTACATATCCAAACAGGAAGAGAACTAAAGAATGTATCTCTTGTTTTTAGTTTTCTCTCTTGTTTTGGTTATAGTATACATCTTAACTAATCTTCTTTGACAGTTCCAATTAATATACCTAGCAGATGTACCAGGAACTAATCATTGTTTCAAAATAAAAGTCCTGTTTCACAATTTCCCAAATCAGCTTCGTCTTCTCTGACACAGAGGTGTATTCACTTCCTCCAATGTGATATTAAGTATATATTAGATTACAGACATTATCTGTAATTTATCTGCTGAGATTTTTGTTCTCATTAGACATATGTAGATGGGTGTGAGGACAAAAAAAAAAATACATAAAATAAAATTTTCTCCTACTCCTGTCGCCAGAAGATTTTATAGACTACTTAAACATCAGTGTTTGTTTTCAGACTCTCCTTACCTCTATGTGATTATGGCAGATCATCTCAGTTCTCCCACTTTTAGTCTTGCCACTTTGGTCACTTGTTTTCATGCTGAATATTGTAGCTGTTCATGTGTATCTAAAGTAAAGTCACCATGTTTGTATATGATGAAAATTGTTTAATCTCACTGTGGAAATTAAATATCTATCATCTTTTCTGTCTTCAGCTGATTTCTTGATGTTTCTCCTGTAGGGAAATATTTAAAGCCCAATAATATATACTTCTTTTATTTCATCTGAGTTTTGCTTTGTTGTTTGCTGACAGTGAAAATGTTTCAATCATTGTGATTTTTACAAAGATTTTAGGGAAGCTTTTTCTCTACTGAAAGGACTTGTTTTGTTTTGGAGATCATGCTCTTGAAAATACTTGGCATTCATTCCCTTATTGTAGGAAACCTGAGATTCAGGTACAGACATGAACCTTCACGATTCCTGGGGCAGCAGCCACTTACGTACATCACGAAAGTGGAGGAAGCATCTCTGATGGGTACATCTCACATTTGACTGGTGTTCCATCTATGAAATATTTGTGTAATCTAAACCTGGCAGAGAGCTCATAAGAGCTCAAGAGAGCTTGTAAGGCACAACTTTAATGCCTACTGTACATTTACTCACACCCTGCCTTTTGAGGACTATTCAATAAAGGATCCAGTTAAATTCAACTGAACTGACAATTAGTTCCCTCCTCTTAAACCTGGTTTCATTTAACAAGTGCAACATCCCATTTTTTTTTTTCAGATTTGGAAAGGTAAAATAACTTACTCCACTGTATCAAAACAGGTGGCTTAAGAAAGTCTGAGAGACTGAACTAGCTGACACTGGAGGACCAGAGGTGAAAACCACAGTGGGGAGGGACTAGGAGGAAACTGTATTTGTGGTACACTCCCTTGTTCTGGGTTGTAGTCCCATTCTCCTATACCAGCCTCCTTTATAGCATCACAGTACATAAAACTGGTAAATTAGAAGAAGCTGTGGTGATCCCATCAAAATCAAGTATATGAGTATTACTGGAAAAAAAGTATATGCTTATATGCTTTTTTCTTCTGGGTCATGGCCTATATTGAATTCTGCACTTCTTTCACAGTTGCAGCACTGGATAAATTTAGTTTCTTCTCTGATACAATACAGACACTGAAATTTGGGTTACAGGAATAGATATTTTAGGTACTTTGTTAGTCTAAGCTAGTTTGAAATTTTTTGCTATTAAAACACTAGTTATGAACCAGCTGAATTAAGCAAATTATTCATGTGCTAAATTCTATATAAAAAACCCAATCTATAGCTGTATACATAAATGGCATTAAGTGATCACTAATGTATCGTTTACAACTAGTCAAGAATGCTCCAGCACCCTGGGGAATTTACTGTAAGCACTTTGGTGTTTACTTTGTACTTGAGCTGTATGAACCTGTCATTGAAAATATGCTGAGTAGAAAGAATTTTAACAGCAAATTTGAAAAAATGGAGTAGTAAAACCAAAGATTTAAAATCCAATTTAATTAAAAGCAGGATGAACATTTTTAAAATATCTGTTATACATTATATGTGTATTATCTGTTTGCAAATCAACCAAGTTACAAACACAGAAATGATTCTTTGCCATGTGCATGTACAGCTCGTGTCTAAACAATTATTAGCCTAGACTGCATGAGAGAGCTCTTTTGCAGTTAGTTGTAGCAATAGGAATATTTACTTATGCCTGGATCTTACTAAATTTCTCCAGTTGTGAGCCAGATGCACATTTCTCACCAGTATAAACTGATTCACAAACTGATTGGTGTGGGAGACACTGTACCATATAAACTGCAGTCTTTGGAGCAGAGTTTATTAGTTGTGCACTATTCTTGACTCAGGCAGATGGGAACTCACCCCTTTGGACCTGTCTGGGGGGCTCTGTGCCATGCTGTCCGGTACTCTAAGGCTTGGGCAGAGTTACTGTCTTAAGCACAGCTGAAGTTGGGGAAGCTCTGGTTCATTTTCTTGTTAGTATACTGAAGACAGATAACAATCCTACTAAACTTCGGCTGATCCTGTAAAGAGCAAATGAACTGCTTTTGAATATGTTTGTCACTGAGCCAGTTTATCCAGTTTCAACCATTATCCAGGCTATACCACCCTCCCATTAGCTGAGCTAATGGGTAATTGATAACAGTGCATTCTCTTGGTTCACAAGTTACGAGAGTTGCGTTGGCACAATGTTATGACCCTGAATCAGCAGGGTATTTTAAAACATGCTCAACTTTAAATGCAGACGGGTTTCACAGGAGTCAACAGAACTACTTAGGTGCCTAAAATTAGGTACATACTTAATTACCTTGATAAATGACAGCAGCAAACTTCTATTAAGGCTAATCTGGTATTATAATGCATTAATCCCAATTTCCATTCCAGCAAGTTTGGTACAGGTAATAGCATCTTTTTTGTCATCTTACAGCACTATCCTGGGCTTTCGTAAAGCAAAGAATTTCATGTTAGTACTAAGCGAAAAAGGTAACTTTGTTGTATCCATATTTTAGAACATAATGAAGCAATTATCCATTCTTACCCACTCAGCATGCTAAGAAAAAATGGCAGGAAGTACCCTTGTAATTTTATTGTGCATATATAGAACAATTTAGGTATTTTGAATATATAGAAAATTTACCTTTATGTTTTCCAGATGTCATTAAGAAATTATAATTGCACTTGGTTACTAAAAAATTGCAAGAGAGCAGTGGCTATAAGAGGCTTAAACTTCACTTTACCACCACTACCACTTTACCTACTACCATTAGTAGGCTAAATATCCTTTATGTATCACACACATAAAGAGGAATACTTCAAGATTTAGCAAATCAGCATTAGTTCATATTCCTCTCTTCTGTCTGCTAGTGCTCTGTGTGTGATAAAGCCCATGAAACAGAATTGAACAAAGACTTCTCCATGGATTTCTCCACCGGTGTGTTCAGTGAGCATAAGCCCCAGATGGTGGTGAGTGTTGGTTCCCCCGGGTTCAGACAGCACAGACCAGTGGGGCTGAGCCCACCGGGGTCCCAGGGCACGTGCTCTGAAGTAGAAACAGCAAAGGCTTAAACTGTCCTGCCATCTAGCGGGTTCTTCAGCCTGCCTGGTAGGCTCTGCAAGGCAGCGGAGAGACAAGAGACCTCAAACCCAGCTGCAAACCGGGCTGGTGAGAGACAGAATGTCTCTAGCTGATCCAACACGTTCACTTCAATTCAGGAGTTTTGCTACGGGCCCAGAACTTTGGTGTCTCTGTACACAGAAATCCGTGTGATTGAAAACAGGAGGCATCCTGTGTTTCAACCTATAAACTCTTATTATAAAACAGGTGTCCAAGTCTGGCTTGCAGCCTACCCTGCTTTAGGTGCCCACTCTGTGATTTGGGCTTGGGTGCAAATTCCACCACAGGTGACTGTTTTGACCTTTTTTAATGATAATTTTTTTTCATCTTCTCAACCTGAAGCTGTTCTACTTTGGCTAGTAATTAGCAATGATTGCTGAGAGCTCTTACTTTACTATCTTGGTTTATTTCCCTCTTCAGCCCAGTGGGGACCAGTTCATATCCCGATGGCTGTAAGCAACAGGAAGCCTGAAGGCCATCACTTCATCTTGGCATGTGCCACATCCCAGTGCCAGATCTCTGGATTTTAGTGCAAGACTTACATTTGATGAAAAATGTTGTGGCGATTTTTTGTTGTTGTTTGTGTGCTGTTTGTTTGTTTCTCTGTTAGGGGGGCAGGGGTTGCCTGTGTGCTGAGGGCTTTTCTGTGTTAAATATATATATAAACATATTTATTGCTTGCAATGTAAAGGGCCCTGATGTGAGGATTTGGACAATCCTACCAGTGCTTTATTCCTGGGACTCTGCTGTGCAAGGATTGATGCTGCAAATCCAGTGCTTATCATACAATGTATGGAAAAGCTAACCTGTGAGAGACAGGCTTGAGCCTACCGTGTAGGGCCTACTGTGCTTTTATTTCCAGACTCCTTGGGCATGTTTGCCAATGATACATCAGCAGAGTAAACATAAAAAGAAGGAGCATGTGAACTGCTGCTAATGCCCAGCAGTACTCCAGAAGCAGTTTTCCAGTAAAACACCCCGTTTCCTAAGGGTACAGGAGCACCTTTTCCCGAGGGATGGGCCTCGCAGCCGACAGGCGGCACCTCCCTCCCCGCGGGCACAAGATGGCGCCCGAGCCCGCGCCAGGTACACAGCCGGGCCCTCGCCTTCCTCACAGCCTCGCCTCTGTCTGCCCCCCGATTCCCTGCTCCCCGGGCACGGCGGAGTTCGGGTCTCCTTCGGGATGATCGCTGACGTGAGGGAGAGCGGGGACTGTGGCAGCGCCGCGGGACGGAGGACGGGGCTCCCCACGGGCGCCGGGCGGTGGCGGCAGAGGGCGCCCTTGCCCTGGCGCGGCCTCGGTTCCAGCAGCCGCCGCGGCGGCTCCCCCCGCACGGGCCCTGGGCGCCACAACTCCCGCGGCTTCCCAAGCAGGGGAAGCGGGCTCAACAATCCAATCCCATCCCGTTCCTTCTTCCCTCTTGATTTGCCGTCTAACTCCGTTCACAGTTCACATCCATCTACTCCTTTTCTTTCTTCAGTGCTCACCCCTTGCTTCTCTCACACCTCCTTAAGCTCAACATCCACGTAAGTGCTTTCAACACCCAATACAAGAAACAAATCTCTTTAATTGCCTCTATATTCACTAAAATAGGATGGTAGAAGGACAACTCATTGCTGTTCCTCCCAGCAAGTACTGGATAAATATTCCTTTATCAGACAGACTCATGAGAGACCCTTGAGCCAGGCCCAGAACACCCCTTGTCTGGAACACGGAGAGAGGGAAAGCTTCTGTGGAAAACAAATAGCATGTCATTATGCAAGTAGAGGTGGTGTTGCAATCTAAAAAAGTGCTGAAATAAGTTTCTTCCGAGCATCTTTTTTCAGACAGCCTTTGAACTTTGCTTTTTTTTTATTTTATTTTTAAACACTGGCTGTTGTGACTTGAAAATTCTAGGTAAATTTATAAAGGATGAAATGAAATGCTGGAATGTAAGAAGGAATATATTTAAGGAAGGGAAGACAAAGGACAACGAGATGGAGTTAAAGGCATGAAAGTTGCACCATGTTTCCTCTCCATAGCCCTTCTTTTATCAGAACAGTTCAGTCAGTCATGGTGCGAGGAAGTCAGCCTGCTCCTGCACCCTCCACTGGCTCTGGACTCTGGATGTTTTGAGCCCTAGGTGCAAGGTTGATCAGCCACTCAAAAAAGTTTCAAAGGTCTGGAGGAAGATGCTATTAGAAGCCTTGTTTAAATATTACAAGATTAGTTAATGATTTTGACCGTAGAGGGTCTGGTTTATGTTTACTGTTGCCACACTGAGGGAAAAATCTTTTGAAACGTACACATGAATGTATAGAATTAAAGGAATGGTGGCTGTATCTATACCTCCCCATTGGCACTTAGTGCAGTACAGTCCACAGAATGAGTCCCATGATTATCCAGGCAGGGACTACATGCCTGTTTTCCTTTCTGTGTATATCGGTATCTTTTCCCGTAATAGACTCTGGATTCGGCAAAGTACGAACCCACACTTAGCAAGTGGGATGTGTTTTTAAGTTTCCTGGTATAGACTTGTCTATTGTGACCACCTCATGTGAGTTCTTGCATAATCCAGGACACAGAACTTCTCTGAATTACTTCCTGTATCATGTCCAATAGCTGTGGTTGTTAGCATAGTTTAAAATTTGCAGGCATGAAAAGTCTTGTAAGGCAGTTTGAAAGTCAGCCAAAGGGTTAAGTCTCCTCACAGCTAGTATGCACTTCATTTTTAATATAAATTTCTGTAGGTTTAACTTTCAGTGACTAGAGTTTTGTGTACCAGACTGAAGAGACCACTGTTTCTCTGGGATCGTCTCCAAACATCCAGTATGACCAAAATTTTCCCCCAAGTTTGTCTTGGTACTAGTCCTTATTTAAAGCTAGTTATAAGCTATCTGAACCCTGCAATGCTTCAAATTGCTCTAAAATTCTATGTTCCAGGAAGTTTGTGTATTTAGACTCATGAAAACCGAGAAATTACTCAATGCTTGGTCACAAACCAATATGTAAACCAGGGATGTGGTTGCACTCTTGAATGAATCAAGTTAGGTATGTAATTCCAGCTAGGTCACCCAGCATGAGGTTACATTTCAAATGCCTGGTCTGTGTCTGGCATTTGTTCATCCATGAGAGGCCCATAAATTGATAACCTAATTAAATTATTTATCAAGACTGTGGAATCCATATATTTCTCCAGATGCACTAACACTGCTCTCTAGAACTTCTGAGGAAACGGCTTGGTCTGGGTGAGAGATTCCGATTTAGAGGACACAAACCCAGAGGAGTGTGGCTCCAGCTGCATCTTGGAGATCACATCTGGCTCCAACAGGCTCTGACTGTGTCCTGTCAGTCCAAAGCTCAGTGGAACAGAGGAGGACCTTGGGACTATCCAAATGCAGGTAGTTAATGAGATGAGTTTCAACTTTGCATCTGTTTTCCAAATTCACTGGTTGTTTTCTTAAATTTGAAATTCAGTCAAATAAACCGGATTTTGCTTTTTGCCTAAATCTCAGTTGGTACTGAGAGTGATTGCAGGATGTTGTAGAAAATGGAATGCTTTGGTATGGACAAACTGAATGAAGATCCATTGAGCCATTCCAAAAATTTCTCAAATCCAGCCCTGCAGATTGAACAGTTGTCTTTTGTTTTGCTAAAGGATTTACCTTGGGATTGATTAGCTTGAGATTTATTATACTGAATTCCAAATAGTCACACTTATTTATGTATTGACAGTCTCCATGGTGTATTCTAGGGCTACAGAAAGAGAATATGATATTTATGATGTATGACAAGTTAAACTTGTACCTTTAACACAGTAAAATTTATACTGATTATGATAAAAATCATTCCCTCCTTTGCTATAATACAGAGTCCTTGTACCTTAATACAGAAGGTCTTTCTGTTCCACTAATATTCTCAGTAGTCTGCCCTGAACACCAAATCTACACATCTCTCAGAATCACCTGCAACAAGTCAAATGCAAGTCATCTAATCTCCTTAAATGTATGTGCTATTTTTCCATTCCTCCTAATAAGAATTATTTTAATTATGTCCATAGTATTCATATGCCTTTTAAATTTCTCTGAGTCATTATTACCCCTGAAATAGGTTGCTTATTTATACAACTTTGTTTCTTTCTTCCTTATATTTGCCTGTGCTGAAACTGTAAGCCTGGAAAGCTGATTTCTAGTATTGATTTTACAGTAACTATCAGTAACAGCTGATACAGTACAGTTACAGTAACAGCTAAGACAGCTATTGTAACTGACACCCAGTATCAGACATTTCTGTTACACTTTAAAGGCTTTTAAATGGTTTTTATACTCTTGAATGCAAAAGAAAGCAAAGACAAATATTAAAATAACAAAGTCCTAATGGCACAAAATTAAAGTAACTGCATCTTCAATAAATTAGACTAGGAGCCAGGAAGGTGGCTGGCTTTAATGCAGGCTAATTCTTTGAGCAGAGCGTCTGACTTGAGTCATCTAAATGTGATACAGTAATATTAAACAAGAGATAACAACCTCCCAAATGCCTTTTAGAAACAGAGAACACCCTGGAGATATTTCACAGCATTTGCTTACTTTAAATCATTGTCGACCAGCTGTCCTCTCAGCTTAAACCAATCCGAATATATGTCTAATAGTTCATAATGAGGTATTAGTGGGTATTTACTTTCCAGGACTCTCCTAATCTCATGTCACACCAATTTGTAACATAAGAGAGAGTCTACAAGAATGAAATGCATGATCACAGACCACTTCATTTTCACCAGTTAGCAACCAACACCAGAATTAGACCTAAACATGACTTGTGTCTAATGTTAGCCTGTCCTGGCATTATTTTGCTTGAGTTTTACAGTGGCAGGAAACCTGCTGAACATGTTCCTAAGTTTTGCCTAAGATATGTCATGCTCCTAGAAAGGATATGGTATAAACATGTCTTTCCTGCTCCTGCCTGCATTACCTTGCACCTCGCCTATCATCTGGTCCAAAGCTCCAGCAAAGCCCTTCCCATGGCATTTATACAGCACAAAACTGGATTCATACAGATGCTTTGTACCTGGGACCATTCTGTGACCACTTGCTTGTGCAGCTGCATAACTGGTTTTCTTCTCCAGGTGGCATTTATCTGTTGTTGAACCTGGGATTTCTAATGAGCTGTCCGTTGATAGAGTAAATAAACCTAGGTATTTTCTGTGACTCACCAACAGCACTGAGATGGTTTATTTTTATTAGGGGGTTCAGCAAATCTCTTAGACGGCTACAGGACATATAAGATAATTTTAGTTAAGAACACTCTACTGCCCTGTTTGACATTAGGTTTTTCTGCAGCACCAAAAACCAAATCACACTCAGCCCTGAAGTAACATCATCCCATCTGACACAACAGCTACTAAACTCTGTTCATTTCTGCATTACACTGTGATCAAAGCTGCACAGATATTCACAACAGGGCTTCAAACAAGCTTCAGATTTGCTGAGAATACCCTAGCATGCTATCCATAATTGGAGGAAACTTTTTCTTTCAGCTGCACATTATTTTCAGTTTCCTTAATTCAAAAGTAGCCCCCTATATGTTTCATAATGCTAAGAGTTTAAAGAAATGCCTTAGTTAACACCTTGAATCATGTTGGCTTTCAATGGAATTCGGTACTTAAAAGGCCTCTGAATGCCTACATCTGCTTTTGTACCAGGAGAGTTAGGCCCTGCTATCACTGCTGCCCTTGTTGCACGTATGGGTACAAGACTCTCTGCAGTTCCAGGACCTTCACTGCCAGAAATGTTTGAATAATGCAGTCATAACTACATTATCTGAAGGTCTTATAACATAGTATCCCCTTAATATAGTATTCCTGGCTATTGTACTACAAAGATGGTGAAAGGAGAGGGTTTTAACTGAATTGGTGTAGCAAGAGTGTCCCACCTGCGTTAGATCCAGAGAGGGACAGAGCAGAAGGACAGATAAGCCTGATTTTAAATATTAGCTGCACCAATTTCCCTACTTTTCTACAGCCAGACACTAAGCCCTTACTGACTGGCTGTAGTGATTAGATGCTCAGCAGTTCCTGACAGAGATTATGAGGAATCCACACATGACAGATCTCATGGTCAGACTTTTCTACCACAGCAGCCTGCTGACCATCCTGTGGTGCTCCCTTCCTCCCCATACTCCCTACACCCTTTTTCTTTTCTTTTTCCTGAAGAAGTAATTTTTTTCTTTCAAGTACAGAATGAAGGCTGAATGAGGCTGACAGCCTCATTCTCTAAATGTCTGAGGGCATGTGAAGCAGGGATATAACGGGGGTGGGGGGGGAAAGGTAGCCAAAAGCAGGTTGTGTGTCCTGTATTTGAAGGCTGAAGGTTAGAGCAGTCTCACTAAATGGCCTTTGGAAGCAAGGATTACTCATTAGACAGGGATATCTTGCTGCAGAATTTTCATCTTTCAAGCAGACCTTGTACAGGGAATGCAAATGTGCCTACTTACACTGCTCAGGTGGTATAAAGGGTTTAGTGTAAAGGAGAGTGAATCCCTGGGTGTTCAGAATCTGCAGAGATACTACTTGTCACGGGAGTACACAGTCTTTTAAAACCATCCAACTGCTGACAGTACAAAAGAAACTCCAAGCTGATCTCTTGTGCAGCAACCTAAAATGCACACCAGGTCAGTGTATTTCACACTGTGATCTCTGTTTCAGTCACAGCAAAGCATTTGTGTAATCAAGATGACTTGTACTAGTTTTTGATGTTAGCATAACTCTTGCATAAGGCTCCACAATCAAACACAGGGCATAAGATGCTGTGGAAAACATTTTGAACAGTGGCTTGTCACCCTAAAAAGGAGTCAATAATGTTGCATTTCCTACTGTTGATTTACCCTGGTCCCAAATCATCACTAACAGACAGGTGGGATCTCACCATCATAAAATGTGATGTGAAGGCTCTGGCAACCTATCCACTTAAGAAGGAATGTGAACATTTTAGCAGACCCTATTTTATATTTGAAGCATGGTGCACAGTGTTAAAGAATGTATTTTTCTTAAGAAATTCTTATGTGCTTCCTTCCCCTTAAGGGCGGGTCATCACCCTAGATACTTGTTTTAGTTAAATACATTGAGAAATCCTCACAGAACAGAGCTGTCCCGTAAGTGTAGGTATGACTGCTTAAATTAGGAAGGATCCTGAAGTGGCTGCCTCCCAAAGGCCAGGCTGCAGCGCTGTCTGGAAGAAGGTGCAAGGCAGAAGTGTCCTTGCAGGGTCCAGCTACCAGTAGTAGCACTGAATCATTTTCAGGAGTTTTATATCACAAAGTCCATGAGGCGGTTGTATACAACAAGCCCCAGTGAGCAAAGACAGCATGAGCTCTCCCAGGCTCTGTGCACACATCTGCACCAGAATAATAAACAGGGGCTCCAGGGATACTGCAAACAAAATCTGTATGAGCAGATAACTTTGTCTTGTCAGTACTGGGAGAGGAGACACTGCCAGTTCTTGAGGATATTGGTAAAATAATTTAGAATTTAATATCATAGAATCATAGAATGATTTGGGTTGGAAGGGATCATCCAGTTCCAAGCCCCCTACCATGGTCAGGGGCCGTTCCACTAGTGCAGGCTGCTCAAAGCCCCATCCAACCTGGCATGCTTAAATTAATTTCCCATCAGAAATATCACTTGCCCTACACCCAAACAATGTGCCATACTGCAAGAGCCTGAAAGAAATGGAAATGATGGTCAAAAACTAATTAAAAAAGATTAGAAAAGTATTCATAATTATTTATATTTTGTATGGCTGAACTAGGTAGAAAATTGTTGAGGTTTTGTTCCTAAATCACGTAAATTCTCTTTTGCTTAGTCCCTGAGTTTTGTTGCAAGAGCCGAAGTGCTAGATTCACTATTCTGTAATCCATCCAAGCCATAGGTCAGGAAAAGCTGACACCGTGGGATGTCCCACAGAGACAGGCTGCTTTTTGAAAAGTACTCAAAATGAGACAAGATGACCACCTAATACCTTCAACAAATTTCAAAGAACAACTAGAAGGAAGACATTCCCTCTCTTGCAGGAAAAAAAAAAAAAAAAAGAAAAAGAAAAAGAAACAGTTTTAAGCTCTTTTCCTTTTTCTTCATTCTTAAGTCTCCAAATGCTGTCAGTTGTGGAGCCAAGATGCTGTTTCGAGCCAGCAACAGCAAATACCAAGTTCAGACAGCATCCATACAGATGCCATTGTGGGTAAAGGCATCAGTACTTGGCCAGGATCAAGATGGGCTTGAAAACCTTCTTGGGAAAACTTTTGGAGGTAGTGTTCTGCAGTAGCGTTACGATCGTGTGTTTTCACTCAGTAGCCTTTCAGGTTGGGTGCCCGCTTCTCGTTTTGCCCGCACATTCCTTTAACAGCGAGGCGGGAGGACGGGGGTGCCCCGGGGCGGCTCAGGCGAGCAGCGGTGCGGCAGGCGGAGGCAGCCCCTCTCCCTGCCACCCTCACGTCCCGCCGAGTGCCCGGCTGGGCACCCGGCTCCCCCTCCCCGGCGGCGGGAGCACCCTCCCCCGGCGGTGCGGGCGTCTCCGGGGCGGCCGTCGGGGGCGGACCGCGGCCGCCCCCGCCTCCGGCCCCCCGCCGGGCGCCGGCTTTAAATGCGGGGCGGCACGGCAGTACTGGCGCTCTTGCTATCCTCGGCACCGTGCTTGGAACACGCAGTCGGCCGCCATGGTCGAGGCTTTCTGCGCCACCTGGAAGCTGGTGGACAGCCACAACTTCGACGAGTACATGAAGGCACTGGGTAGGTACGGCCGGGCGGCGGCACCTTAGGAAACCTTGGAATTTTGCACCATCTTAAAAAAAAAAAAATTGAAAAGGCTCCCCCCCACTGCCAGAGGTGTAGGTGAGACATTGGCAGCAGTATTGGTGATGGAGGAGGTGGTTGTGGCGGCTGTGCTTCTATCCATAGAGCTAATTCGATGTAGGCCATTCACCTGGGGGGCCGGGTGTGTTTGTGTGGGAGAGGCTCCGGGAAATGCCCCCGGGCTAAGGGAAGCGTGTGAAAGACGATCACGTGCTGCCTGCGGATAAGTTTGAAACGAACAAGCAAGAAGAAATCATTATGCTGGAGTGATGAGGAATTGAAACTCTGAGCAGCAGAAGCGATCGCGGCCGTGCGTGTGACCGCGGACGGAGTGCGGTGCTGCCGTGCTCGGCGGCGAGGGAGGGCGCGGAGCTACAGCTGGGTGGACAGTAACGATGAATACTCTCGGTACTAGGGCACGAGAGAAGCAGAAAGCAGCGTTTCACAGGGATGGCTTACAGCTGTAGAGCGGGGTAAAAGAGCTCTGTGCCTCGTTATGTGGTAAAAAAGTAAAAATCCCGAAGTTTGATGGATTTCTCTTTTCCCTTGAATGGTCTAGGAGTGGGGTTTGCAACACGGCAGGTGGGGAATGTGACTAAACCCACTGTGATTATCAGCAGCGAGGGGGACAAAGTAGTGATCAGAACTCAAAGCACTTTCAAAAACACAGAAATCAGCTTTAAACTTGGAGAGGAATTTGATGAAACTACCCCCGATGATAGAAACTGCAAAGTAAGTGAACTCTGGGGCTGCAGTTGCCTCTCTTTTTCTTCCCACCCCCGCCCCCCAGGCTCTGCCTTTGGTAGAGTCAAAGGAAAGAATTGTAACTTCTGATGCCACTAGTTAGAGCACTGCAAAGGACAGGAAAAAAAAGGCAAGATTGAGTCTTGCTTGCCCTGCCCGCTTACACCATGCCTTTTCAGAATGTATCACGTTGCCAGCTCCCGTCTGCCTTCCAGTGTCAACTGATTGTGTTAGTTGCCTGCTTGTGTCACAAGCCAAATATCATTTGGCATAACGTTTTCCAGTCAAAATAGTCAGGTGCCTCTTTTTCTTCACCTTTTCGGGCTTAACATCAAATATTATTCCAAGACACATCTGAAGCAGGTTCTTGTGAGACTGGAACTTAAAGGAAACAACTTTTTCATCCTTTGACACAAAAAAATTGTGTGGATTTCATGCTTAAAATGAGGATGATTCATAGCCTTGGCTTTAAAATGGCTGGGACTAGTTTATCATTCTAGATCCACATCCATCTATTGAAGAGAATTCAATAGAACAGTGCGTGCTGAATATGTGAGCAGAATCCCAAGGACCCCAAATAAAGGCATGTCTTTGTGTTTCTTGGTATCTCACAGTCAGTTGTGACCCTGGATGGAGAGAAGCTAGTGCACATACAGAAATGGGACGGCAAAGAGACAAACTTTGTGAGAGAAATAAAGGATGGCAAGATGGTAATGGTAAGTATAAAGCACACTGAGCATTTGCATGCACCACAAACACTCCCAGCTTACCCTTATCTCAAGCTTTGTGAACAGTGTGACTTAGACACAAACCCTTAAACTAATTGGTGGGGAAAGCTAGCAGAGATTTTTCAAATATTTATTTTTTTTGGTTTGTGTATTGTTTTACTGACAATTTAAAAATTGCTAGTGGCTTTAGGCAGGCCAGCCTGTGGATTTCCAGAGTGTATATGTTCTCTTTCTAGACTTGTGTGTAAATACCCAAGAAAGAAAAAGAGTCCTGGTGAGCTTGTAATGACACAAAGTTCTCGATTATATAGGAAAACATCTGTTGCCAATGGCAATTTAGACTTCTTTAAAAACATGTTTCATGTATGCACACATAAATAGTATTTAATTACAGAGAACAAGTAGTTTCCTGTGAAAATAAAATTACAATATAGCTAATAGCATTTTTGTATTTAATAATAAAGGGTTTAGTCCTCCTATCTTATTAAAAACTCTGATAAACAGCAATTGTGTGGAGAAAAGTCTGAGTTTAAATTCACCTGCTTTTCCTAACTTTTTAGAAACAAGAGTACAGGGTAAATAAATATTGTAAGTTGCTATAGCTAATGTCCAGGACAGCACTTCTCATGGCATGCAGATGTAGCTTTCAAAAATAAAATGTCTTCAGCTGTACTAATCTATCAGATTCAGTTGTTTGAGAAGACCAGTTATTTTGTTTCCTAAATGCTTCAGAGAGTATCTGTGTGGATGAAGACTTGCAAATAATACAAACTTTAACACAAAATGAAATACAATGTGGCAAGTGTTTCCAGGGAAAACACGTGCTTTGCTTTTTGAAGCAGCTATGCACAAATCACACAAATACAGAAAATCTTGTCTTTTGTAATTTGAATACAGTGAGGTGCCCTGTTCTACTTCGGGAAATACCTCCAGAGTGCACATTGTAGTTGTTCTGCATAACTGCAGTGACTAAAGTATTTGGTAGTTCTAGCTACACAGGCTACAGAATGCATTTTTTAAGACAAGGTTCTCCTAGAGTTCATACCTATGCATAATAGTATAGGGGCCTTGGAATTTTAGATTGCACATCTTAGTGGGATAAGCTTTGGGAAAATAAGTGTTAAGTCTGTATTAAAACAATGCTATATTTAAAAAAATTAAACAGTAAATTAAATTACTAACAGCCACCTTGTAAATGTGTGTTGTGTTTCTTGGGTGTGAAAGCAGCAAGGAGAAAGTATCATTTCTTATGGGAACCATAACTAAGGCTTGGATTCTTGTTCATTTAAAATGTCAATAATCTAGATCTACCTGTTTTTCTATAAATTAAATAATGTAAACCAACCTTGATCTAGTTAGTATGGACTTCATAATGTGTTAAACCATTACAGAAAGTGGTCCAGCCTCTAACATGTCTGTCTTTTCCTTGGACTTGCAGACTCTCACCTTTGGTGATGTTGTTGCTGTTCGCCACTATGAGAAAGCGTAGAGTTTACCTGACTTCTGTCCATATGTTACTTCTGCTGGATGGATTAATGTCCTGTCCATAACTGACTGTAGCTAAAATGAACATTTCCGGCATGAAAGGTTAATAAAGATTTTTGGTGGGGGGTGGGGGGGCTTATAAAAAAAGTGATGCCATCAAATTGGCGTGCTTGTGCTGTATAGTGGAACAGGTTAAACTTGGCATTAAATTTCTGAAATACTTGCCTCTCATTTTTTTTACAGTAAATGGAAAATATTTGAATTGTTTTGGAATGCAGATCAAACAAATTAAAATGTTTTTTAAACCTGTGCTCCTTTTGCATTTAATCAGCTAATATTCTGGTGTCCCAGAGGGAGGTGTTCGAAATTCCTTTTTCTGAGTTAAAGGTCAGAAAAGCATGTTTTACACAATGATGCAGCAGCCTTTCTATGCAGTGTAGAGTACTTGGGGAAATGAAAAATTGAAAAATTGACTTTGTTGGCTTTTTGCTGGAGAAATCTAAACTAACTGTATTTATGTAAACAGAGAAGATGTTCACATCAGTTTCAGCTCTTCTCTTCCCTGGGAACTTGTTACTCAGTGCAGGTTAAGGTCAGTAGATTGACAGATGATGTTCCAGAGCTCATAGGGTTCTGGTTTTAATAGTTAGGGAGTTTTTAATTTGTTTTGATAAGTTTGGGGGTTTTTTTGCTAATATGCAAATATTGAAGTCCTTTCACAGAGTAGGAGGAAAGGGTCAACATGGTAACTCCCTTACATCAGTCTCGACAGGAACAGAAGGAAAGCAGTACAACATGAACCTACTGCAATTCCCCTCCCTGAGCTGTCATTTCATAGCTAATATGTACAAGAGATAACAAATTGCACTGTGAGCAATTTAAAATAAAATGCTGCTTAAAAGAGATAAATTAAAACCTTATGCCTTAAGGTTTAAACTTTAAGGTTTAAGGAAAAACTGCCTTACACTTTGGAAAATTGAAACAGATTTTTGGCAGCATGGAGGAGATTGATTGGAGAGTCCATGTTTTCTGAATACTGACTCAGAGAACCACATGGAGGTGTAGCTACCTACAGCCTTATAAACAAAGGCAAAGCTGAGCTGTAGATTTAGCTGGTCATTGCACTGTGAGTGGTGTGTGTGGCTGCAGTGGGAAGTGCAGGATGGGCATCCTGCCCAACTTCCCAGCCCTCATCCTTCAGATCTGCTGTGGGATATGGGAAGAGGCTTCTTGCTTCCCTGGCTAGATAGGATAACATGGTAACTAATCTGGTAAAAGCTCACACATAACTGACACATGGGACCTCCAGCTGCCGATTACACAGCTTTGCAGAGCCCTGGAATGCAGCTCTGACAGGAGCAGCACAGTGAGCAATGGGACATTTCAGGGTAGCCACAGGATCCATGACATTATTATTGTGATCTTCTCCTAAAACTGACACCAAATACTCTTCCTCTATATGGAACTACTTGGACTTCAATAAACAGCAGTTCTGAAAGCCTTGGCAGTGGAGACTTGTATTTACAATATACCTCATCACTCCCCTTAAACTGTATTAAAGGTGTGCTTGATAGTATATTTCATCAAGTTGGGGTTTGGTTGGTTGGTTTGGTTGGTTGGTTTGGTAGGGGTTTCTGTTTGTTTGTTTGTTTTTGGGTATTTTTGTATTTCTCAACAGGGGTTTTTTATGAGTGACCAGGATCAATTTTTACATGTATGCCATGAGAAACTTTCCTTCCAAGAGATGCTTGAGACTGGTGTGGGATGTTGAGCACAGTCTTCCTTCGGGCCGCCTCACATCAGCCGGTGCCCCGACTTCAGCCCTGCCCGCGGCCAGGCTTGGCTCCTGCGAGCTCCCTAGCGCTGACCCGGGGGTGGCACCTCCTGAAGGTCACCCGGGGCACGGCCGGCTGAGGCGACAGCCCGAGCCGCCGTCCGACAGCGGAGCCACGGCCTGGGGCGGCTTCTCACCCCGAGCGGTGCGGGCGGGGCGCGGTGGTTTCCGGCGGCCCCGCGGAGGCCGAGCAGGGCCGGGGCTTGCACAAGCCGGCCGGGGCTCGCCTCTTTCCCGGACGCCGGGGCGGTCACACGAGTAGAGCCGTCGGCGGGCCGGGCGCTGCCGCACGGCCGACATGGAGCTGCGGGTGGCGCTCGGGCTGGCGCTGCTCTGCTCCGCGCTGGAGGCGGCGCCGGCCGGCCCGCAGCGGCCCCGCTCNGGTCCCCGCTTGCAGCTCCTTTCCCTCCCCCTGGCTCTGCTGCCCGCACATAACCAGCTGCCGTAGAATTCCCTGTCCCAACTGGCTTCGGCCGCACGTGACTGCTAGAGCAGTCAACACGTCTCTTTTCAGGTACGGGGGGTTACACGGGGTTTATATTTAGTCGTCCGGGCAGGCCGGCGGGTGAGGTGAGGTGAGCCCTGTCCTGCCTCGCCTCTGGCACGGTGTCCCAAGGCACGCACTGCAAACACCGCGTTTGGGGGCTGTGCTCTGCTGGCAGCAAACACACGCTCTGCCTGGCGTGATTCCCGCTCGGGCCGTGCGTGCAGGTGAGTGCTCCGAAATGGTTTCCCACGGAATTCTCATTCCATGTTACTCACACTTGCTTCGGACCAAGCACGCAGCAGTGTCCCGGCGTTTCTCTTGTCTCCTGTTGGTAGGTGTCACAGTTTTACAAATTTTGAAGATCACCTCTGGTCTTTGATTCCTGAAATAAAACTCTGTGGGGTACAGTCGTGTGGTGCCTGCTCAGCCACAGAGTAAGCATGTGACCTTGGGAAATACCAAATTTATATCTGTCCCTATTTCACAACCACTGCCCCAGACACGAGTGCCTTTACCAAGTGCTATGAAACTGACAGAAATTACTCTTATTTTACATGAAACTTGAAGGCTGGTAGCCTAAGACAGACTTAGTTCATCTTATTCAGCGTATTCCTATGCTTGTCAGCTCCTTTATCCATGCAGTGCTATGTGACAGTGGCTGAGAGCATGTCAGCCTGGAAAGGAGTGACTAGGTAAGGCTGACACACTGCTCTATGGTGAGAAGCCCAGTCCCTTTGCACACATGCTGTTTCTTGCCTTTCTTTCTAGACTGTGATCTTTTATAGTAGCTTCCAGCCAGGGAAGGTCTGGAAAAATAATTAAAATGCAGCTCCCTCTCTTTTCAAGTGGAGTGGAGAAGTCCTTCTATTTCCTCCTCTACTCTCCAGTTTCCAGATTGCTATTAATGAAAAGGAGATGATTTTTTAGTTCCTTACAATCTCCATTTCATTTTTGGCGAATATCATAAACCCGTGCCTCTGCTTCTGTTTTCAGTTTTTCTAAGCAGTCTATGTGAAGGACTCTCAGGAAGAACTTTGCGCACACTTATCAGACAGGCTAATCAACAATCTGTTAAATTTATTCTCCTTTTCAAGACTTTAAAGAGGAGTAGATAAAGTAGCAGTAGATAATCTAGACTAAACTTGGCATTACCCCTGTACATCCAGTTCAAATAAAAATAATTCATTTTCTTTAATCTTTGTTTTCTGAAAACAGGGCAGTTCTGGCATGTATCTGATCTACATTTAGATCCGACTTACCACATTACCCCTGATCGTACCAAAGTTTGTTCTTCATCCAAAGGAGCCAATGCCTCCAACCCAGGCCCTTTTGGAGACTTTTTGTGTGATTCTCCTTATCAACTTATTTTGTCAGCATTTGCATTCATGAAGGATTCAAAAGAGCAGGTTTCATTCATGATTTGGACAGGGTAAGTGTTCAAGTCACTCTGCGCTTAAAGCTGGATAGCCAGATAGTGTGGCAACTCACAAGTTTGTATTTGCACCAGCAGATTTGAGTTCAGTATCTCACAAATACTAGTTGTCCCTTTAGTTGTCCTAATGGCTACTAAGTGGAAGACTGACTGAGAATATAAGGCCTTAGGAATAGACTTTGATCTCTGTCATAACTGTTGGACTGTTCATTGAGATATTTAGCATATGGCTGTATTAGCGTGAGTTAATAGAAATGGTGCAGGGAGGATGGGAAGTAGAAAAAGCAAAAAGAAAGGTCAGGGCAATAACTGACTCCTTGCAGGCCTCTGTTGAGTAAAAACATTTACCTTTCCTGTTCCAGTCTTCAGTATTATAAAGTGGGCTTAATAATACTCTCTCACAGAGATGTTACCTGTGAAGCTTTGTGTGCCTTAGCAGTGGGACTAGATAAAGAAGTGTGAAAGGGGGGCATATGAGCAACCTGATAGCACTATGCTATCAAGGCATAGTAGTGTGCCTTGTTACTTTCTAGGTATTCATAAAAGATAGCATTGATTTACCCTTCTGCCATAGCAGAACTCTCAATTCTACCATCACACAATTTTTTATGGCATACATCAATGGATAATTTATCAAAGAGATTAGTATTTTTGAGTGTGAGAACTAGTTTTTTATGCTATATCACTTAATTTTGCTGGGAAGGGTGTTGAGAAATACTAATATATGAAGACAAGTGATGAATTTAACTTAGCTCATTGTACTTACTTTTCAACAGGATGTTCTTAAAAGGGAAAAAAGAAATTTGCAATGTTGTGCAGGTGATAAAAGATATATAATGCAAACTGCACAGAAGCTCAAAATGATGACTTTGATTTCTAAGAAATCTTCATTATGATAAATATGAATCATAGGATAGACATTGTCTAAACAAGTCTACTTGTTCATGTTTTTTTAAGCAAAAGCCTTTGCAGAGAGCCTTTCATTCTGTGATTTTAATTAAAGTGTATAGTAGTGTTACACGCTAGAATGTAGATGTGTTTGCAGACTTTTTTGCCTTCCTTGTGTTGCTAACCAACCTTTGTTAATCAAGCCTTTTCCTTTTTCAGAGATAGCCCTCCTCATGTTCCTGTAAAAGAGCTCTCCACGAAGTTGGTCATTAGCATAATTGGTAATCTGAGTTCTACAATTCGTAATTTCTTTCCAGATCTTCAGGTTTTCCCAGCCTTAGGCAATCATGACTACTGGCCACAGGTAAAACAAGTGAGAAATTTGTTCATACATCATACTGGGTGCGTTCTTAGCTCTTGAGAAAGCAGGTCTGAAAAATAAAAGTTAATTCTGTGTAACTGTTATTCTGGAAACAGAATTCTACAGTTCTTCAGCTAGCACTTAATATTATAAATAGTTCCACTCTAGAACAGAAACTACATCACTCTCTCTCAGTGCTCTTACCTAAGGAAACATTGATGCCAGGTAGAATCTGTACATGGCCTGAGGTCACACAAATTTATTGCTAATCATTCCTCGTGGCTTAGAACAACCATGTGCCAATGTAGTCAATACACACATGCTTTTCCTTACTGTGTATGTCATGTGTGTGTATACAGTAAATTAATCTAGCAGAAGTGACATCTTCAATGGACCCGTGAGCCTGTGGTAAGTTTCAAGGTCACCCGAAAGGCCTACTGGAAATCTGTCAGCTGGCATCACTGGATTTTTTTTTGTTTTTTAACTAAAGTAATGGCAGAATTTTTGTAAAATTCCCATAGTTTTGCCACTACTATTAAAAATATGTCTACTTTTCTTTCCTTATTGGACATTTAGATATAATCACATGGATGATTCACTAGTTATGTGCAGCTGAGGATGGTGCTTTTTCACTTTGACTGTGCTGAATATTGTTCTTGGCATACTCAAAAGCAAACAGTTGCTTCATTTGTCCTTTAAAGTGTGTTGTGGGTCAATCTGGCAGCACACTGGATCAGAAGCAAATGCTGTCACTGGATGTGAAGGGAATGGAAGGGATGTGAAGCAGGTCAACTAAAGTATTTTGTTTGAAATTCCTCATGGGAATTTAGTAACACCCCTTCACATCCTCAAGGCTTGTATTCGAGGTTTCTGTGGTATTTATTAGGCCTGTTAGGGTGTAGGTTGGTGCAGTAGGTGATTGTTTGATTGCCCGTGTCATTGCTGGAGTTAGTGGTTTCCAAATCCACTGTAGCAGGAGTGTAGCAGAGGTGCTGAGAGATGGGGCAAAGGAAATGTGAGAGACAAAATAACAGCTGGGTGTATATTGGAAGTGTGAGTGCACATACCAAACCGTGCCTTCAGTCTTTTGTGTTCTTACTGTGGTAATACACCTTCGGCTTTTCATACGCACTGATGGGGACAGTTTGGTTCACTAAAAACCAAAGGTAAAGCATTCTGATAAATTACACCTTAACTGAAGTGTCACACAGTGTTTCATGTTTGCTTTGTTTCATTTTTAAAAATGTCTTAGCAGAGAATTGTTGTCATTCAGCAATCTCCTTTGATAGAGGAAAAAAACCCCTACAACAACCTTGTAAACAAAGAATGTAGGGACGTTTTCAACAATTTTGTTTGTGAAATTAAATCTGAAGACAGAAAAAAAAGATGCTCAGGAGAGGCAGATGGGCAGCAAATAGAAAATTGAAACAAGCTGGTGATTGGAATAACTGGTTATTGTTGTTAGTTCTCCCTGCACAAAGCCACTCAGGAGCGTTTCTGTGATACTTTGAAATGGCATGCTTCACCAGTGTGCAGAACTGGCCTGCTTTTCAGTTACTTACTGTTTGAAAAAGACATGGAATCAGACAATCCCCACTATGGGGTCATTTCAACTTGTTCGATTTTTTAATGTTTGTTTTTTGCTCTTTATGACATTTTTTTTCGTATGGATAGGCTTGGCAAATGTCCTGTAGACTGGAAGTGATATGGAGCAAGCTGTTCCAAAGCAAGTGTGAATGCCATGCACTCATCCATGCACCAAAGAATTGTATTGCTCTCTTGTGTTCTGAGCTGTCCATCTTAAGAACTGAACAGTCCTGGGTGATTTTTCTTGCAGAACATGTTAAAAATACTACTCAGGTTAATCAAGCATTGGGATACCTTTCAGATCTTATATTGACCTCGGCCTTTCTGCATAGTCTTACTTGTTTCACACCCTTGCTCCTGCTTAAAACAAATCCCCAAACTGCTTCTAGCAGTTCAGAGAACACTGACTTGCCTGGGTCCAAAGCACCTTCAGTCTGTAACATGGACTCTTATCTGAGATCAGGTTTTTGCTGTATCTGTTAGTGACTGTTCGCTCTGGCTCAAAAGCTGTCCTAATAACTCATGTCTGTGCACTGCAATCAACAAATTTCTCAACAGGCGTCTGATTGCTCTGCTCCTAGACAGAGACTTGCTGCCTAAACCTCTAATAAAGTAGGTTTAGTTTCAAATATCTTAGAAAGGTCAAATTTTATGTTTAAGAAAACATGCACAATTTTTTCAACCCCTGTTTTTTCCTTCTAGCACCAAGACTCCAAGCAGATGTTTTAGGAAAGGCAAGGACAGGCTGATATCTTCCTGTCAGGGTTAGATCAGAGCATGGGTCCTATCAGGCTGTGGCTCAGACTGAAGAGTACTACAGTCCTAATTAGAGCCAGTGGGAGAAAACATTGACAAAACTTTTTCTTGTACATTTTAAAATGCTTTCTTACAAGAACAACAGGACATCATGGAAACATTTGTGAATTTCACCAGAATGTTTCTGAGGGCTGTAGTGGAGTTTTGGGGAGGTGCTACGAAACCCAAGTTGCTTGAAAAAGAAACTTATATTCAAGCTTTTCATCAAAAGACTTTATTTTTAGACTTTCACTTGTCAGTTGATATATTTATTAATTTTGCAGAATGTATTGTTTTCCATTCTGCTGTATTCCTAAGGCTTGACATATTTCTGGTATTAGTTTAATAATGCATTAACAAGGCCATGCAGTCAGTTCTGACTAAGTTTAGGCATTTGTTCCTTATCAGCAATACTGGATATTCAGAAGTTGGATTTTTCTTCTCTTGAATTCCTCGTGGTGATTACTGGATACACTTACATGTTATGCAATAGGTCAGGCAGGATCATTTAGTGGGTTTTTTGTCTGTGTGTCTGAACATTAAGACTTAGGCAGGTTCTCCTCTCTCACAGGACCAGCTTCCTGTAACTACCAGTGAAGTTTACAATGCTGTAGCAGATTTCTGGAAACCTTGGCTAAGTGATGAAGCAATCAATACCTTCAGAAAAGGTAAATTATGGCAGTAATACATTGTGAAGCTAGGGCTTAGAGAATGAAGGTTTCTGTGGATTTCTCCTGTTTGTTTAACTAAGTCTCATAGGATGAATCAGAACAACGGATTCTCTGTAATGCTTCCCCTGGAAGAAGTTGCTTATCTTTGTGAATTACAATGCCCATATTCAGAATCCATTTATTACTTTCTGATGCAATATTTATCACTTCCTGTAAGATGTATAGTGTTATTGACTTCGTACCAACGCATGTGAAATATCTTCCTGCTTTCGAGACCTTATCATACGTTTTAGATGAGGGTCTATGATGCACACAAAAACTTTACTTCGATGGGAAAAAACTGTTAAAATGTTGTTTCTGTTTTAATGCTATATGTATTTCAGAGCATATTGAATAGGTGCATTTTTATTCAGATTCTGATAGCACATAGTTGTGGTGATTATACTGTTAGTATTTGTGTCCAACTTACTAAACTGGCAGAATATTGATATCCTAATTAGAATTTTTCTTTTTAGCAAAGGACTGAAAAGTTCAACCCAATTTCCAATCCGCTCAAACATTAGGGATTTGGAAGTTTAATTTGTGTTTTTGTGTCCTGAATGAGAGCAAATCTGGATAAGAGTGGAAGTAGAAACTTGAATAAGGATAATAAAACTCAAAGAGGCAGACCTTAAGTTAAATTGTATTATTTTACTTCTGTTGCTGTGGCTCCACTGAAGTTTATGAACTATGAAGTTATACCTATTGAAGAAGTTCAGCATACCATGGAGAATTTTGGGAGCAAGGATTGAAAAATGTCACCCTTACTTTTCATCGTATCATGAGTCTGAAGTTAAATGACTTTCAAAGTACAAGGCTACTAAACTCAAACAGTTCTTCCTGAAGGAGCCTCTATTTCTGCTGTATTTCAAGAAGTATGGACCTTTAACAACTACTGTATCTGCCAATGTGAAGAAATATTACAGAGCACTTCTTGCATGTCTGTTGGATAATTGCATCTAAATACTGTCAAATAAACAGAAAGATGATACAGGATACAGGCAAGAATTAAGAAATAATTCAGTGTCAACTTCTAGTAAAATGTGGCTGAAAATATTGTTAACATGTTCTGTTGTGATAAGGTGACTGTGTGGCTTGAATAAGCATGATATTGTATTAGAAAGAGTAAGGCTGGGTATTCTGTCAGTGGTGTACTTTAATTGTAAAGTTGTGCTTTGAAGCTTTTAATTTGTCCTATGATGTTGGTCTTATTTTCACAGGTGGCTTCTACACGCAGCTGTTTGAATCCAGTAATAGCTATCAACCACTCAGGATAATCAGTCTGAACACAAATTTGTATTACAGCCCCAACAAGGTAACCGTGAATATCACTGACCCAGCCAACCAGTTTGCCTGGCTGGAGGAAATACTTGAAACCTCTTCACAAAAGAGTGAAAAGGTAGGGATAAGGAACAGAACCCATCATTATTTGTTTCAATTTTGAAAAAAAAAGAAAGAAGGAAGAAATAGAGATAATGAAAGCATAAACACGCTTCTAGAAGAATAATAATGTTGCCAAAGATACTACAAAATCAGAATTTAATTTTTTAATAATTCTCCCTTTAATATGTACATTATACTGCAACAGCTAATAAACTAGTTGAATGAAGTTTCCCAAATTACACAGTAAAATACCTTTTCTTTCTTGCTACGTAAAATACTGTAGAAGTCAGTTTCTGACCTTTTTATGCATAGCCTTTAATTTTAAAACATATGCTCTTGGCCTAAGATAAAAGCTAGCATATTTCATTTGCATTGTAATGCAATTAAAAGTATCAAAAATAGAAATTAGAAAGGAGTTTATCAGCCACAAAACTTAGCCAAGCTGCAGTAATTGCTATGATTTGAGTGTTATAATAACTTGTCTTAAAATACGCAGATTTTGAAGTGAAGGTTTAAATTGTTGACTCCTGATTGATTGATGGATTGATTAATTGATTGGTTGGTGTGGGGATTGGATCATCATCTGAGCAAAAGTGTTTAATTTGAAACATGTTTACATTTTGCTATAGTGTTGCAATTTTAAAATATTATATTACAGTCAGAAGAAAGGAGAGATTTCCCTTCCTCAGGAAACCCTGTAATGTGTTAGTTGGTGTGTGCAGCTGGCACTGTCTCTACCTCAGACAGAGGGGTTTTTACCTGTTTTCCATGTTTCTGGTGACTCTCTGACTCTCTGGTGCAGGCTCTGTAATACTCAAACATAAATTTTTTCTTCTATCCCCTTGAGATGCCAAATTATAAGCCTTGCCCTAGTAACGTATTTTTTTCATTGAAGTAATTGATAACATTTTCCTTAGGCCTAAAATCATGCACAGATTTATTGGAACATTTTTTTCTCCCCAGTAATATACTAAACTAAATATTATGAACTTAAGCGATCTTACTGTTGGGATTTTATATAAAAAACTGTCATGATTTACAGCTTTTGGAATGCCATTTCTAAGACAGCATTATTATGAAACTGCGGTAACCATTTCTAGGTTACAGCTAAGATACTAAGTTTCAAATGAAGGTCCTAATTGTGCTTTCTGTATTTAATTCCTTAGGTGTATATAATAGGTCATGTCCCAGTAGGATACTTGCCATATGCAAGGAATACTACAGCTATCAGGGAGTATTACAATGAGAGACTGGTAAAGATTTTTCGCAAATACAGTAGTGTTATTGCGGGCCAGTTTTTTGGACATACACATAGAGATAGTATCATGGTCCTCCTGGATGAAGAAGGTAATGATGCCTGTTGACTCCTGAATTTTTTCTTCCTGATTCAAAGCAAATTAATACTTTCTTGCATGTTCTTACTAGTCAGCCTGTGTTATAAATAATTGAAGAAGGAAATTGGGAACTACTGCTATTTAGCTGCAAGAATTTAAGTCTCACACACTCCAATTTTATTTCCAAAGAGAACCTTGCAAGGGTGACTGTCTTTTTTTGTTGAAGTCAGAAGAGACTCCCCAGGCTTCCTGTTTTTTTTAATGAATGCTTATGCCTAGACAAGAATTTCTAGTCTTTCCTCTCTGCTCTCTCAGTGACATGGGCAAATTATACTAGCCAGTTGCTATTGTGTAATGTGTCAAAGGGAATGTTCTCAGGCCAGCTAGACATGCTCTATGTTCTTGTGTTTCCTGCATCATTACTGTGCCTGTCTGCTGAGTTCCCTGCTGCTTCAAAGTTAATTAAGATAAGGGTAAGCAGGAGGCAGGAGAAAGAAAGTCTCTGCCTGTTGCATCTCTTAGATCAGCTAATTTCCCTTCAAGAAAATCACCCACATTGAAATTTTTGTTTATTGCTTTGAAATCGCTTAGTTCTAAGCATGGGCATGGCCATATGGAGCACTCTAACATCTCTAACAGAAGAACTCTAACAAGTTTTGTCTGCACCATAGAACAGTAAGAGGTTCATTGCTTTGCTTTATGTAAAATACCCAAATGTTAATTGGGTCTTCATCTACTTTTTATATAAACTCATATGAGCAATGCCCAAAATGCTGACTAGGTAACACTATTCCAAATTTTTACCTTTTTACATGGTGTTAATCTCCAGTAAAAAAGAATCCAGCGCAGTGAAAGAACTGGCTTCTTTATTTTTTTTTAAATGGTGCTCAGTGCAGTCTTACACCTATATTTTTTTACACTGTCCCATTTTTTCATGAAATCATCATCTCTATAGCAAATTTCACTGAGGACAGACTGATCTTGGTGTTTGTCATTAAAGTTTGCATTTGCAAGTAACTACTTCCTAATTATTATAGTCATTTTACGTCTTTTGACAAAATCTAAATAGTAATCAAATACACATTGTGTTTGTCTGTATAGTTTTAGACTGTCTTCTATTCATGACATTTTCCTCTTGACAAAATTCCAGAGAATTCAAGATAAATGCAATATTGCAGCCAACATCAGTGTACTGAAATAGAGCTCAGTTGTATCTTTTCCAGAAGAATCTACTGATTTCCAAATTTTCAAAATTTCTGCCTATATGTGGAGGCTGACCTTGTGATTTCACTGCTGTGATGCTATCAGAGATGGGAATAGTTAGGGCTTCCTGCTCATTCCACAGAGAACTTCTCAATGTGCTCACCTGCATATTCTGTCTCAATAAAACCCATTACATCCTCATGTTCCAGTTGCTGTAAAGGTCGGTGTTCACACAGTAGGTGTTGGGCTAGTCAGGGTCAGGTGATGAAATAGACCCTGGTGTTTTTAAGAATATCATAAATACATAAAGCAACATGTAAAATACAGTATGGAAACAGCAGCTAAAGGTTTGGAATATTTCTTTAGTAGAAATATACAAAATACAGAGACTTTACATATAGGCAAGACCATTTTGCAGTTTTGCACTGGTAGTTGAATTGGTTGGGAAGCCTCTAGTATAGACAGGCTTAAGTGGTACACACTGGAGTGGGTACTGTGGTATTTCACACAGGTTTTGGTCTATCCATTGGAAGTATGGCAGTTCACTGTGATATAGCTAAATCACGTGAAAAAAATGCTAATGTCTTTAAGCCAGTCACGCTTGTTTTTGCTGTGTTGGTACTCTACAAAACCATTTATTTGAAAAATAAATGATTGAAATGAAACTGTCTCCTCAACTTCCCTTTTTCTGCAGAAAAGCCAGTCAATTCCTTGTTTGTGGCACCTGCTGTAACCCCAGTGAAGGATGTATGGCAAATGGAGTCCAATAACCCTGGGGTCAGATTGTATCAATATGATCGTTTTAACTATAGCTTGCTGGTAAGTAAAGGTTTTAAAGAATTGTTTAAGACTTTAAATACAGTATCAGTAAAAATTACAGCAAGATGTCAGCCTTTGTATTATGGCTACTGCTGATGGAACTTTGGTGTCTACTCTTAGTTTTTCTTCCTGGGCAAAGGAAAGGAAATCTGAAAGAAAACTTGGTTGGTCTGTCTGTGCCTGCAGAACTACCCAGTACTTTCTGCTCTGTATTGAATATTCTTAAGATGTAGGAGCAAAGACAGTCAGAATTTTTCTGGGCAAAATCCTAAAACTATTTGCAGGGAGCTCTGCAAGGGTTAAAGAGGTTCACCTAAATCCTGGGCTTGTTTACATACCAATGTTGTTTGCTGGTGATAGCCTGAGTTTTGGGATGCAGCCCATGAAATGCTTCTAAAGGGTGTAGAAGAGCTGATAAAGTAAGCACTTTTAACCATATAATGTCTTTTGTAATCATTCACCTTCCTATATAGAGTTTTTATAGGAAATTTATCTAACATAAATTTAGAAGGAAAATAAAAAGTAGAAGGCTTCTACTTTGTAGTTTCATGCAATTTTTGGAGATAAAGTGAATCCTGTGTAATTATTTTGTCTGTGAATGGTTTAGACTTTCTCTCTATAATTCAGGATAAAATCTTGACCCTGCTGAGTTCAGTGACAATGCACCCTGCAGCTTGATTGGGACTGGGATTTCTCTCTGGAGACCTACGCTAATTCACTCAGCTCCTTTCTTGTGCAGCTTTCACTCCTGCATCGACATCTCTCCTTTTCCTTAACTTCTCCCTGGGCCTTTCTTTTCCTGTCCGTTCTGCCCCTCAAGTAGTGTCCGCACGAATTAACCTTCTGGCTCTCACCCTTTTGCCCCACTCCTAAGGCAGACCATGAGCGCTGTGGAGTTTGGACAGGAAAGACCTCTAACACTGCCGCTGCTGCCTTTGTGGCTCCCTTTTCTTCTCCTCCCCATCCCCCCACCATTACCGCTCTGCAAGTACCAGATTTGGGTGTAAGCCCAGCTCTTGGGGTGGGACGTGACCTTCTATTCACATGTGAATAATGAGGAGTGACAGCTTCCTAATCAATATATCACTCCAGAGACTTAATGAAGCAGGGAAGAAAGCAATACAGCGGTGCCTATTTTTTCTTTCATTTTTTTTTTAACTATAGGATCTTTGGCAGTTTTACTTGGACCTCAGAGACGCCAACAAGAAAAATGAATCAAACTGGAAATTAGAATACATCCTGACTAAAACTTATGGCATTGAAGACTTGAAGCCAGAAAGCCTATATGAAATGGCCAAGCAGTTGTCTATGCCACACAGCACACTGTTTGAGCAGTATTACAGTAACTATATTGTGAGTTATGACAAAACTATTCTCTGTGAAGAGGGGTGCAAGACCTGCCAAATATGTGCAATCCAATATTTAGATTACCCCTCATACAGAAATTGCATCAATCGGGAGGCAACATGGAGATGATATCTCTATGCAGTTAATGCAGATAGTGACTTTAGCCTGTGATTTAAGGAACCTGTTTTTTCTTTTGCTCAAGCATTGACATGCTGACAGGGAGCTTGTGGGACTTCTCTACATTTCAAGGGAGCAGTAAAACTCCCTAGATCTTTCTTCTTGCAAACATGTTTTCCTTTATCATCTAAATAAAAGTTTATTGGCTATGTAATAGTGGCCAGATTTTGCTGTTGTTTCAAGTGTCCTGTACCCTCTGTAACAGGCATCCCAGTATGTGGAAAAAGAAGTTACTCACTCAGGTCTTTGTAAATCCAAGACATATTTCTCAGGGTGTGTAAACATAGGCAATGCCATTTCAGGCATGGGATTTTTATGGGGGCAGGTTTCAACCATCTGCTGTCAAAATTTGCAAACTGAAGTCGTCAAAACCTGCATTTGCTGAGACTTGAGTGCAGTTATGTTGTTGATGCAATGCCAGTATTAGATATCTCCCTGTGCCAAGTTTTCCTTGTTAATCCCTCAAACACAGTTCTTCTTATGGGCATTTTCTAATGCTGGCATAAAAGTGACTTAATGGAACACAAACCTCGATCCTGTAAGTGCTTAATCTAATTTTTAAAAATGTGTGTGTTTGCCCAGCATGAAGTGCTTTTTCCTTATGATAGAACTATGTACATTGGTACAGCTATCAAGGAGTGTCCTGGTATGAGAATTTGCAGCAGACCATATATCACGTTTAAATTGATCAACGTCAGTAACTGGACATAGCATATACATTCTCTTTGTGGCACAGGTAAACATGCACTTGTCATGCTGTTTTTTAGGTTTCCTTTTTTTCACAGAGCAGTCTAGAACTTAATATGAAGATTATCACATGTTCAAATTTACAACTGCAGAGATTGCTTCTCCCTCTTCTTATGTCTGAATATGTGCACAAGATGATGCTATTAAGATGGCCCTTTATTTGTTGTGTGTATAACCAAGAAGGACCTTTATCCATTTTTCTGCCACACGAAGAGCTATGCTTTTGGAAGCTTTGGTTAATAAAATACAACATAGATCCTGCTCTATATTATCCCTGAGTAAGCGAAGCTGTAGAAGTGGTTATGAGACAAATCCAATTGACGGGTTTTTATAATGAGATTAAAGAGATTAAAGCCTTTGCTGTAGCTGTTGAGGAACTTCCTGGGTTTGCTTCCACCCAAGCTTGAAATATTTAACAGAAAATTTTCAGATAAATTTTCTGAGTCTGTAGCATGCACTACTGTAAATTCAGATACCTCAGGTTTGTCATGCATCAGTCATCCACAGAAGAAGTGGTTGGTTTGTTTAATTTGCATTCAGAAACAAATCCTCCAGTGCACGGCAGGCAGTCTCGTATTTTAAATTTGGTGTTTGGAGAAGATATGGTGAGCATGTAAACTGTTTAGAGCTATCTGCTCTGCCTGGCCTCAGATGGATCTGGATATGTAAATAACCTAAATTAACGTGGGCACTGTACAGACTGTGAGGAAGTGCCATAAAGTTTCCGTTCTGAAAGCTCATGATTCCCTGTGTGCTGGATGTGTAACTTGGTTGTGTTTCTCAAGGGTGTGTTTATTAAAAAAATGCCTGTTACCAGTACCAATTTTCCAAGGGAAGCAAGCAGAGTTGTGGGTGGATAACATAAGGGCAATTGGAGCTGGTAGGATAGCTGAGCTTCCTCCAGTTTTCCAGATGGATTTTGTTCAGTTCAGTCTTGAGCTTTCAACCATGCAGGTTTGTTTCCGTAAGTTCTGTGGCTTCTGTTTAAGCTTAATACCTACAAGACATCCTGGAAACCCTATAAAAATTATCTGGTTGTATTCTTCCATTACAGGCTTCTTTATTGCTAAACTTTAGGGAGAGCTGGACCATGTGGTGATTTAGCAGCTACAGAATTCTAGGAAGAGGGCTATGCTGCTGATGGGATGTTGAGTATCTTGTTTACAAGATTTCTTTTTTTTTTTTTTTGGTGTCTATGCATCAGTAGATCTTGTTCAATGAACATGAACAAATGAATGCCTGTAAATGTCTGAACAGCAAGCTATAATCCAGGCATACCTTTATTTTTTAATGTGGACTTCAATTGAAGCCAAGAGTTGAATGGCACCAGCCAAGGTGTTTTTTGCTTCAGACAGAGGGTTGCAGCCACCAGGGTTACATTTAGCCAGGGTATATCCTCCAAGATACATCCTGTTTTGCAGGCTGGTGTTCTCTGCTTTTTCTGTACATAACTATAGCCGTGCAAGTGGAAGCGTAACTGGACAAGAAAGATGCAGAAATATGTTGGACTGCATAGTCTTGTAACTCAGATGTAAACCAAGGAGAGAGCTTTTAGAAGTGTTGCAGTTTAAAATACATGAGATAAATCACATGAATAGCTTAGATACCTAGGCACCATGCCTGGGTATAAGGCGAAATAGAGCAAGACTGTGATGTTTTTGTTTTGGGTTCCTACTTTATTCCTTCATGGATCTAGGGATGTTCTACAAGAAAGTTATCCTGTGCTGACAGAAGCTTTTCTAAGGAATCATGGAAAACACCAAAGAAGCATGACCTGATAAAGTAGCTGACCACTGTAGACCAGATTCCCGCTTCACTTTTCAGATTATATTTTTATGGCCCCATCTTGAAATGGAGAATTAGGGGGAGTATTTGTAAGGCCACATTTGACAGAAAGATAAATCACACCACCTAGTGGAGTAAAAAGGTTTTAATTTATCTGCAGTTGAACTGGAGGTATATAAACAAGAATCTCTCAAATATTCTAAGATTTAACTCCTAGCTTTTGAAGGCAACCAGTTTTCGAAGGAAGTACTGCTACTTCTTTGTAGCAGTACTACCATGTTGCACACTTATTCTGAGTATTAAATGCTTGCTGGCTTCTAGAGGCCATGTCACTTGATGGATCCTGAGCCCTGCGGTAAGTACAGGTCTCAGACCCCATCCAGGGAAGAACTGAATCCTGTGGAAGCTTATGTCTACATTAACAGGTACTGCAGCCTAGTAGGAATGCCTTCTTTAACAGGAGGGTTGGTGCTGAGGAGCTGATCTGACTGCTGCACATTTCAGTAGCATTTCAGTAGCAGCTGGTTAGAGGTCTCCTTGAAATGCAGCTGCCAGCTGCAGTTACATCTGAAAGAACACTCTTCAAGAGCACCCGGCAACATAAATAAAGGTACAGTAAGTGAGGATGACCAGTAAACTGTGTTCAGAGGTATGCTTCTGATCCAAACCATAGTGAAGGTGCATCCAGATGGACATGCTAATTGCTTTGGATTGCACTCATTAGTGTCTGGGTGTGATCTCATCACTTCTATTGTTTTCACTTGTCAGCCTGAAGAAATGAAATGGCTGAAGGAGATGGGACTGGAGGATAGGTGAGTAACATATTGTTAGTAAAACTGATGAGTCTAAAACCAGAAGTTGGTAATAAGTGCATTTTCTTATGGTGAAACCGACAAATGATGAGCACGTAGCATCTCCACGGATAAGTATCTAGTTTAATGCTGTAACTAAGTTGCCTTTATGGAAAAAGCAATCTCAAGATGGTGAGTTGTTACATTGGTCTAAGAATAAAATAAACCTTGTGGAAGTCCCTCTCATGCCCAGTCAAAAGGAACTATGACAATGACAATGAAGAAAGGAATTTTCAAGATTGCTTTCCTTCCTTATTTTCCAAAAACTGAAGACTGGCTTCTATATGCTTACGAGTAGAACTTTCAACAAGAACATACTGCTTTAGGTAATTCACTTGTCATCTCTCAGCCCTGGCTTGTTCTGCTGGAGGAACATCCTACCTAGGAATTCTACCAGTTTAATTATTTCCTGGTCTGCAAAGAACCCTAGTATAAAGTGAATGTTGTTTTTACGCTGTGTATGGAATATCACAACTGTAGGAACTGAAAAAGAACACGTAGAGAAAAAATAACCAAAAACTTAAAGTACCCTATGTATGCTTAATTAATTTCTGGTGGTGGGAATAGCAAAGGCATCGTACTAAACACTGCTATTGTGCTACTGATCGCCGTATGCGAATTCCTGCCAAAGCAGGTATCAGGAGAGTGGTCACACGTAGAATGGAACATGCACTAAATTGGTGGATGACTGAAAATACAACAAGGGAACCAACTAAAAAAATGTTGAAAGGAAAACTACTGGAAATGTGGCAACCTCAGCCTCCAAGACCTAGTGAAGCAGTGGAAAGAGCACAGACATGCTTACAGATGTGGCCAAATTGCAGCTTTTCAAATTCAGCTTACGTTGCCTTCAGTGGTAGGGCTGTATTTATAGACTGTCTAGAAAATTGCTTCTATTATCTGCATTTGTATCAAATGTCATCAGATTTTATCTGAATCTACCTGTCAAATACGTTACAGCTAATTATTGAAATATTCCTCCATCATGCCTTCCAGTTTCCACTGGGTAAGAAAATTGGACACCATTCTCATAACCTATAAACTCTTTGGTGGATTTGAAAGCAACCACTCAGACATCAGGAATAATTGAGCTGCAGAAGTTGCAAATGTGGACCTGGGCAGAAAAAGTTTCTCCCATCCTGGAAAGCATCCTGAGATTTCAGTATTCCCCACAGGAATAAAACCAAGACTGTGTCAAGGTTTTAGGCAGAGAAATGCAAAGTGGGGATTTGCACCTGAGCCTGTCACCTTCCCCCTCAAGCATTTGCTGTGCATTGTCACGGTGTTGACTGTGCTTTCTCCTTCTACCCTGGAACTAAACAACTTTCTAAATTAAAATTTTAATCGGGACTGTTATGTTCATATAAAAAATTCTGATAGTGATGTAGCATTTTCCACTGAAACTGTTAAACAATTCTCAAAACTTCTGTCACATGCTATAGTGTTTGACACCTTGCCTGTCCAACAGAGTGTGCCAATGGATGCCAATAAATCTGCAGCAGCTTTATTAGTCCTGAATAGTCTAAGATTTTTGATAGTTTGTGCAGATCAGATGATCAGCTGGTAAATACTGACTTTGGAGTACTGAAATTAATGAAGTGATGAATTAATAAAAAAATGAATAATTCTACTTGAGATTCAGGAATGGGTTTTTGAATACACCTAAAAAGTATTTCTGTATGACATAATGCAGTCCTTCCTGGAACTGAATAAGCAGACTCAGGTAGCAGTAGCAGAGTATCTGTATCAGTATACTGCTTTTCCTGGAATAATTCCTCTTGTAGCCCAGAGTGACATGATAACTCAGCTGTCTTGCTTTCCCTTCCAAGTTACCCTAGATGTTTGCTTGTATAATAACGTTTGCTTGATTTATGACATGCAGATATATATCAACAGACTTAAGTATACAAACCCAAATGAATTGTGCTCCCAGATGTTCTGGCTTGATGTTTGTTAACTGTAGATGGAACACCCTAATACAGTGTTTCTAAGGAGGTGGGGCATTCTGCATCTTGTGGATTGGAATTTACAAGACAATTTAGGCATGCCTAAGGCTGCTAAAGAATAGCAGTTTCTCTGAGATCTTATATAAGCTTTGAAACCCAAATCTCCAGTATTCAGTCTAGCAGGATCTTCCTTCAGGTGGGGGTGGTGATATAAGCCTGTGGTTGTGTCACTCAAAATATATGCAGAAAGACTCTTCTTCCAGATGGGTAGAGTGCCTTAAAACTCTTGCATGCTGCTCTGGCCTTTTTATGCTTTATAAAATGGGAAGCATCCATTTTTAACACATTCAAAAACATTCCCTGGCCAACTTCTTATTCCTATTTTGTTGGACGTTTTAGGCAGAACTTGTCTGATATATTAGAACATTTTACACCTACGAAAGCTGCCATCTGCCACAGAGCCGGCTGAAACTTGAGACCTTGGTAAAATATCATGCTAAAAGATTCTGAGGTTATTGCAGCCGATTGCAATAAAGTGTGCATTCTTACCTACCCTTAACTGAGTCACTGCAAAGAACATTTAACTTAGTCTCTCACAGGAGGGGATATTTGATGTTGTTTTTACATCAACCTAGCTGAAACCTTCCAGCATTTCTAACAGACTTTGTTGATAGCTAACAAGACATGTTTCAATCTGTCTGTTCTTAACAAAGTCTCCTCATTTGTTGTTTCTGGTTTTGTTTTTTAAATCTAATTGAAAGTATTTATACAGAGCTTGAAATTCTAGACAGGCACAGGATTTGCTCAGAATAATTACCAGAGTACAATGGAGGACTTTTCTATAGTATTTTTTTTTTATATATTTCCCCTTCTCCAATCCCCTGGCCAAAGTAAATTTCTGCTAAGCAATGTCAAAAAACCATAGCAACTATCTTGTGACAGAGCTGAGGAGGTTTTGTTCTGCAGAGGACCCATTAATCACTACATTGCCCCCAGCCCACAGTCTCATCCAATGTGATGCTGGGAATTTTCTGCTGAAAAAGGTTGCTAGATATTTGTATGGGTGAAGAGTTCCCCTCAAAGTGACCCATGGGAGGAAGTGGAGTGTGTTACTTGTAGTGTGTGAGACTCTAGGGATGGATGGAGGGGATCCCGTCAGCAGGAAATAGGGGTTTTCCCTTCAGTGTGCTCAGGAGAAAGAGGATTAGAAGCAGGGAGTTTGCCGGGGGAGTGGGTCAGAGGCAGGCTGGTGGGGCAGCAGGGCAGAGCAGAACACTCTCACTGGGCTCATCGGGGCATTTGTTCAGCGGTTCTCCATCGGGTGTGGGTGCTGGGGCTGGAATGCTGCTCAGCAGATGCCACTGCTCATGGCAGGAGCATGAACTCCCTGCCCTCAGCAGGGAGCTCCCTGGGTGGCCTCCACCCTCTCCTAAGCCTGTCCCTCTACTCAGGATTTTAAAGTCACCTCTCTAAGGCCCCAGGTTTTTCCCTGTCATAGAATCATGGAATGGTTTAGCTGGAAGCTTAAAGACCATCTAGTTCCAATCCCCCACTGTGGTCATGGACACCTTCTACTAGACCAGGTGGCTCAAAACCCCATCCAACCTGGCCTTGAACATTACCACAGATGGAGCGTCAACAGCTTCTCTGGGCACCCTTCTCTGTCACCCACTCATATTTCCTCTTTTATTTAATTGCTAAATATCAGCTATTGCTTGTTATTTTTTTTTGCATAGAATCAGTTCAAGATTTCAGTGGATTCCAGCATTCAGAATATGCCCGCAATTAAGGTTTGATCCATTGAATGGTCAAAAAATTCCCACTCACTCACTCATTGCATTTACTTGCTTACTTTGTCCATAAGACCTTACAGCTGCAGTAGAAATCCATCCCACTGGAGTTTGTATTGAATATATTAGCTGCACTAATACAAACTGTCATAGTGCCTTGAATGACTCTGGAAACTTAGAATCCAGAAAAACAGCAATTGGGAAATCTGAACATGGCTCTTCCTGTATCCCAATTGTCAGTATTTACTGTGCATACACAAACAATAAACTCCTTACAACCCTTATCGTATTTGCTACCTTCATATACTTACACAGAAAAGCAATTGCTGTGTGAGCAGCTGGATAGAGGCAAAAGTGGTTGTTTGTGCAAGGAAGAGGGGTGGCCCTCAGCTTCTGGAGTGCCTTTTGGATGGAAAATAGGATCCTGTCTTGCCTAATGATTTATGTGAAAACATGTCAGTGCTTCTCAATGCCTCTGAGGGGATGTTTTCCCACAGAAATTTGCATATCTGCCCTAGTGCTGTCTTCACATCTTTTCACCAGGCCATGTTTTGCCACCACTTCTCTTCACAGGACAAAGATAGTATTAACAGTCGGGGCCTCATGGTGTGCCATTTCCTTGCAGATACGCTGATTCCCTTTTGAGGCCCCTAACTGCATTCAGGGTCTCTTTGCTTTGCTTTCCTTCCCAAATGAGAGCTAAAGCCATTTGAGAGAGATCTGGCCCTTCTCCTCTAAGCTAGGGTAAGTCATATCAGGACCAGGGAAGGTGAAAGTCTCTTGCTTCAGCTGCAGTTGCACAGCCGTTACCACACTGCTGCTAAATAAAACCTCACAATAGGTTTGGGGTTTTTTTGGCTCTGTCTCTGATACCCCTTTTCTTAGGTTTTTTTTCAGGTGATAATTTTTTCTTAACACTTTGTGTGTAGGTATGGTGACAGACCAGTGTCCTGTGCTTAAACTGCCACGGGTTAGCTCTGTGTAGTGTATTTCATGTTCAGCTTGAAGAATCACACATTTCCTTTGTTTAGGTATAAGGCCCATCTCTCAGCTTATGCCAGCCTAAGGAGTTTAGCCTCCTCTTAGAAATCCAACTTTGGGAATTTTTGTTTGTTCACATACATGAACAATGAGAGTGTACTCTTGCAGACATAGTTTGAAAAAGAAAGTAAGGTGTGGTGAAAAATGTGAATTAACGAGTGCTAATTGGTTAGGCTGACACCTAGGTTGGCATGTTTAGAGTCTGGTGCAACTCCAGTGAGATCAGGATGAAGTCTGCGTCTACATCATCTACGTAATTTAACCCAGGATATGAGGCAGCAAATAATATGCAGATTGCAAACTATGTTTTGCAGTAATTTGTTAGGTGAAAAAAAGCCCTCAATGTACATGCCAAATATAGAACTAGAAATAGCAATTATATTTTAAACTTTCTTATTGTGTAACTAGACAGGTCCTTTACTTGTTAAATTCATTGCTTCATTCAGTGCCTTCAATTGTGGTTTTTAGTGTCTGGCCAACTTTTATTTCAAGAATATCCTTTTATTTTCACCTTTCTGAACTTAGCGAGACTTTTTCACCTACTGGTATGCAAAATGATAAATCATTGAATTTAGTGGTTAGGGAATAGATTCTAAACTTTATACATACTATATTCAATGCATATAAAAGAATGAAAAATTCCATCTTCTTTCCAGTGCAGGTCTTCGGGTGCTCAGAATCAGTAATAGTTTTGGTTTCCTTGTACAGCTGTTACAAATTACCAGATCTCACTATTTTATTCTCACACTCTCTATTCTGCCTTCATCCCTCTCCCAGTTATGAATTACTAGCATTATGAAGGAGGCACACTCTTCATTTTGTTGAAAGTTGTAAAATATTCACTAGAATCATATAAGAATTTGTTCTGCTGCTGGCAGAAAGCAGCTCTATAAACAATGTGCTCCTTTGTTTGCCTGAAGCATAGTAACAAATGGATAATGTGTAACAGCCATCTATAGGGCTTTTATTTCATCTGCATTCAGGCTCTGCGTGTTTTGCACCGTTTTTAATGAGGCTGCCTGAACTATGGTAACCCCGTGGTACATTTGTAAGCAAGAGATATTGGATAAATCAGCCCCTTCCAGGACTGCATTATGAGGTGATCTGCTTTCATTACAGGATTTATTTTATAGGTGGTAGACCTCAGCGAGAGGATACTGCAGGCACAAGCAGCACTTATCCGCTCTGTAAGGCCAAGTTCAGGGTCTGCATGAATGTGAATCTGCTTTCCCACAGTCAGATCTTTCGTTGCATGGCTTGAAACACAACCATTTTTGTGCATGACCTCTCCTTTGCTTCCCTTTTGCTTCGGACTCATAGTGGAATGATTGATAGTCCTTTATAAAATACTCCATAAAGAACTATTTTACTTCCCCATGAGCATGAAAGCTTGGGTCCCCATACACACAACAAGTACAAAACCCAGCATCTCACAGCAGAATGAAAAGCCTCTTCTGCTTTCTGCCTTTCTGAAGTGTGAAGGTTTCCCCTTGGAACTAGAAAGTTTATTCCCTACAATAGAGCTCACTGTTGTCAAAATCAACCAAACACATATTCATGTAAGTACAGATAGATGGCTTCTTTTTTTCTCTGGAGGCCTATGTAGCTTTTACTTATTTTTTCTCCTTTTTTTTTTTTTTTTTTTTTAACATAATTTACAAATTTTACCAAAGCAATCCATGATTCTCAAGTGGCATAGTGCCCTAGTTATCTTTTGTGGTTTGTTTGAATATTTTCACTACCTTGTGTTTGTTCTGCTGCTCCTCAGTCACTATCAGTATCAACACTGTGTATACAGTTTTTGCCTAGGAAATACTGTTGCAATACAATTGTAAACATGGTAACAAAGTAGATAAAACCAAAGCCATGTGCTTTGTTCACAGGCCTCGCCTTCCTCTTTCTAGACACATTTTCTGTATTTTGCCTGAAATGTTTAGATGTTAAAAATTATAGCTCAAGCAGCTCTTGACTTTGCTTAGAGGACCCAGTAAAAAACAGGAAGTGGTTGGAGAAATACAGGAGATCATAGAATCACAGAATGGTTTGCATTGGAAGGAACCTTGAAGATCATTAGTTCCACCCCTCTACAGTGGGCAGGGACATGTTCCACTAGATCACATTGCTCAAAGCCCCATCCAACCAGGCCTTGAACACTTCCAGGGATGGGGCATCCACATCCAGAAGCCACTGCTTTGGATAACCCCCAGAACAGGACTAGCCTTTAAGAAATCACTGTTGTTAGGTTTTTTTAAGATTTCATGGTTGAAAGGTGACTTTGGCATGGAATTATTGGCAGTGAGGTAAAATCAGGTTGAACTGTGAATTGCCAAGTCAAAATGAGAATCCTAACAGCACAGGACTGCAAGTAACACCTTGTGCAAATTGTAGTCTTTGCTAGAGAGTAGAGCACTGAGATGTAAAGTACCACAAAGAAAACGGAGAGGTCATACAACATAGCTTGTTATTATAGGAATAGAAAACAGCCTAATGATAAAGACAAATTAATTAGCAAAGAAAACTGCTTGGGGGAAGACTTTGAAATTTTCTAGGTTGTGACTTGTTTAGGTTTTTTTTCTTTCAATAACAAATCAACACCAAACACTCCTCTCCCCAACTCTGTTTTCTGTAAAAAACATACAGTGGCAGGCTCAGGGAATTCACCAGCTATTGTTAATTTTACTTTTTAATACAGAAATCCTTTCCAGTTTCCAAGCACTTTTAATTTCTGATTTTACTAGTGTAATTGTAGCCCCTCTACTGCATACATTTCCTGCAGTCATAAACATCTTTGTATGTGCATGTATGAGATACAGCAAGGTAAAGAGACAGACCCTGAATGTCCTGGTGGGTGCATGGATTTGCTGTAAATCTCAGTTTTGGCACCATCATTTTTATTTTTCAGTCTCCAAATGCCAGTGAGAGACTGAACTGCCCATAAGACTTCTGATCTCCCAAATGAAAATGTTCATTACGCTTTTTGTGCATGCACTGTATATCACTGAGCTGCAGAAACAGGCAGCACCTGGGTACTCTTGAGAAATGGACTGTAGCGGAAAGAAAATTGCAAATGTATTGTGAAGCACTTAAAAAGTCTGATGGCAAACTTGAGGGGAGGGCTTTTTTTGATGAATATTTGTGTTGCTCAGTGATAATCAGGGCTTTACTGTTTATTTGTACATTATGTTTTAGTGAGTATAAAGGCATGCAGGTTAGCTACCTGGGCACTTAGTTTCTTTATAATTAAAAATTAATTAATTTACAACCTATAATTAGGTTGAATTTAAATACAGCACGTTTCAAATTCAAGGCTCTGGAAGGCATGTAAAACTGCTTGCTGTCTGACACCCCTTATGCAAATTTAAATGATACCACAATGTCTCGGGAAGTTGCATCTGAAAAGTAAATTGACTGGTACCTTGGAAGTTGATCCAATTTTAAGGTGAGAGACATTTCAGATAACATGGAATGCTTAATTCCTCCCACTCATCCTCCTCCTCTTTCGATTAGGTCTAATACTTTCTCAGAAAAATTTGGCTATGTGCTTTCAGTGTCTTGCCCCTTTGAAAACAAGCTGCAAACCTCCATTGCTTTTCATTCCCCGTGGATCTGTCAGGAGGCTGTAAGTACTGTGATACACAAAATATTTGAATGTGTCCCCCTCAGGAGTCAGACTTTAATAGGCAGAGTGAAGGCAGAATGAAGACTGAAAAAGTAGAGCTAGTTAAGTTTGTTAGCAAGGATAAATCCTGTATTTACTACTTTCTACTGTGAAGAAACCCCAAATATTTGGAGGTTTGCACTCTGTGTTGGGTGTCTGGCAAGATCATACAACAAGCCTGAGAATTGTTCATTGTCTTTCTGTGGCAACCTATCTCTAGTTATAATAATGTAACTCATTTTCAAAATTAAAACTGTAAAGCTGACAAGCAATCACCAAAGGATTGACTAAGGATTTTTTTTCCCATTGAGAATAATAAATTTATGCAAAATGAGATTTCAAAAATGACCAAAAAAAAAGCAAACTGGTTTTAAACCTACTGCCTTAATGCTTCTGTTTAAATGTATGCTAGTGTACATTTAGCTTACTAATTGCCCAACAAGGAACTGTGCAACAGTTGCAGAGATAAACTGCCTTCGGTTATCTGACATCACGGACCGGCTGCTGTGCTGATCTGTACGTGAATGTATCCGCCGCTGGAGGCAATGGGGCTATGCTGATTTACATCAGTTGAGATCTGCGAAACGAAAACAAATTTGGTTTTCTTCCTTCTGCGCTTACTCCCCCAGCCAGCCCCAATTCACAAAATCCCGTTCCACCAGCTAATAATGATCGCCGTCATCATCATATCCGCAGCCCCAGGCAGGCTCCCCTGCATGAGCCAGGAAGCGTGCGAGCTTCGGGCAGGCGTTCGGGTGAGGGCTGGGAGCCACCCCTGTGCCGAGGGGAAGATCCCCTTCCACTTCATGCTTGGCTGGCACTTTGTTCTCCGCTGAATGCTCCCCCCGCGGAGCCTTTGTGCGGCGGCGGGGGCTGAGGTGTGAGGCGGCTGCCAGGCGATGGCCACGCCATGCCTGGACAGAGCATGACCAGTTTGGCTGCAGCCACTCACCGCCGGGCTTCTTGTTACATCACCATCAGCCCATGGCTTGGCGAGACGGAGCCAAACAGGCTCCTCGTTGTTTTTCCTCTTTTCATGGACAAGAAGAAAGCCTGGGAAAAGAGCAGGGATCCCAGACCTTCCTTGAGAACAGCCGAATATTGTCTGCATGGTAATGAAGGGAACAAAACCGCAAACACAGAGCTCTCTCCCTTGGCAAGCCGGGACACACAAAAGCAGGGTGTGTAATCGGAAGGACTGGGCGAGGGCAGCACAGTGTGCGGAGGAAATAACCTCTAGTAACCCCCAGCACAGAGCCCGCTGCGGCTCTTGGGAAGACCAAGCACTTCCCTTTATCCTGTTTTTCATGGCAATGTCTTTACAATTGATTTGGAGAGTCTGTGTCAATATGGTAGCACAGCAGCCAGATCTCTTTCAAAAAAAAAATTGTAACACATGGTGTGTATTTGTGATTCCAGTTTTCTATTACACCCACAAAGTCAAGATGGGTACATTTGCACAGCTCATCCTTGTTTTTGCAAGCTCCTGGTATTTTCTTAAGAGAAAATGATTCCTTCTTTGCTCTGTTTTGAAATTCAAAAGAAGCTTAATTTTTCTGTTTGCAATGTGGTTTTCATTGTTGCTTCTTTCAAAGGTGGAAAAATGGATTCACATTGTATATACTTTGGACACCATAAGTACCTGAACCATTTCCATCTGTTGGGGACACGTCCAGCTTCTGTGCAAATTCTGTTTCTCACAAAAATCCATCTCTTGGCAGCCAGGCATAGTGTCCCTGTGGAGAAACACGGTTGTCATGGGAAACTGCAATCATGGAGAGAAAAACAAGTTTTGTGGATCATTAGGGGACTTGTCTCTCTGTACCATGAAGGGAGGCAGCAAGCTGGTTCTTCTCTGGAAACCAGAGCAGAGCTTGGCTGTGGGGTGGTGAGCTCTTGGAGGACTTTTGCTTGTTGGACTCTTCCACCACACCTCTGCAGGGGCTGTCTTCTAGGACTCCCCAGGGAGGCATTCTCCTCCATGCCTCACTTTGTTCCCTGGTTCTGTTTCTGCTGCATGTGATACTCCTTCTAAAATGTCAATAAGGAGGATGTCATCCAGATGGCTAGAGGAACCCCTTTTACCCTAGAGCATCTGTTGGAGTTGTTAAATGAAAAGTATGATGTAGAGTTAGATGTATATCAAAATGAAGCCCTAGGATGTGTTACATATGTGTTCATTGCATACAAGACATCCATCAACTCAAGAGTTTCAGAGCTGCTTAATAGTCTTCCTCTGATATCTCTGCTCCATTTTTTCAATCTTACCCTTTTGATCAGGGTTGACCAGAACGGCAGGACAGAACTGTATCAGTGACCTGTAGAGTGGCATTCATACCTCTCCATCTCTGTTAGAATTTCTTTTCCTCATGTGCACTGCATACTGTCACCTCATAACTCTCCTGTGATTGACCAACACACCCAGGTTTACTCTTGCTTTCTTACATGTTGCATAGTATGAAAGATAGAAAGAAAGGTCTCTAGAAAAATACGGAATTTGTACTTTGTTGAACTACTGAATGCTGTTTATAAAGCCTTCCCGATCTCTGCAGTGATAAGTTCGTCCACCAGTGCGTGAGATCTGATTATAGCCTTGCACCATTACAAATGTTACCACTGGTTGCAGAATTATCCACGAATTAAAAAGAAGTTGCTATAATTAAAAGAGTCTTCATTCAGACGTGCTTGTACAAAGAAAGACCTCAGTTCATGTTCTTAGTTGTGATCGTGGACTCTGACAGGCAGAAAATGGGAAGAATTGTCTCAGCTTCATACGCTACTCTGAGCTTGATGGTAATTAATTATGTAAATAGTTGTGTGTTGTTCATTTCTGTTGACAAAACACACATGCACATGAAGATGAATCATTGCTTCCCATAAGGAGCTAACAAGTGCAGTAAGTTTGCAAATAGTCTTGCAGGAGATTTCTTGACAATGCAGTAATGGTTGCAGTCTATTTTCCAAACTGACACTATCCAAGAACTATGTCAGTTCAGTAGTGGTATTAGTCCAGGTGGAAAAAGGATCTTATAACCATATTTTTTTAACCTATAACTTAATTTGATTGACTAGAGACAAATAAAACTCACGTCTAAACACACTAGTCTTGTTCAAACCACATCTACTTCTCTCAGAGTCCAACATATTCTTAGAAAACTATCGACAGGGATGTATTTTTCCTTACTTGGCTGAAAGATGATAAAGTACAAAAGCAAAGCTCGGCTGCACCAGCTTTTCCGAGCAATTAAGGAAGCGGTTCAAGCAGCTAAAATAGGCTGTATCAAAGCTTATTTTTCATTGAAGAAGTATACACGCTGAGCCTGAAATCATTGCGAGCCAATTTACATGTTGGACAAAGCACTGCTTCAGCTTTCAGATCCATGTATAACTCTTTAGTGCCCTCCCCTGTCCCAGTTTGGAAATGCCTGCGTTTGGTAGGGAAACTGTTTAAATATGGTTAAGAAAATAATACAGACTTTATTATTAAATTGAAATATTACTGTTGTCTGTTTTATCTCTCAAATAAATCTGTTTGTCTTAAAAGTGGGGAAGGTGGCATTTCATTTATCCAGAGAACAAGAAATCAAAACCACCAAAGGACTGTGCATGTGCCATGTTTTTGTTTTACATATTGTTTTCCAGGGGTCATAACGATACTGACTTCTCAGTGAGGTATGTCAGAGAGGCAAGTGGAAAAAAATAAGTTAACAGTAAAAATAACCACTCTCTAGGTCAGTCAGATATTCTTCCACATGGGTCATTTAGCATCGAACATTGTGCACATTTCTCCTGGATGAAAGGGAGGACAGGTGTGCTATGTGTGCTATCTAAATCAACACATTATTCAAAGAAAGACTGAACACAAAGGTGGTGGAGCCAATGTACAGGAGAATGAAGTCAAATATCTACTATGTGTGCAGATGCAGGAGACTCACCTTACTTTTAGATGGCTTAACTGGCCCTGTGGAGAACCAGGGCAGCATCTCCACAGCCTCTCTGCCCTGGAACCACATCCCTGCAGCCTCACTGCATGCCGCTGTGTGCCAGTCCCATGCAAGAAGAAGAAGTTTTGATGCGCAGTCAAGAGACTCGGATTTCCTTGGACTTTTGGGAGATGTCATCTGAAAGAGCTGTAGTTCTTGCTTGGAAAAGGATTGTTGCCTCACATCCTTGGACCAGTGCTTCTATAGTGTTTCCTTACACAATATCTATCTCATTTCCTTCCTAGTAAAGAACAATTTCCCCAAATGTTACTCTCTCACCTGCCTGTCACATCCTCCATGCAGGAATTGGAACTCACTGATAAATTAAGTTGCCACATTCTTGTCTGTCCTTTTTCCTTGATAAAATGTAGCTTTTGTAGCTTTGATGAGCATGAAACCAACATTGATATGAAAAGTATCAATACAAGCAGCATGAAGGTGATTTTTTGGTTTTTTGAGGTGTTTCATTTGTTTATTTATTTGTTTTGTGGGTGGTTTGTTGTTGTTTGTTTTGGTTTTTTAAAAAATCTTATTTCATCACAATTTTCTGGGTTAATTCTGTGATTGTAATTTTCTGGGGTAGAGAGAAATTCAAGTCCTGCTTTCCACCAGTTTCCTTATGCCATGCAATGTGTGCTAAAATAAGAGAGACTGTCCATCTGTCTTCCTGTGGTACACAGGTACTTTTTGCATGACTAAAATTGGATCTAATGTCCCACAAGACTTTTATATGGGTTAGCTTGTCTTAATATGCTTTAAAACCAAGTAAATGGAAGAAAGGGACAGTAACTAGAATATATAGGTCAAAGATTTCTTCATCCTTCAGATAATCCAGTTATTTTAAAAAGTAGCAGAAAGTAATCCTAAAAGCTGAGCTTATCCAAATCAATTATAAACATTGCTTTGAAATCCCTCATCAGTTTTATTTTAAATTTCAAAATAGTTTTGTAAATATTTTTGTAAATATTATATGTCTCAGTTGAAACCCAACAAAAAGCTTGTTTGTTTGCTGTATAGAGTTCACTTTAGGATTAAGGCTTCAAGACCTTCACATGCACTACAGACATACTCACAGACATCTAGATAGATGTCTGCCCACAGTGGTTCAAAACTGAAAGGAAGAGTGGATTCTCTTAGATACAGCTAATTAGGAAAGGGATGGGGGGTGTACTATTGCAAAACAAAAACAATATTCCAGAAATGCAGTATGAAAGACAAGTAAGACCATGTTTCAAGGTCTTGCTAAGCACGAATCCATACTACTGTTTGTTGTATATTTCAGAGCATTCACCCACTGACAGGATTTCCAAAGGCACCACTACTGTGATCTCTCCCTCCTCCAGCACCCAGCTTATCCCGTTGTGCTGTCTGCCCGTAGTGACTCCTGAGTTAATTCCTTTTCTGTCACTGCACCTCTGTGAAGCTGGAGCACTAAAACATATTAGAACTATTATGCTGCTGTTTCTTTATCTCCAAACACCAGGATAATTTATCTTCATCTGCCTTTTGCTGAAATAGATGTTGGGGCACAGGGCTTTATATGGCTGCTGTTTGCAGCAATGAGAATTTTTGTAGCTGTTCCTAAGTGTTCAAAACCAGGATGTTGTTATAGTTGGCTAAATGTCATAAATGCTTCTAGGTTTAACAAAAGGTTTTTGTGAGGGATAAAGGTAAGACAAGGTTATGCTTCTGTAGGTATTCAGAAAACTGAAACGAAAACAGTTTCTATCTAAAATAGACACAGCACAAATGGATTTTGCAATATGATGATTTTCAAATCTGTGGGATGCAGAATGACAGAAATAACCAAGAGAAAAGTCTACAAAAGACAATTATAAACAGGCATGGGTGAAAACAGAGAGAGATATCTAAGTGTTGTTCAAAAAGGACAACCTTTACCTGTGTGCTGAGAAACCTGCCCTTGTTTATCTTCTCTTGCACTGAGGAAAGGTGACTTTGAACACTTTTCACTTTTTGTAGTAAGCTGGTTTATATCCAAGATATGCTGGCCTCTGGCGGTTTCTCCTGCATTTGAAAAAAGTCACAAGACCCCAGACTCTTGGCTCTCTGCTCAGGCCAGAAGGAGGTAACATAATCTTTTCTTTGAAAGAGAAATTGGTTACAATTCTATATTTATTCTGAAATAACATGAATTGTGTAGGTTGAGTGTTCCTTACCGAGCTGGAGTAAGTTTGTCTACTGCCAGATAAGTGCATGGCAAGCAGCAGGCCGGTCCATTGCCTGCACCTCACCAGAGTATCAGCACACAGAAATCAGAATCACACCTGTTACACTTTCCAACTCCATCTGAAAAGCAGGAAAGGATACCCAGAATCTCTCAGCAGATGACTATGATGTATTTGAAGACAGTGTAGAAAATATTGTCGATTTCTAAGTGTGCAAATATCTTGCTGTTATGATTTACAAATTAGATTCCTCAATTCTACTGGGAGCAGGCATATTTCCAACTGCAGGGTTCTTAGACAGGCTGTCCTTCTTCTGCAATCTCTTTGAATTTTTAGCAGGAACAACTTTTCAAATCATAGTTGATTTATATTGGCAAAATGCAGCTTTACTTTCTTTTCTGTCAAGAAGTGTTTTTGACTTGTTGGGCTGCAGCCTGAAGCTAGGAAATTTCACACAGGAGCTTGAACAAAACTAATATACTGATGTTCAGCACTGGTTCTGAAGGGGTTAGGCTCTCTCAGTTGCTAAATTTTTCTGCTTTGCTCAGAATTTTGCTCTTCTAGAAGACAGATATTATTTTTGAACCACATGCTTGGGAAAACCCAAACTTAATTTCACAAGGGAGAAGCCCCCAGAGGTCTTTGATAACATCCAGATCAAGGCTTGCTCTCAAATGTGATCTATTTCCCATTCATAATTTACCATTTGTGTAGTTGCCATCAGCTGAAACTGCCAGCTCTTTGGAATGCTGAGCTGCTCTTCCTCACAAAGGTGTAGAGCTTAATGCCACAAACTTTGTTTCAGCCTTCCTTTTCTAAGAAAGACAGCTCTTCACTTTTTCAGGTGACACTGTTGCTTGTCCTAAGTTATTGACTGAATAGTGAATATATAATGGTATATTTAACAAGAGAAAGGCAAATTAACTAGTTACATGTTAGATTAAATATAACTGTGTTTTTGTTTTAGGGCTACTAACTCTTCTAGTTTCTGAACTCTGAAAAATTTCTGTATTTTATGTTGCATTCCTGCGGCAAAAATACCTGCACAACAGATATAAGCAATTCTTTCTCCTCAAAAATGCAAAAGTTAGTGAAGGGTAAGCATTTCTTGTGAAGAGATCTCTATTTTTTAGATGCATAAATCAGGCTATCTAGTAAAATTTAGTTAAATATATTTGAAATTTATATTAATTAGGTATATTTAGCATGTGTTTCAAGTTTTGTGCCACCAAAAGACATCAGAATAGCAGCAAGGAGGTAGGCCAGGCTGCCAGGAGTGACGGTGATTGGCATATTCGTTGGATGCAACGAGGTTAAAATGAAACCATTTTTGTTCAATACAGTCCAGAGCTCTTGCCAAATCTCAAAAAGAATAAATTGCAAGCTATCTTTTGGACACAAAAATAGCTGTAATCTTTCTTTGCACTATAAGAGGCATTTGAAGACATCTAGTTGTTTGCTTAACTATTCACTATTTTTTTTTTTCTCCTTTTGACTCAGGGCATACAAAGCTCTGGGTATTTTTTCTAACCTTTTTCCCAACAGATTTCAAATCTCTTAACAACAAATCACATCTGATCTCTTCTTCTGATTGTTTCTTCTATTTTCTGTAGATGACATTTTTCACCACCATCAAGTTTCGTCTTTGAGAGCAGTGGTTTCTTACTTTCACACAATCTCCTTGACGTATTTTACTTTCTGTTGGGTAGCTTTGGCCAGAATTTCTGGGCCTTGCTGAATTTTCCTCTCAGCTATATTTAGCAGCATACTTATATGATGTCTTCTCATCCTCATTCTCTTTTGCTCTAAATTTGGCCATAGAATTTCATTTTTCTTCCTTCAAAGCTTTTTCATTTTGATTCCCTAATCCATTCCTCCATCAGGTGATCCAGGATTTCTTGAGATCTTTGAAGCTTTTGTTCTGTAGCAAATCTTTTGCTAAAGCTCATCAGCTTTGACCTGGTGATTAACTCACTTCAGGTGCCTATGTCTTGTCTCTTTGTGCTGGATCAACTTTTGTCTCTTCTTTTTCCTTTCAGTTTCTTTCAAAGACCTTTTCTCAAAAGCCCATGAAGCCTTGCATCTGAGCAGATTATGGTTCAAGTCTGTAGTATCCTTCTCCATGACCTGCGTCTTTCTCAGATGTTTTTCATGGAAACATTTCCTGTACTCATCTTAGAGCTTTGATCTTTTAAGTTTTGCCTTGTGCTTTGTGTCTTTCTCCTGTTCCAGTCTTTGTCATCTCATCTCTTGTAAGGCTGTTTCTTTCAGCCTGGCCTCCAGAAAGTCACTCCCTGTTCAGACCATTGCCACTCCTCTGGGCTTTGCCCAGCAGCTGCCATTTCTCTTTCTTTCTTTCTTTCTCTTTCTCTTTCTCTTTCTCTTTCTCTTTCTCTTTCTCTTTCTCCCTCCCTCCCTCTCTCCCTCCCTCCCTCTCTCCCTTCCTTCCTTCCTTCCTTTACATGAGAATCGTCTGTGGGCCTTTGTGGGCTCAGACCTTGTGTTAGCCACAGCTGTGAGCGCTGCTGGTACTTAAGTCCAATGACTTAAGGACCTGAAGAGGAATTTCCAGCCTTAAATTCCTTTGTGAATATAGCCTCTTCCAACGAGGAGCTCTTGGACCATCTGCTGAGAAAGCTCACCATGGAGCTCAGCACTGTACCGCAGAAGGCTACTTGGCTTCTCTGCTTGGAGTCGTGCTAGGGAGCAAAGTGCTAGGGGATCATGTTCTTCAAGGCTGGTACCATTACAAGAGATTGCTGGGATTTACACCGGCAGAAGCTCTTTTTAGTCTCAGCATGTGCATTAAGCAATATAATGAGGAGCATTAATCCATGCTGGAAGTTATGAAGATGTAGGTTGCTGTGACTATGTCTTTAATCAAAAATCAAGACGTATAGTCTTCTCAGGGACAGTTTTGTCTTAAACCCCCACTGAAAGAAGCTGTGTTTCTGTTAGTCCTATAAATGAGTTTTAGCAGATTTTAACAAGAAACACTTTATTTTCAATATTAGTGTAATATATGGATTTTAGTCAGTTTTTAATTCTCTGAAAATCAACGTATTATATAAATTTTCTTCAATTTATTAACTTTATTTCCTTGCTTTCTCAACATAAGCTCTGTTTGGTGCCTGAGGAGTCTCCATTGGACATGTTCTTAAACTTGTCCTCAGCATTAAATAAATACTGCATACTCTCTTGGATGCTTTGGTGTGAATTTTCTTAGGTAATACTCCATGGTTTAAAATTCAACTCAGAAATCTTGATTATTTCAGTACTCTGATACAGTTTCTTTGCACCTGTAGTTTTTTTAAATGTGAAAAAAACTCCCTAAAACTGTGAGTGAACAATAATGTTGGCTCATCCCTCCATTTTGTGTATATCTGCTCCTTTCCTGCAACAGATAAAGTGTTGCATAATGAAAAGAGTTCTCATCCTCCTTACAAGTAACAGAGATAATTAGGTCTTGGGACTGTGTATTTAGACAGCTGCTAAACTTAACCTCAGATCAGAGAGCACACGGAGAATGATGGAAATGAAAGCAGATGGCCTTCTCAAACTATTTGTCTCTGAATTCATAAAGTTATGTGTGGAAATGCTATGTATGGAGATGAATTACAGAGGGACCAGTTGTGTCTTATGTAAAAATCATGTTGATGGAAACAAGGGGAAGAAAATACAATGTTACTAATCAAAATGCTGTCAGCGTGTTGAAAATGGGAGCATCTTTATCCTGAAACAGCAGCATTCCTTGTGGAGAAACAATTTCAATGAAAACAACCCCCAAAATCAATCTATTGAGGATATTTATACCAATGCTATTCATATTGTTTCTGAGGGCCTCATACATCTCTCCAACGTATAAAAAAATACATTCTTCTCAGTTTTAGAGATGAGGAACAGAAGAGGACAAATGAACACAGCAAATCTGCTGAGCAAACAGAGCTCCTGTTTTTTCTGACAGGTTACCACCGATGTGCTTTTCCTCTCTGACACGCTATCTAAACATACGTGTTTTTGTAACACAGTTTTGACATACATTGGCATAACTGCACCCTGAGGTACTTGCCATACAAATGTTTACATTATCAGTGATGGCACTTACTCAGAACTGAATTAGCCTCCTTTCGTTGTGTTGTGACAGGTTGTGGGGAAATTTGGCTTGAGGTTGACCTAAGATATACATATTTTCTTTGCACAATATTTTTGTCTGAAGTATTGAAGGATCAGCATTTTGCTGAAGATACACCTTTAAAAAAAAGGTGTGAATATTAGTTCCTTGGTCCCTCACATCATTTAGAGGAGACAGCTTCAGAAGGGATGCTGGACTGACACACAGTGACTTGGCCATTTGTGAGAGAGCACGAAAGCTCCGCTGCATCTCTTTCTTTAGCCATGACATATGCTTCTCACGGATGCTGCCAGATATTTTGGCCAGAGTTTATGTGCCATATCCTTTCAGTAAACTACAACACTACATAAAATAGGCAATACCATGTTATTTGAAGGCAATATTAATAGTAGGAATAATATAATTTACATAATATTAACATTTATTAAGGCATGTAAAAGTGTCACTGTGCTGCCTATTTAGTCTCTTAGACTATGAAAGGGAAATGGTCTTATGCTGCTGATGAAAATGCACTCCTAAAAGTTCATCAAATCACTGTCTTTTTACTCTTCTTTTCCCTGGGCATGGTACCATATTATTGAGATGCAGAGTAACTGGTGTAGCCAGTCATACGACAGTGTCTGTAGGTACTTGAATATCAAAATATCTGTACAGATAAAGTACAAGTCTAAGTAAAAGCCAAAGACAAATATTTTGTGATATTTCATTCTTTGTACCCAGGATGGCTACACAAGCAGGGAGGTCAGGCTTCCTTCTCACCTGCTTGTGAGTTGCAGCTGTTCAAATACATTTATCACGCAGCAGAATTAGTAATATATAGCTATGAGAGCTAAAGGAGAAGTGGCTTATTGTTTCCCGCTGTCACCGTTTGCTACTCCTGCAGTTTAGCTACAACCTTTGTCTGCTGATGTTATGTGTTTGTTCTACAGGATCTGAAATAGAGATGAGGGGTTCATACTTTGGGTTAAATACAGCCGGCCATAAAAACTTCACTGTGAAACCAGGCCACAGTTAGAATACATCTTTCATGATGCAGTCAGATACAGTCAGTGGGGCTGAAGGAGATAAAAGAATTAAAGACACTGAAATACTTTTTTCCTCATTTCTTTTCCTGAGGAAATAAATTAAGTATATGAAACAATGGCTATCTGTTATGAGAAATGCTGGAGTTGAAAGGTTTCCCACATTTGGACCAAGGCAGAAGTTCAGGGTGGATTGCTTGTGTCACATGTAGTAAAAAGCAATGGCTGCAAGCATAAGGGAAAAGAACATGTATTTGACAACCTTATATTAAAACTAAATAAACCAGTTCTTCAACTGGCATAGAAAGGTGTCTGTCTATCAATTCTGCCAGAGATTTACAGGTGTACATATACTGGCTTGTCCTGAGAAAATGTTTCTTTGAATATCAGTGGGTGGTAGGAGATTTTACACATAGAGATGTAGTTGATCAATATAATAAACATTTAACCTTCCTCAGAATATTTGCAGACTGGATGTTGGTTCAACTTATGCCAGAGAAGAAGCTAACTTTGACATTCAGATCCCTGTGTCTGAGGGGTTTGAATCTGCTGTTATAAAGGCAGTCACTTGAAAGCTGTCCTGTGCTAGCCCATCTGCTGAGAAGCCACCTACCAGAGCAAAATGAAACTTTCACCCTTTGATGGTAAACAGGTGTGAACTGTGAGAGCAAATGCTCTTATTGCCGATGCTTAAATTGTTTTGACTATCTCAAGGTTCCAAAAAAAGATCAAAATTTTGGAAGACAAGGCTGAAGGGTTCATAGAGCATCAATTCCTGTTTCCTAGTCCAAGCAGCTCAGCCCATGTGGGTTTTGCCATCATACCCACCTTTTTCCCTTAAAGCTGCCTGTGGAAGCAGGAGGCATTCTGGACGGACTCCAGTAGGGAGCACTAGGAGGCTATTGCACATGCAGCTGCTGGGGAATTGCACTGAGATCAAACGGCTTGAGGATTAATTTGTTTCTGCTGTTTTGTCTTTTAAAGGTGACTGTACTAATCTGGAAAACAAGAGTACCTTTTATGAGTGATCAAAGCTGTCATGTAAGAAATTGCAGGGAATTTAACATATTCAAGTTATCACCACGCTGGGTCTGACCACTTTCCTAAGAGAGGCACTTTAAATACAATTTCATTTTGAGAACACCCTACGATTGCAGCAGAATCATTCATAATGTGATTGGGATCAGCGATTTTATCTCAAAGTATGTCCCGCTAGTGACTGGGTTTCATGTGTTATTGGTTGTGAGGAAGACTCTAATTACGTTTCCACACTGTGTGGGGACTGGTTAACACAAAGAAATCTCATCTCCTTTTGTGTTGTGCTCAGCCCAGCAGTTACTTTTGTTCTAAATTGGGCCTGGCAGCCTCTAGGGTGAATGATTGACATGTCAATGTGCTAACAGAAGCCAGAACCAATTCTCTTGTCTGACACCTCCTTTCCTCCTCCGAATATTAATGATGAGTGACCCAGCTGAATGAATGAAAAGTGCACACATCCCTTGTGGCTCTGTGCAGATGCTCAGAGATGACAGCAGGATTTGCCCAGGAGAGGACACAAGCCCATAAAGCCATCTGGTATTATGTAGTGAGCTTAATGTGTTCATTGACTTGGCCAAATGTTTGGTAAATCAAAAGTTGACAGGGAAGGATTCATAATATTTATGCTTAAAATACACTCAAAACATCACAGAGAAAAATAGGAATCCTAGATTAATACCTAGAAAAACATAAAGAAGTACAGCTCAGATTTTGAGCTGGGAAGATGGGCAAGAAAAATATAAAAATATGATATTTAAATACAAGTCACAAAGCAGTGATTTGCTCTAAAAGTGCCTTCAGTTACCCTGTGATTGATTTCAGATAACACAGATTATTGATGATCACCACAGCCTTTTATAGTACAATTTCCCAAAACACCCAAATGAGCCAGCCTTGGAAGACATTTTGCAGTCACTTGATATTTATCAGTTCATTACTCTGATTTGGTTGAATCAAATAATCTGGTTTTTCTTAGTCTGGATTATGTAATATTTATTGTTATATTACATACTAAGACTATTAAACGTGTAGTCAGTCTGTTAAGACTAAGTGGTATAATGCATAACCAAGGAGCAGATTTCTTTATTTAATCATGTAAATTTTATTTATTCTTTCAATAAAATAGATTTTATAGTATATGATTTAAGATTTCCCACATAAATGTTTCTTTTATCTCTAGTATCTCAGCCAGCAATTCTTCCCCAATAGGCAACCAGAAAAAAATCCATATTAACATGCAATAGACTTTTTCTCTTTGTGAGGTTTAGATCTTGTTCAAAGACAAAAAAAAATCTTTTCTCACTACATTTTGCATATCATATTTTTTATCTCCACTACAGTAAAAATGCAATCCATTTTCACCTTCAGTTCCTTCTTCATCTTTTGAAGATACTGCCATTGAATACCCTTTGTATTTTCACAATATCCCAAAGATTGGCAATTCTTTTGCATCCATACAGGAGACTCTTGTATCCGTGCATTGAGCAACTTTTGCACTGATTATTGCTCACCTTTTCCCTAATCACTTTCTGTGTTTTCTTTTACACTGTATGACAGCCCAGTCAGATTCACCTGCTTGCTGTGAAACCATTTGGTCTTGCTCTTCAAATCCTTTTGTGTGACCCCACTTGATTACCTAATTATGTTGTTTCCCATCTTCCACATTCTATCCTATTACTCCAAAGGCCCTTTGCAGTTTCCTTTTATTTCTCAGCTGTTGATGTTGCTCCCATTTTTACTTTGCAAGCCATATATCTCACCTAACTTTGCTGTCTAAGACCTGTATGTCTAATTTAAACTACATCTTTTAGTTCCCCTATAGATAGCAGAGAGAAAGGATACCTTCAGAGCACATTTATTTCACTTTATGTCAGTCTAAGATAAACACCTAAGTTAATGGTGATGAATTCTGGGTATTCTTTCCACACACGGGAAGTCTAGACAACCAGTTTGGTTCATACCTTACGAAGCAGGGAAAATGAATCCCAGTTTTAATCAGTTTGCCCAGAGTTTTCCCAAGTGCCTTATTCCCTTCTGCCTCAGTACCTTAACCTCCCCCCAGAATCCATTTGGTACCATTTTCTGCACCTAAGTGTGCTATTAAAATTTAAGCCTTCAAAAGGGTAAACTGTTATTGTAAACATCCACTTGAGAAAAGGAAAAAAGTTTAATTTTAAAATAATTTTTTGCTGACTTCACAATGCTTCATACTGAACTTTTGTTTGTAGGGCACTGGGGCCTTGCCATGTTTCTCTCAGAGAGTGCCCTCCTGCTCTGGTTGTACAAAGGCTTTATTAGCAGAAGGGTGTTCAAGCTTACAAATTAAACCAGCAATTTGCAACAGAAGCCTGAGTAACACCTGTTACAACAGTCCCCCAGAGATGGGGGACCTCTGATGGCCAGCACTGTCGCGTGCAGATGGATGGTTCAGGCCTGAGGTGGCTATGAGTTATTTAAATACAGCGTGGGAAATAGTTTTTTTGTATAAGTAACATTTGGTTTTATATTATTTCAGAAAAAAAACCCTGACAAAATATTTTAAGTTTAAAAAATTCTTTACTCTTGCATCTTAAAAATAGCCAAGCAGTTAATTTCTAAACAATTACAAAGAGCATCACTCTGGGATTAGGCCTTTGAATGACAAAATTCAGCTGCAAGCATTTTATTAAATTTTTCTTTTTTTGTATGTAAATTAATAACGAAATAATTGTGCCAAAGAAACAGTAGGTCCAAGGTTCATAAAGAAAGTAGACCTGCACTTCACAGATTTATGACAACTCAATGATCAGTTTCACTGAAAAACAAGAAAGAACTTTTCATCTGTTGTTTGCAGTCATATAGGTTGTGCCCTTATATCTTAAGCAAGACAAGATATATTTAAATNATAATTATCTTATTCCAAAGGGCGTTAACTTGCTTCAGTAAAAATGTTTGGTCTCTCTTGTGCATACCAGTTTTGGCTTTGAAACTCACAGAGAGGGCTTAATTTCAGAGAATCATAGAATGGTTTGGGTTGGAATGGACATTGGAGATAATCTGGTTTGAACCCCCACTTCCATGGGCAGGGACACNGGTTCAGGCCTGAGGTGGCTATGAGTTATTTAAATACAGTGTGGGAAATATTTTTTTTGTATAAGTAACATTTGGTTTTATATTATTTCAGAAAAAAAACCCTGACAAAATATTTTAAGTTTAAAAAATTCTTTACTCTTGCATCTTAAAAATAGCCAAGTAGTTAATTTCTAAACAAAGAGAATCACTCTGAGATTAGGCCTTTGAATGACAAAATTCAGCTGCAAGCATTTTATTAAATTTTTCTTTTTTGTATGTAAATTAATAACGAAATAATTGTGCCAAAGAAACAGTAGGTCCAAGGTTCATAAAGAAAGTAGACCTGCACTTCACAGATTTATGACAACTCAATGATCAGTTTCACTGAAAAACAAGAAAGAACTTTTCATCTGTTGTTTGCAGTCATATAGGTTGTGCCCTTATATCTTAAGCAAGACAAGATATATTTAAATGACAAAATAATAAAGAGATTCTTTTGTTAATATAGCTTCTTCTACTGGAAGCTATATATATATATATATATNTGGGTTGGAATGGACATTGGAGATAATCTGGTTTGAACCCCCACTTCCATGGGCAGGGACACTTACTAGACCAGATTGTTCAGAGCCTCATCCAGCCTGACTCTGAACACACCCAGGGATGGGGCACCCATTTCTCTCGGGAACCTGTTCCAGTGCCTCACCACCCTCTCAGTAAAGAATTTCTTTCTGGTATCTAATCTAAATCTAATCTCTTTCAGTTTGAGGCCATTACTCGTTGTCCCATCACTGCATGTCCTTGGGAAAAGTCCCTCTCCAGCTCTCCTGTAGACCCCTTAGGTATTGGAAGGCTGCTCTAAGGTCTCCCCGGACAGTGGGCAGGTTCTTCTGTAGGCTCTGCCTATACAATGTTCAGCCAAAGTAGTTCTGGTGCTGGAAACTGAATAGAGATCAGTGAGTTTTCTCACACTCATGTGGACAAATTCTGCCTGTGAAAAAGCAAAGTGGGTGTGTGTACATATCAATTCTTCCGGGTAAGCCACTCTCAAAAATGAAATACAAACAAGAAATCTGGCAGGAGAACAAAGTTCAGTCTGGGAAAGCTTTTCTCACAACAGAAAGTCCAGACCCCTCCAACAAAGAGAGTTAGTATCAGATTAGTGTCAAATTATTGAAGACTCAGCTGCATTCCCATATTGAATGCTAAGAGAATTTGTCCCATTAGGATTGGATTTAGGGAGGTGGGAGTGGGGACAGGCTGAGTTTCCAGCTGCCCAACAGGCTGAGTTTCTCTCCCAAGCAGAGAAACTGCGCAGGTGGGGAAGGTCTCACCTGAATGGTAGGGGACATGCTGATTGTTGATGCATTTCCACCGTGGAACACACCTCTGTATCTCTGGGATGTTTAGAATAAGATGTTAGGTTGTTTACTGTTCCCTGCCAGGGGAGACAAAGAATACCTGTTGCAATAGAGAGAGAGGGATGCCCCCTAGAATGGAATTAAGACTGTTTCAAATGGTCTGAACCACCAGAGAATTTCTTCTATTAAATGAGATCTTAATTTTAACTACAAGTTTGGTGTACTAAATTTTCCCCTCAGTATGTGCCATGCCTGAAGCAAAGGGAGTTACGACAAATCCATTCAAATATGGGTAAAGGACACAAAACCAGGAAAGGAAAAATGAGCAAGTATGTATTATACAGGCTAGAGAGAAATGCTTCTTCCATACAATTTTCTGCTGCTCAGTAAATATTAATTAGATTTTGGTGTGGGGCCCTTTCAGGATATGAATGAATATATTAGCTATTGACAGCTATGAACAGACTATTTGGAGTTGTAAATGGAAATAATTTATTTACCGGCATGGTGAAACCTAAAAACCTTTAGTGAAAGACAGCAATTAAAGGACACAGTACTAAAGGTGGCAGAGGGAAGGGGAGAAGAAATATTACTGAATAAAGGGCTTTTTATTCTACATTTCAAAAGGAGTAAACATGAATGATAAAACATGCAGCATGGATTTAAGGTTAGGGATTGAAGGGAGATAAGGAGCTTAAGCCCTCTGCATTAGCACCAACTGGTGCTGTGCATACGCTCCTGTGGCATCCGATGAGGCTGAGTTTGTGTGACTGCACAGGAGACCCCGGCACAAGACAGGGAAAGGAAAGCAACCACTTTATCAGCTGGCACACCACAAACTCTGGCTTTCCAGTTTCTCCTGCAGGTCAAGCAAGAGTAGTGAGAGCTTATCAGTGCCTTGATTAGACACAAGGCCAAGCATTATCCTTTTCCTGGCAGAATTAATCTTTCTAGTGAAAAAGTGGTCCTGCCTTAGCTTACCTCAGTGTGTTGCTTTTACTTACAGCTAAAGTCAGTACAGGAACCACTGTGAACATTGTTACTCAGGTGAAAAGCAGATTATTTCAAATGTTTAATTCATATTTATTTCTAAATAGAAGAAATCCTACTTCAACCAAAAAAACCTCTCAACTCCTACATAAGCAGTGAACAAAAACTGCTTAAAAAAGCACTTTTTTCCTTTTTTTTTTGTTAAACTGGTGTAATTTTGGGAACAGATAGGGTCTCATTCAAGGGTGCAATGTCTCAATTTCATGAGTGTCCTCATGCTAGCAAAATTCTTAACAATAAATTACTCAGAATTTAAGTTCTGCTTGAGTAATGTTTATAGAAGCAGGCTCTGGGTTTCTCTGCTGACTGTGCTAACAAGAGTGTCAGCTGTGATTTTGCTTCTTGTGATATGGATTAGATCCAAGCTGAATTTGACTTTTTTCCAAGTCAATTATGAATTATCTGAGAACCAAAGCAGCCAAATGAAATCACCCTGAACTTGAAAAAGAAATTAAACTGCTTGTATGCTCAAGAAAGAAGAGAACCTCGCTATTTTTAAGAGGTAGGAAACAAATTTATTTTGTGGCTCGGGTTGTTCGTAAGAAGATGTTCAGATATTCTGTTGAAGAAGGGTCAGTTAAATAAAGAGAAATGGAAGCAGAGAGGAAGAAAATATGCAACTGAACATTTTCATAGGCCAAGTATTGTGTAACATTTCAAGCCATGTACTACAAGCATGTTTCCTTATGCAAATAAAAAAATCCCAAGCAACAAACCAGCAGCACTCTGAAAATCGTGTCTTGGGGCCTTGATGTATGAAACAGCTGTGTAGCTTGGGTTCACCATAGATGAGGAAACCAAATTCTGTTCCCTTCCTAGCTCTGATTTGCTCTGTGTCACACCACTTTCCTACCTCAGGTTTTACTATTAGTACAAATGGAATAAATAAAGTGTAAGGCTTAATGTTAACAGATTTGAAGCACATGCATCTCTGACTAAAATAATTTTAATCTCACCTAGCTGCATGGGTAGAATGAGATGAAACAACAACAGATGTCTTCATCCTACCCATAATGCCATTTTCGTTGTCTGCCACTCTGCCTCTGCAAAGCAGGTGAAGTATTCCACGATACTTTCTATTCTGAACGTGGACCAAATGATTGAAAACTTGTTGAGAGATCTGTAAGTGAATTGTATTGGGTCAACAATTTTTTTACATCCACAAAGCTAAAGATCCAGTTGTAGAAAGAGCTGAGAGTAAATGATGATCCATCCCAGCTGAAGGCGGTGATAAAATGCCCCTGGACTTTAGTGGGTGAAATTTTATTTTTAAATGTTTTTTAATTTATTTGGTTTGGTTTTGTTCTTTCAGTGGAACAAAAATGTGAGGGAAACAAACAAATTATATTCCAGTTGCAGTTCAATTTATGAATCCATTGAATCTAGTTTACCTTCATTTTCTTTCTTTCATATGATACTTACAAGCAGAGTTTTATTGATCATCTTTTTTTCATCCTCTCTGTGTTTTCCTGGGAATAGATCTGCTTCTAAATCAGGCAGATATTGTAACTGTCATGAAATAGTTAATGATTTTTCTAATCCTTGTGCCTTGAAATAATTCTGAAAAAAAGATTTATGTGTCCATTAGTACATTATTGTTTGCTCAGTTGCAAATGAAAGTTCAAATAATGCAAGTGAGGCAGAATACTGAGAGATTTTAAAAGCTGTCATTTTTCACAAGTTGGATTACTAAACTGTTATTTTATAAAGCTGTATTTATCAAAATTCCCCCACCCCTTGTATATCGGGCTATGATACACATTTTTCTCCTCCTTTGTTATGCACAAAATGTCACCAAAGTTTATTACAATTTAAATTTTGGTTTTATCATCAAGAAATTATTGCTTTATTTCCCTTCTCGCCCTCATATAATTATCTTTTCTTCTTATCAGACTTACCACTATTAATGGAAAAATTTCCTCATATTGAAATAAATGGATTTTCAGCTATCGAGTAGTTTATGTCACATGAAATGACCAGAAAATACAGTTCAGGAAGGCTGCACTAAACTAAATTACCTCTGTCCACAGATGCTTCCTAGTAATAAATACTAATTTTCAAATTCATTCTGTGCATTAAAGAAGAACTAATTATGCCAGTAATATCCAGGTAAAATTGCCAAGATTATGGCAGTGATCCTGCTATTATAAGAGAGGAAGGCAGTACAGACCAGCAGCAGTAGCAGCACTGATTTATGTGCAGATACCAACTTTCTCTTCAGCATAGTATGTTGTGAAGAAAAGCCAGTTTTCACATCCCCAGATCCAGTAAATTCTATTCACTGAAATGGATTTTATGTCTTGGTCATTCAAGACACCCTTTTGATTTCCTTGCAGAGTAAAAAGTTTAAGAATAAAAGATTCTTTCACTCCAGAATACCAGAAATTTTGCCTGTTCCAAAAGGAGGAGAAATCTGTGTGAGGTGGGATCAAATCCTTATTTTCATTCTGGGTGAAACAGCCCATAAATAAAGATGGATTCCTCTTGGGCTAAACTTTTTTATTATATATATATATATAAAAATATATATCTTTAAAGTCATCAGTTTCTGAGTGAGGGAGTCTGAGAGACAGTAAAACACATCATAAAGTCTCCTACATTCCTGTTCCATTTGGGGGTAATGAACATAGCATGGTACCTTGTAAGTTTTTCTTTAGAGTCTCTCAGTCCCAGTAATGTGATGATCAATTTATAGAAGCTGAGAAGACCCCCCACATGGGCTTGTGCTGTTTAGTCCTCATTCTGCTGAGATGTTTGTGTAATGATTTTCAGCTGAACTTGTTCAGTGAACAAGTTTTACACACAGGCTGTAGGTCACATTGCTTGTGCTCTCCCCTTCCAAACCAAAAGGCAGATGGAAGCCAAAAAGATACCCAAAAGAAGCAACCAAAGTCAGAGCCTGGTAACCTTGTCTAAGATTTATGGAGGATGAGAACAGTAATGCTATGAGATGAATGACCCCACAATAATAATTGTTTGGCTCCTAAAGGGAGCCTTAAAAGGTGTGGACAAACACCAACCTGTCATTGCTTTTCAAGAGGAAGCCAAAGAACACAGTGAGGACTCAAAGTAGCTGTTGTTCCTTTCCCCGCCGCCTGCACACAAGAAATCCTGGACATACAGCTACCTCTTGACACATTCCTCATGATTCTTGTGAGTGTTTCGGCTTGAGAAGGTGAGCAAGTGCCACCTGTGACAGATATCACTTCTCCTTCCAGAAGGTCTCACCCCGAGTCTTGTTACATTAACTGCTGAGACAACCATGAACATAACCTAGGCAAACAGTCCATGGAAAGGCACACATAAGGAGGTCTTGCTTCAAACACAAGGAATTGCTTCAGAGCAAGTTTATGCTATTTCCTTGAGTCATTTTGGAACTGAACAGCGTGAGTTTTTTTACTTGAGTTTTTTAAAGGCAGTCCTCAACAGAGAACTACTAAGAACATGAATGTGGAAAAGTAAGGCTTGGGAAAGTCAGAAGAAACTGTAGCAGCTACTGAGCCTCATTAGTGCTTCAAAAATGGCTGCTCTCACTACTGGGCAGTGACATACTCGTTAGTTCATTTGCATGTTTTTGGCTTTCATCTTGATTCCAAAATTTTCTTGAAAGCTGCCACTCATGTTTTTTGGCAGCACAGTGCTAAACAAGAGGCTGTACAAAATAACCCTTATAACTGATTGTCCTAGGTTACAATATAGATGTATTTAAGTATTCTATTACCACCAGCTGTGGGCCATTAGCTGTTATCGCCTGCTAATGACCCACCCCTGATAATAGACAATGGGCCATCAAGAAACCCCCACATGACTCATGGACTTACCTCATCCTATTGTGAGAGGCTCCACCCAGGAGGGAGGGAGCCAAGCATTCCCACCTGGATATAACCTGCCCTCAGAACAGCCTAATTTAGCCCTGTCTACTGAATTACCAGCGGACAAAGCTACCACTGGACCTTCAGCTGGAGACCTTCCATAGGATCATCGCTCAAACTGAGCTACTTCATCTGGACTGCTACCACCACTCTAACAGGGTGTCAGGTTGTATCTGACTTTGTCAGTGCTTTTCCTTATATTATTTCAGTTGCTTCTAATTTTATTTTCCCATTAATTTAAATCCTGACTTGTGATCTCCCACTGGTTTGTTTTCAAACCAACACACTGATTAGACTGCACATGTTCACTGAATGAACATTAATTGAATATTACAACTATACTTTTGGTTAGGTCAAAATCAAAGTTAATAACAGGAGGTTAGGAACAAGAACAGAAGGGTGGACGGATGGATTGACGGATGGATTGACAGATGGATGAATGGATGGATGCTTTTCTATAATCCACCAGGAAAGAATAAAACACATCATAATCCTGGTTTTTGTTCTTAGACTTTTCTGTACTTTTTCCTATCCAGTGCCCAATTTTTTTTACAAACATGGTCAATCCTTTTTGCTTCATTGTTTCCCCCTGTACGTATTCAAGTTTATCCAAACAAAGGCAGTACAAGGGGCGTAGAGAATTTCTGCATCTCTTGCTACAGGAGTTGCTGTCTGAAGCCCTATTTCTAAATCCAAGATTTACTTTCATTCTCTGTCAGACAGTGTTGATTACCGAGTTAGAGAAATTGATTCATGAGGAAAGGTTAAGGAGCTAAATACAAATAGCTTGGCTGCACGATGACTAAGACAGATGGAAACATCATAATAGGCTGCAGAGTACGATTGCACTGAGAAGGAAGGGCCTCTGGGGAAAGGCATAAAACATAATCTGGCTCATTTTGAATCTTCCAGTTGTCACCAGAACCATTATGGTGAAAAGGGAAGCAGGTGGCTGTTTTACATACTGTTTTGAATTTCAACAAGTCTCAGCAGAAGCACTTAGTCAGTTATGGGTTATCACAAGAGTGCAATATTTGCCCTGCTCCTTTAGATCAAAGCTCTATCCAGCTGCAAATCCTGCCTCTGCAATGCCATGAATCTGATGCTCTGGAGCTGAGCAAATATGCAGGGTTCCTCCCCTTGGTCTTCTCCCAGTTCCCAGCAGTTTGTGGCATAGGGTTTTCTTGAGGTTTTATTAAGACCATTACATTTAGCAACTACAAATTAACCCAGGCCTCCATTATTCCTCTACTTTTAAGCCCATTATTATTTTTGACATTGGAAGTGATTTACCCAGTTTAGTTATGCATGGCATGCAACTGTTGTCTAATCAGTAGATTGTGCGTTCTTGGCTCTTACGTTGAAAGATTCAATGGTTGTTTTTTCAGTCTTACAGAAAAAAGGCTTTATTTCAGTTGCCCTTTTTCTAGGCTGTGTGGTTATGTTCTATGTCATCACTTTTCTTAAATTCCTCTCCTAAACAGCTATTCCACACTTCCCATTACGTTTTGCCTTTTTTGGTCCCCTTTTAAAAATCAACTATGCATTTTCATTATGTTATGTATCTGGGGTGCACCCAGTGTTCAAGATGTGAGGCTGTCATAAACTGTGATTTGTGGATTTTTTGACTGCTGCTGAGCAGGGATGACATTCACAAGGCTATACTGTGACACAGCATCTCTTTCCTACATAGTGGTAATAAATCATACTGTGTTTGTGTCAGTGTGATTGTTTTGTCCCAGGCGTTTTACCTGGAAGCACTGGATGTTGAAAATATGTTATTTTCTCTCCCAGTCTAATATTTGGAGATGTGCAGCAGGGGGAGATAACTCTTTTACTTCTCTGTCACCAAGTATAAGAAAAGATATTTTTCTTTCCTTGTCCAAAATTAAGCTTTCATGGAGAGGGTGGATTTTAAAAGGGTAACTCTTGCCTTGGTCCAAGAGCCAGAGCCATGGCATTACTGGACAGGCAGGAATTCTTATTTTCAGTGGTCTTTCTCTGTGTACAACAGCTTGCTGCACTCAGGAGCAGTTATAATGTGAGAAAGATGAAGAGTGGAGGATTTGTATGGGTGGAAAAGAGGGAGAGAAGGAGCAGATTTGCAGAGGGGAAGACAACAGCAGAAAAAAGGCAAGTCCGTTCACTGCAGCAATGCTTTTGGTAAAATATCCACCGGTTATTTTAGACCATGTGGGATGCACAGAGCACTGATAGGGTTAGAAGCAATTCAGCACAGATGTAAAAGCAAGGTTCATGTACAAGTTGCCCAAGTTTGCAAGGAGCTTTATCAATAAGTGCACAAACCTTTATTTTGTAATGAATAGAGAGTAGCATACGTGATTTCTAAAATGTCTCTGATAAAACCTCTTTGAAACAGAAAGGACTCCAAGTTCCATTTACATCAGTACCTTCCTAAACAAGCTGGACCTGTAGAAGAACATGTTCTCACTTAAAATAAACAGTTTCTGTTCAAAGATATTCACAAGATTAGAAGAATAGAGGGAAGAATACAGGAATCTGAGAAAAAGTGCATTAGTATACATACATAGTTTGTACTATTCAGTAGCTGTCATACTATATGCAAAAAGTGATGTTCAAGCAATTAACATATTAATGCTAACATCTCAAACTATAATTTAACTGAAGCTTTATGGCTGAGACACAATAAAGATAAGAAATTGTCAGGTGCTCACTGTTCTTCAGGAAATGTAAAGAAGAGAATGTAACTTGAATATGCCATGGTACACATTTCACTTCATAATCTTCAGAGGCTTTCCAGAAAAAAACCTCAAATATCTGTATTTTGATCCTTATGTATGTAAAATAATATCTCCTATTGTTATGATTGTGAGCTGGAAAGCCATAGCTGGATGAAAAAGATTTCCCTAAGTAAAAACAAAACACTGCCTACTGTACTAATCTGTAAAATTGTTCATGAAAAGCACTTTTCCTATGAAATCCTAATTATAAATTACAATTTTCAACAAAATCATGACATGAATATAAACACGCAGTCAAAATAATGCACTTACATTGATAGTACTACGGTGGACATTGTGTGTATTATTTTCAAAACTACTGACAAGAAACTCTGGGTAATTTTGTAAAAACTAATAGAATTGTACCTTCACATTCATGAAATGCATTGTAAATATGGATTTTATCCAAACGTTTTGACATCCATTTTTAATGAACTCCCCCCCCCCAGTGCAAGAGAGACATTTGTAACCTAAAAAAAATCAACCTACCAAGTGTTTAGTTGCAGGGTATCAACTGCCACTTCTGACAAACTGCTTTCTCTACATCTCTGTTTTCCTGTAATCAAATTACAAATGGAGGTTGTGGTTTTTTTCATAATATGTCATTGGATTCAGAGAGAGCCACTGTAATTTGATATGCTCTAAATTTCTGTGCTTTCTTTTTCTTTCACTATCTAGCCTAGTGAGAAAAAAGACAAATCTTTTCCAGATTTTTTCTTTATTTTAGAAGGAAATTTATCTTTACAGACCTGGGTGTCTTTAGTATTACGATTTTGATTTGGAGTGGTGAATTAAGACACTGATGAACATGAAACATTTTCTTACATGAAAGAAAAGATGCATGAGCTATTTTCCTGTTTTGCTCTCTGGGAACAATTCCAAGCTCTCCCGGTTCATATACAGCACTGTGAAATAAGACAGTTCAAATACTGAATGCAATTGCTTTCCTTTTGCAGTATATTTTTTGTGGTGTCCCTCATTTTCAGGATTCATAGACTTCAGAAAAAAAAAAGCTAAATATTACTTTGTAACTTCCATTTTAAAATCACTTGTACTTTTATGCAATGCTTTAGAAGGAAGAATAGCAAAGCTGCCTTCTAATTAATGTCTTTCATGTTCCTGGAACTACAAGAAATGCTGAAATACAAATGATATTGGGATACATTTGTTTATGCCATATCCAGGACTGGCTTAACTTTTTAACTCTCATGATTTCTTTTAATGTTCTTGCTAATTCTTTTCTGTTTGACAGAAAATCAGCCAATAAATGAGGTCAAAGAAATCAATTATCCACTGTATCACCACAGTATTTTGTGTATTTAATTTTTGCTCTAGACAAAGTCATGTGCTGTTCTACTTCTTTTCTTGTGCATCAGGCTTACATTACTCATCTTTGCAGCCAGTCCCCTAAAAGTGTAGCCTATTTGTCATCTCTCATTTTCACTGACAATATTAAAAACTGCTTTTGCTAAACCCACAGTTACAGCCTCCATTAACTTGTATTTTAAATTTACTGAGAAGTATCTTGTGCTGACCTCTTTCTTGAGATGATACAATTTTTAGATTACATTGGGATTTTTAAAATTTATTTCTTCCAGATCTATGTTCAAAACATCTTTGTTGTTCTTTTTCAGTATCTCTTTTGCAAGTGGTGACTACCAAAGCCTACAAGAATATTTAAGCCACTGCCAGTTTTTTCCATTGACCTTTGCTTCAAAATGCTGAATGTCTTTGCAAGGCTCAAAACATCAGTCTGACTGACAATTGCAAACAAAAATCAGAGTCAGAGCAAAGCGACTTTCTTTATGAACAAACCACAAAATTGCAGTAAGAGCAATTGCTGGTGAATGTATTGGATGAGACTGAAAGAGCCAAGGGGAAGTACCTTGGAGCATTGCTTTTAAAGCCAAGTTGTCGGATGTGTTTTCAGTGGAATCTGGGGAATTCAAAGGAGAACATGCTGTTGGCATATTGACCCACGGGCTGGGCGAGCCAAACCACCCTCGAGCTCTCAGGGTCTCATTTAATAGCTTACAGGACTAAAAAGCACTAGCTGGGACAAAAGGCACACGTCTCTAAGAAAAGATGTTTGTTTGTTCTTTCCAGGACCTTCTCATGCTTAAGACAAGCACTTAAAAGACTAAGCAGTGTTTTCAGTGTCCAGCTTTACCGCAAGCAAGGCCAGACAGACCCACTTTGGCTCAGGGAACAGCAATTAGTTTTTCTACCATAAAAGCAGCTCATTCAGCTCCCTTTTCCTGAGATACAGAGAAGCAGTTTTTCTCAAGTAAAGGGAATTACTTGTCTGTATGTAAATGCACCGTATTTTTCCCTGAAGCTTCTTTCCAAAGAAGCACTTGCTACAAACAAAAATCATTAGTGTTTGCAATATCTAAAAGGATCAATAAGGATTTGGATTTTGAATATATTTGTCCGGCTGCTACTGAATATGCATGCAATGTTTATAACCTTAAGTGAAAGATCCTGACAGCTATTTTGGTAATTGTGGAAGACCAAGGACACAAAGGGAGTTGGGATGGATGCACTGTGGGAAGATTCAGAACCTGAGGCTGCTGCTCTTAGGGGTGCTGAGTAATGAATATAACTACAGCATTTTCAGAGTCAGTGGCCTCTTTTCCAAAGGTTTCGGTGGAAATCACAGTCAGTCTCTGGGAGGAATCCCATGTAAAAAGATGTTAGCATTTGGCCTTCATATTGTACTTACATGCACAATGACTATCACATGAACAACATTAAAACCCTGGGAAAGATGTGACTTTATCTGGGGGGGTTAATTTCACCTAATGCTAGTAATATAAAAGGTCAATATCTCATCTACTCTCATTGTCTGGTCTCCTTCTTATCAGCAGGAAAGGCAGCAAGAGAGAACCTTCTCCAAAAGGTGATCTATCCTACATACCTTAGACATCCATCTCAGGACAGAGTGGGTGAGTTGCCTGGAGGTGCCTCTTTTTTCCCCTGTGATGAGACTGCTATTCTAGGGAGGATTTAAATTTCTGATTGGCTAAAGTTAAGCAAACTGAACCCCAGGGATATCTGTCTAAACAGCAGGACACATTTTGCTGTGTTTTCTATCATAATAACTTTTCGTACCATGCATTTGTATCGTTCACTTTTCTACAGCTACCTGAAAGGGGGTTGTAGAGAGGTGGGGGGTTGGCCTCTTCTCCCCAGTAACAAAAGTTGGGATGAGTGGAAATAGCTTCAAGTTGTGCTAGGGAAGGTTTAGGTTGGGTATTAGGAAAAATTTCTTCACAGGAAGGGTTGCCAAGCATTGGAACAGGCTGCTAAGGGTAGTGGTTGAGTCACCAGCCCTAGGGGCATTTAAAAGAAGCATAGTGTCTTGGGGTGATTTTATGCTGTTGTATCCCCTATCACTGCTCTATGCCCAGACATGATTCCTGAGCCTTTCTATGCCTTTAAAACTGGATGCAAGAGACAGAGAAACAGAAACTGAGTGAACTTTTCAAAACAGTTTGTGCTTCAAGGACACAGAGTTTAGCTACTTCTGCGGTGGGCAGGGGAAGCATCGCTTCTTACTTTTCAGTCAGCTTCTTCGGCTCAGTTTCTTTGGAGAGAGATGGAGAGTTGAGGTTTTTTTCCTGGGACTTTGGGTTTTTTTCCCTTCTTCTCTTCTGGACTTGTTCAGAACACCAGAACATCAGAACCCCACAGGGGGACCTTCCACCGGCCTGGAGGGGGGCCCCCCACGCCAACCCAGCTCCGAGGAGGAGGAGAGAGACCACACCCACAGAAGGACTCTAAAATCTTTCAGGTTTTCTCTCCAGAGCGAGAGATTTTATTATTTAGCATTATTATTATTATTTTCCTGTGTGTTTGTTAAATAAATAGTTTTTATTTTCTCCTTCACTTTCCTCCGAGGAAAATTTTTTTCCCCGGACCCGGTTGGGGGGAGGGGTGGTTGTGGCCTGCCTTCCTTTGAGGAGACGTTCCTTTTGGATGTTTCCCTGAATTTGGCCTAAACCACCACACATAGATGTGATGCTTAAGGACATGGTGTAGTGGTGGCCTTGGCAGGACTGGGTTAATGGTTGGACTTGAAGATCTTAGAGGTCTTTTCCAACCTAAATGATTCTATGATTCTAGGATTTTGGTTATATTATTGCTTATAAAATATTTAAAAACTATTCTTGCACTTTGTCGATTTTTAAAATTAAAATTATAGGGAATAAAATAATACTATTTTTTCTTAACTTTATTTAGCTTCTTAGTTGGATTATGTAGTGTGTTTTCATGCAGATAAAGGCTTAACAGGAAGTAAAAAATATTGTGATGTGTGGAACCAGGCAAATTATGCTTCCAGGTGTCAAAAAATACAGAAGACTTGTTTATAAAAATAAAGAAAACATTCCTCTTTCTAAGAAACACATAAATATATCCTGTCATCTGCTCTAATAATTGCAAATCTCTGGAAGCCTTCAGGCATTTTACAAGCAATACAAAGGATACAAAGCATTATAGCAATAATATTCCCATTTTTTTTTCTCAAAAAAGCTCATCTGTTTTGTTTTTAAATAGGTGCGATCCTCCCTTAGGCTGGCTGTGTTGTACTCAAGGTGGGTTTTGCCATTTGCTATGACAGAACACAGTTCCAGATAATCAGCCTCTTGTTGCAGGCAGCCCAATGTGGGAAGCAACCTTGGGAAACCAAATTTACTTTCTATTGTCATGTGCTGGCAGATAGTCAGGTAAAGAGGCAAGTCATTCACACCTGGATGGGATCATGGTTGGGAATGATCACCAGCAACTGGTAAGGCAAAACATAGAGACAATGAAAACTAAAGACCAGGGGAGTCTGTGCAAAGCCTGATTAAACTGTTGTGGGTTTTATGCCTTCTAAAGGGTAAAGGTGTAAGCAGGCAGTTTTCCGTGGAATGGATATTTGGGGAGTGAACAAGCTGTGGCTGGACTCCAACAAGCTACTGGCATCTTGGCTGGGGTTTTCCAGCTCTCAAAGGCCACAGGGGTAGGGTCTGTCCTGAGAAGCTAGAGCCGGGTGCTCTGGTTGGTCCACGAAGTAGTGGTGTCCTGGGCCACCTGTGTATCTCGATCTCTTGACAGCAGTGTCGTAAAGGACCTAGAGTTGATCCCAACCCTATCACCTCACATCATACAACTGGTGAAATACTTTACAGATCAGTAGCTCAATACAATGATTGATACTTCAAAGGGCATCTCTGATGACTTCTGTAGTGCCATAGTCATGCTACAGATTTGAAAAGGGACATGGTATAGAAGCTACATCTGAACTGGGAGCATTAATGCTCCTTAGAAAACTATGTAGTCCTGGAGTCCTCAACTTCCAGGTTGAGGGCCATGGCCACTGCACACTATTATCTCCAGTCTTGTGAGCTGTCTCAGATGTGACTTTTTATAAGCATCCAACTTATGCAAGAATCCACATTCCACTGACTTTGAAGTGCCTGGAGTACCTGCCCGTATCATTTCCTTGATAGTAGGAAGAATGGGGAGAGAAGAGGCAGCAGTAGCTATGACTCTCAGAGGGGGATAGTTATTACATTCTTTGAATGCTTAAGTAATAAAATAACCATTGTGATCAGTTTAAAAATGTATAAAAAACCACTTGCCTTCAGGAAAGTAATGTTCGACTTTCATTTCCTCCAGAGACAAATATCAATTCAGAGGAGCAGGAGAAAGAATGGAATGAACCAGGTTACTGTAAGACTGTGGGGTCATCATCATGTAATTCTAGATATTGTTGCAAAAGCTGGAATATTAAATCTCACTGGGTGGAGAGACGGATGCAGTCCAAGGGTAACCTAGAGGGAAATAAGATTGAACTAATGAAAGTCTGCTCTCTCAGTATTATGTAAAGAATGTCTCCAATATTGTGCTCACTAAAATAGTGTCTCTGGGCAATGTGAGAATAATCATAGGTAGAAATTACACTTCCTTCCTAAAATCACATGAAGAAGAATAAAAATCGTGCCTGAGAAAACGTGATCTGTAGATTTCAGCAAGCTGTCTCACTCTTAATAATATTGGAGTATCTTCTGAGATTTCCTGACGAGATTTTAGACTGGGTTAGAGGATGTCTTTATTTCCTTGAATTTTGTGGAACTGCTGATTACCATCTGATTTTCTTCCCTGTTCATATTTGGTTTTGTGGAGGTTCTTTATTGAAGTTGTTAAAAGAATATATTTGACCACATCTTTTTTGACAGAGCTATGAGACATACTTTCTTTGAAAAATTTAACTGAAGTTTACTCAGATGAAATAACCCCTGAGGATTATCCCTTCAATTTTCAAACCAAGACTAGAACAGTAAATTTTATGACTCTCCTTAGGAAGTAGAATTTGTGGGAATTAATATTATCCTAAAGCAAAGATCACAGGATCACAGAATAACTGAGATTGGAAGGGACCTTTGGATATCATCTACCCCAGCCCCTTGGCTCAGAACAGGGCTGGACAGATCACAATGCTCAGGACGCCTTTATAAATACCTGCTGACTATGCCCAGTCACCTCCTTGTCCTCAATGTATTTGGAAATGGTTTCAGGATCAGTTGCTCCAGCACCTTCCCTGGGTGAGAGGTGATGCCGAAAAACCCTTAGTTCCCATAATCTTCCTTCTTGCCCCACTTGAAGACAGAAGTAACATTTTCTTTCTTTCAGTTCTCAGGAAGCCTCTCACAACTGCTATGGCTTTCAAAGTGGCCTCTTGGTGACATCTGCCATCTCCCTCAGAGTTTGTGGGAGAATGGACTTGTGCATGTTCAGTTTGTTCAAATGTTCCCCAACCCAGTCCTCTTCTATCAAGAGCAGTTCTGCCTTCTTTAACCTCAGGAATGAGATAACTTTGATTCTGGCACTGTTCAGCTGTATCAGAGACATGCTTTGTTTGCACCTTAATAACTCTTATTGCAATAGTATGCATATTTAGCCCATTCTGACTCAGATTTTCAGCCTGTTGGCTGGCAGGGGTTGCAGACCACATCCATCTTCATATTCACACATGTAGACTAGACTGATAAAAAAAAGAAAAATACTGAAAAAAGAAAAAAATAACTTAGTATTTTCCCCACAAATTTTAGAAGGGGACTAATAAGACACTAGTTAGGTGTGTGTCTACATTTTTGATAAAGGAAATGGCCAAAAAAGCTGTATCAAATTGGCCTAGTTTGAGAAAAAATTAAGGGTCATGGTCTCATCTAGAGGCAAATACTTGCATGACAGGATGATGAGGTATCTAATTTCTTGGGCATCTGAGCAGAATTAATAAACTTGAACTAATTGTTTGATACCATGTGGTGACTTCCTGGACCAATCTATAAAAATTTCTTGATTAGTTGCCACTAGTCATACAAGTGCGTTTATTCATCTTACTGAAGGTGTTTTGGTGAATTCTGCTTTGTCTCACTGAGTGCCCCTGTTGGCTACACCACTGTATCATGCTATCCACTGAAAAAAGAAACCTCAACCCCTCTTGAAAAAAACATTTAACATTGTCTTTGTCAGATCTGTTTTATACACTTACCCATTCCACTTTATCCTTCCTGACTATATTACCATTTATTTCCATAATGCATAGGTGACATACACTGCTCCATTTCTTTTTACAGATCATAAGGCATTTTGGTAGCAGCCCTCTCATGTCTGCCAGACCCCTGTTCTGGCAAATACAGTAAAACTCTCCCAAATGGAAGTTCCTTCCTAGAAATGACAAGAGTTTTAATGTAAAGTTACTTGCAGTGTAATATGACAAAATCTTTCCCACCCTTTCCAAAGGAAGAGGCCACTAAGGGCCTGTGTACACCTCTCTTCCTAACAAGCCACAGGCATTTGAAATGGGAATGTAGACAGAGACATTGTTTACTGGTTCATTTCTAGTAAGTACAATTTAAATATATTTCCTCCTTCTTGTCCTACAGTGGTATTTCAGATGTGTCACTATCCTGATTTTTGCAAACTGACCGATACTGACAAGAAGTGAGAGCGGAGCCTCTATCACCAGAAGGTGATCTGATAATGTGTCCTGATAAAAACCCCAGCTATATCTCCTTGCATAGAACTTATTTTCTCAATGTTCTTGTGCTACACTGCAGTCTAGAATGGTATCCTTGAGCCACTTTGAGCGTACAAAATGTTACATATCACATTACATATCCACATAATGGATAAATATGTCCTGGATTGATCAAAATCATAGAATTCCAAATGTTACCTGAAAAAGATTGAAGTAAACCCAATTTAAATTTTCACTGACTAATTTAGGACAAAAACTTTGGAAAAACATTGGGAAGCATTGCTGCAATCACTTTTACACTATGCATTCATCCTCCTCTAATTACACGAGACCTTATTGTCTCCCATTTACCTTGAGAACAGAGTTAAGAATCTTGATTATGGATTGTGTCAGCCCCTTGCCCATGCAAGATGCACTGCCCTTAAAATAGTGTGTGCTGAGAAAAATCCCAGGAACCTATACAAATGAAGAATGTTACAGCTGCTCCCTTCCAAATGTTCTGGAGCTTACACAGTTTGCCTACTGGGTACTGCACCAATACTAATAGAGAAAGATTTCAAGCACATTATATGACATGAACCAGATAGATGGTCTAAAAGTCTAGAAGTACTAAAAAAAAAAACAACAATCAAAAAACCCCACCAAAAAACCCAAAACACTTAACCAGCCTGTATCCTTTTGGGCAGGATTTTCCAAGGAGACTTAATTTCTCTGCACAGGGAAAGAGCCTAACTCCTCATCATGCCCAAGAAATTATATTCCCTCAGTTTTCCCTCTACTTTGGTAATCTAGCTATGCTAAAGGACACCTACAAGAGTCAAGTGTCAGCTTGAGACCAGCTAGCAGAAAAAACACCGAAGTGGAAAAGTGCAGTTTTGCAATTAAACTTAAGTCTCTCCTTTTGCGTTGTCTCCTTCATTTTTCTTTCTATAATTCTGCTTGTATTATTCTGACAAAGACTTCTGTAAACTTCCAAGATGCCAACCTGAAGCTGACAAGAATGGTGGCAAAAATACTTAAAGCACAAATTCTTTTGACAGACTAACAGGAGTCTGTTGTCTGCCGGAATCACCTTTCATTTTTCCTGTGTGCATTTCTTCTGCTTTGCCCTCTGCAGACACCTCAGCGACAGCCTGAGGGTGTCAGGCATAATTCTGCAAAGACACGGAGAAGGAAAAGAAAATGCCAAGTGTCAAGTCTATCCCATGGCCTCTCACTACTATATAAACTGAAAAGAGAAATAATGGGAAAGTGGCCAGTTAGCTCCTCAAGTCTTGATAAGTTTAATTGATTTCCAAGTGTTTTCATAGCTATGCTGCAGAGATATGTGTGTTTAGGATACAATCAAGTGTTCACTGAAATCAATTAGACTCTTTATACTGACTTCAGTGGGCTGAAGGTTGACTCTGGTTTCCATCATGAGAGTTCAGTAATATGCATTTTTAAAGGACTGATACAAAACTTATTATTCCACTAGCATGTAAAAAAGAGGCAAAGGACATTCTGAAGTTTTGTATTAGAAGCACAAGATCAGCAGAGCATGAAAGCTCATATATGTGCTCTTATATAAAAATAAAAGAAGATTTTTTTTTTCTTGTTGCAGTTACTGATGATGTAATTTCTACTGTTACTGATCCAAGTGCTTTATGTTGTTCTTCTGAAGAAAATGTTCGCTGGCATCACAAACCCTGATCATTCACTTATATTGCCAATTAAGTCCAAGCAGTAATGCCCAAAGGAACTACAGAGCAGCATTCTCTGAAAAAGGGTAACTATCCAAAGATAAACCACTGACTTTGATAGAAACTAAATCAAACTGCAGCATTTAGCTAAAGTATCCCTTTGAATTTTTGTCATTCTGAGCGGGTTTTATTTTCAAACGGAGACTCTCCACTTCAGAGCTGGAAAGCTGACATTCTGCATCTGCGTCCACACCATTTGACATTCCTATCATGGCAACTTACCTTCACTGCCATTTGTCACAAATGCTGATGTGGATATGTCAGCTGTCTATGCAGATATGTCATAGAGAAAAAACTAACTGAAATAAAAGTAGATGTCAATAAAGAAACAACAATGTTTTTGTGAGCATTGTGTTAAAATAGTTGATGTTATCTCTGCTTACTCATCATCAGTAGCTGGAGCTTACATGACAATGAGTTGTAATATGATGTTCCACAGGTTTGAAAGGTCAAGTTTAATTTTCCAAACATCTGTAAGTTTATTTTCAACACTTCAATGGAAAATCAAATTCACTTGACCAGACTTGTCATAAAAATAACTCGCAGTACTGAAGATAAAAATTCAGAGTAAAATTGGGGAAATCATTATCCCTACTGGGTAAAAAGAGGTAGCACACCCTGGAAGTCAGAAGCAGCTGGCTTGAGTGGCCACAGCATTCTTAAGTGGGAGCTTTTCTAAGTAACCAAGAGCAGGCACACATTTTCAGTGGGAATAATGCTAATGTGCCTAATGTTATTTGTCAGTTTAATATTTGCTATTATATAAGATTTGTGGAAGGAATTGCACAAGGGGGGAAAGAGTGCAATGGCTCAGATTCCATGCAAAAATTTTGGCACCAGCTTTCACTAAGTAACTGATCACTTTGAAAAGGAGAGGATCACTTTGAAAAGTGCTTGGCTTTTGTGAAGTCTGAATGCAAATGGTGCCATCCACGCAGAATGATGCTCAGGAGCTCCAGGACATTTCCTTGTGGCTGCTGACTTCAGTACAGCCATCACCATAATGACAATTGTCATAAGTTGGGAGGCCTCTTACATGGTGTAGTGGGTTTGGTGTGGGATGTGCTGGCAAGAAGGAATGGGGCCTGTAGGGCCAGTGACAGGTCTGCCCTGTTTTCCTCACCGAGGACTTACTGCCTTTAGGAGTTGATAATTATGATGCTTATTATAGTGACACACAGAGCTAAGAAACTGGGTCTAAATGACCTCAGAAAGTACAGCTGACAAATCTTTCTGAAGATCAGGCATTTTATTTAAAAAGATCTTTTTTCCCCTAATTTTAATTACATTATGATATTGACTCATGCATTATCTTTTTGTTTCTTCTCAATTTTCCTTTTCTCATTCTTGTAATTTTCCTGCACCTTCATTCCTTCTTTTCCTGTGCAAGGCACCAGTCTAACTGGCAATAAAGAAAAGGGATGAAGGGGGTGAGAATTAGGGACACAGAAAAGAAAGGAGTATGGGATAAATATATAGGAAATAATAAAAGAAAATATGAAACATGAAAGCAGCACATTTCAAAATCAACACTTTGATAAAAGGCACAGTAGAAACTATTTCAACTATTACAAAGAAACATAAAATTTGCCTAATTTTACATCAACAGACTGCAAAGAACAGAATAAAAAAAAATGTTTCTTTTTCAAGTTCCTCATCATGAGTACAAGGTTGTTGGAGAATGGACTCTGCCTTTTATTGAGGAAAATTTTTTTAGTATCCAAACTTGACCAAAAGGATCCATATAAGAATGCTAGTGGATAGAACAAAATTTCTTACACTTGTGATTTGTCTGGCTAACGAAGGAGTATTTTCAGCGCTGTCCACCATTTATTACCTTAGACATTCAGTTAATGCAGCTCATCTTCTCTTGTGTCAATTTTCATCAAGAACATGTTCTGGTTTGTCTTTAATCTGTATTTATGCCCAAACAGAACATATCCAGTTTTATTACATTTAGTTTGAAATAGCCCCATGAAATAGATGGGACACATATTAACTTAAAGAAGCAATCTTTGTCTTGATTCTTATCTCTGGTTACTATAAATCACAGATAATTCTTCTAAGGTTGATGTAGGTACATGCATAAAAATCCAGATAACAGAAGAAAGTGCTTGCTCCCCTTAAGCATTTGTGACTTTTTCTAAGCAAGGCTTTGATAATATAATCAGGAGCAGTGACAAACCCTTAACAGATACCTATTGTTCACAGTCAAATGACCTTTTAGGTCAGCTGTTCAATTACTGTGACTTACTAAACAGTGGTATCTCTTCAATTCAGTGCCTGGCATTGAGTAGTGTGTTCCTGACAAGCAGAAGAAAATCCAATTATCTACTTTTCTTTCTTGCTTCTTCAGGAAATGTTAGCATTTTTAATACAGCATGTGGCCATATAATACAGATGATAGTAAGGCACCTTTTGGAGAATTATATTTTTGTAACTCTTTTTCATAAAGTTGTGAAAGACAGAACCGATTTGCTGCTGCAGCTATCTGAAGAAAACAGCTTTAAATCTGTGTCTGGACAGATTCCATGGGATAATGTTGTGAAATAGTCATAGGAAAGATGGTATTGCATTTCTTGTTCCAATCCTTTTGGACCAGTCAGTGCATCTTAGGAGGGCTGTGAACTGAATGGCATCACATGGGAGCTATCTGTCCTAAAAGAATTGTTTCTCTGAAGAGGAAACTGTTGCATGCCTTTCACAACTCATCTGAAGACCATTGTCAAAAGTCCTTCAGAACCAGATAAATGGCCATATTCGAATTATAGGACACGTTCAGCCCCTGAGAGCAGACAGACTTGTATGTCACCCTTTTCTCCACAACAGTCTACCTCAGCCTGTTTTGGAGGTTAAAACTATGCTTTTCATAAAACCCCACGCAAAAATCTCAAACCCACTTAGGGGCTGTCCACATTATCTTAATTTTTTTGGCTTATATGTATGTAACAACATTAGAGTGTACATGAGTTTCTTGACTTTTTTCTGCTGGTTTTGCCATTACTTCATGGTAGAAACAAACTTGGCAGGTAGAAACTTGTTCAAAACCACCCGTATACCTCACCCAAACTTGCAAGCTTAGAAATACTTCTGAATCACTCCTTTTTGATACAGTCTCAGTTTGCTTTTGTGGTTATTTCTGGAGTAAAGTGCAGGAGAATCTGGTTGGATTCTTGATATTTTAACAACCAGCATAGTTTTCTGTTCTTTATAAACCATAATAAATGTAACTGGGAGGATTTTTGAGTCTCAACAACTTGATTTCTGTGGCAGAATGAAGAGTGCCCTCGGAATATGTTTCATTGTCTTCAAATGCCATGGAAACCTTCTGACTTTTAAATGTAAACTTTCCAATTTGGGGGAAGCAGTTTAGCCAAAAGATTGTCATTAACATTTGTGGCAGTTAAGAAGCTGAATGCTTTTGTGCTAAACTGAAATTTACCTCTATGCCACAGACTATGAAACTGTATGAGGAAAGGCAGAGATGCTGCTTATGCCAAATGTCCTTTCAGAATTAATTTTACAAAGTTCTCTTATAGCAGGCTTGGGCATATCCTGGACTCATTGCGTGGGGTCCTGATAATTTAAAATCTGATGGCATTCTGACTTGAGATATTCAAAGATTTACTTAACACTTCTATGGTGCTAGAATATCAAATGCCTTTTGTCCAATAAGCAAAATGCCTTTTTATATGCTACAATACCCATTCTCTTGAGATGCAAAGAACCTGTGGAATTATACCTGCTTCATCACTAACATTTTCTATACATTCAGAGGCATTTTCTATGAACTTCTGACAAAATATTCAGACTCTGAGAAGACGCTTATTTCATCCAATGATTCAGGTTCTACCTTTCTCTGAATTTTGCCAATTCCTTAGCACTACGTTTCTTAGTCAGCACTGTGGTATATAATTAATTCTTTTTATTTCACTATCAAAAGTAAGGCAGTTAACCTTTTCATGAACATTATGCTTAGAGAACCGTGTATTTTTAAAGCAAGGGGGACTGCTGTGTTAGTCTAAGCTGTGTTGCAAGAAGTATTCCTAGAGATGTTTAAGAACTGAGTGAATTCCCTTTCTTCTCAAGGGCAGTATGAAAAGTCCCTCTGACTTCATGGATCAAGACTTCATATCTGCAGGATATTTTCGTAGCACTGATGTGTGAAAACAAGTAAATTAGTTCCAGATTTGCTGCTATCACCTCACTAAGATAATCCACTGAAACAAGCTGAGAGCTAAAGGTCAGAAAAGAACGCCTGTGTTAAAAACAACTTACAGAGGTGGAAAAGGGCTTGGGGGCAGTTTATGGCCATACAAGAGACTGGTAATATGCAGATCATACTTAATTTTTATTTACAGGACCTATTGGGTTAGGACTCTCTAGGCTCTTTGGTAAACTCAGTGAGACTGAAAGAGAAGATAGCAAGGTACCTCACCTTCATTATTGCTAGTGAAGAAAAGGCTTGGCAAGGCAAAGGCTGCTGAGCCCCGGCCACACCATGGTGTCACTTCTTGATTCCATTTATTTTCCTACACTTCGAAGTGGTGACAGAGAAATGAGCTCAAAATTTCTTCTCTTAGTCCAGAACATGCTCAGTCCTCTGATAATCTCAGCTGGTTGAAAGTGCATCTCTTTTACCCAGTGGTCTCTCAGTCACTGAGAACAGCTGTAGAAGATGGGATTTCTCCCTGGGTTGTCTGAGTTCAACAGAAAGGGTTCCTTTGTTGCTGCAAATATGTCTGCGTGGCTCACTGCAGCCCCACCTCTTCTTTGCTCCTGTCTTCTGTGCAAAGTCAATGTGGAGAAGAAAGGTGAGCCATGAAACCTATGAATCTTCTGTTGTTTAGCCTCTAGTGTGAATCAAACAGTGCCTGGAAAGATCTCAGGAGTTTATGAAAAGTGCTCGACAGCCATCTTACTATGTACTTTTCCTTCTTTGAATTTCTCAGTGATAAAGGGACCTAAGATTTAGGCAAAACTAAAAGTAGTTGCTTGTCTCTCTAATTAACAGATCAGGTGTAGGTGTCCTTTTCACCTACTACCATTCCATAGCTCCACAAACAGTCTGACAGCCGAAAGATAGCTAAATGTTAGAGCTGGGCTGAAGGTAAGCATGCAATCCTACATTGTTGCTATTTGATAGGGCTTAGTTTGCTTTTCAAAAGGCAGGTGTTCAGCACTAAGTGAGATTCCCTGAGATACAGATGGCATCTGCATAGGGCTGGGCTGAAGACCAAGTGCCATTACTGAAGGCACCTCAAAAGACTCTAAATGCTTGTGCTTTGGAAACTGAATTGAATCCTAAGTGACATTTTTAAGGTAATAAAATAAAATCACCTGCAGCAGTAGCAGAATGGACTTCATTTCCAAAACCTAATATGTCTACATTTGCTAGCATTGAGCTGTTTCCATCATTGTTTTCAAAGAAACTGAACTTTTGTTGCCTGCTATCATTACTGTCTGTAAAATGCTGTGACAACAAGCTCTCCATGTGTGTAAGTTTAGAAAATAAGGCCACCTTTCTTCCCATTCTGGTTTAATGACTTTCAATTGCTCCATTTATTTTGAAACAAGTTACAGCATAAGGCAATTTTGCTACTCAATAGCTTTTGGGTGCAATCTGTTTTTTGACTTAGCAAATAGATGAAGCTCTCAAACATCCTGAATTCTTTAACTGAAAAAGCTAGAGACAAATTTAAAAGGCAGCAAGCTTCTTCATCCTTCATGATACTTTCCAAAAACAAAATAGAAAATCAGAAAATATATGGATGGTGTGCCAAGTTTTCACAGAAAGGAGAAAACTGGAAAATCCTAATGAAACTATATCACTAAAGAGAGCCTATGGTAGTTACATTATCTTGTGACTGAAGTATTTGTGTCGTGATGGAGTGCAAGTACCTTTTGCTGAACAAGCTGAAAATGCTGCCACAGGAGAACAGGCTGACTTCAGCTTTATTCAATCGCTTTGCTTTCAAGCAGTTTCTGATATTTCAAAGTAACTGACAGAATCAAGCCAAATTCACAAACTCAGTCATTCAAAAGGGTATAAATTATGACCTTTAAGATCAGAATGGATGCTTCTATCCCTACTATATTGTTGTAGTAGATGAAAAATAATCGACTTCTGCAGAGAGGAGGTGGTTTAAGGCTGCTGTGTGTGAAAGGTGACATGAATGTTCATGAAGAGCTCACCTGCAGGTTGTACCAAGTAATCTGATCAGTGGCTGTAACCAAGTCAACAGTGACAGATTTGTTATTGCATCTAGATGCTGGGGATCAAACAGTGACAGAAATGGTGTGGTGATATTGTAGGATTAATGTCAGACATTGCATCCAGCTTGCAGCTGGCAGAGTCACGTTTGTCATTATTGCAGCGGGTATGACTTAAATTAAGCTTGCCCAGAGAACACTAAGAATAATACTGTACCAAAAAGTACCTATGAAACTGTTTATGAAACTACATATCAAGGGAAAAGTATCCTTCAGGAGATGCTATGTTAAAGAGAAAAGAATTCCTGTGTGTCTTATCAAGAAATATGATGTGTTACAAAGTGCCACCTCTAGAGATAAACTGTGTGAGGCTGTGTGTGCCAGCAGGGATCCATGTCACACACCAAGTAACACAGACTTCCAGTGAGGAGCTACAGAGTTACCTGACCATGTGGACAAAGTAGGTGCTAAAAAATATTATAAAGAAATATCAGGAAATGAGAGCTTGAAGCCAGGATGCCATAGGAAATGCTTACTTCTGTGGTAGAAAATGAGCTCCAGACAAGATAAATAGTTAGAAAGACACACAGACAGACAGAAAAATAAGTCAGGCATAATAAGCCACTGACAACTTTTCAAAGGCTGGATTTTCAGCAACAGAAGACCATTCTTTATGAAACAAAGCAAGACAGTATTTCCAGTCAGATCAAAGCTGCAACTTATTCTAAAAGAAATTCCAATGAGAGATTTTAAAACTGGAGATACTGAAGTTTCCCATAACCACACTTAAAAAGAAGAAAACGTCCCCAGGTTTGGCAAAGGAGTTTTCTGAGTACCTTCACAGAACTGAATCCATCCTACAGCATCTCTCCCATTAGGATTTGAAGAAAATAGCTGATACCAGCTTGGAAGATACTCAGCTTCCTGAGCCGTAAACGGAATGAGGCATATGAAAATCACAAACACATGTACTTTGTGCAGCCAAACCAAACATTACCTGGTTTCCAATGTCATGAATTTGCAGTTATTCTGGCATAGGTAATGTCAGTACCATGAAAGAACTGAAATTCATCATTCTACATCACATCCAGAATGGTGGTTTTCATCCATCTGGTGCATGTGCTGGGATGTGTTCAAGGACAAAACTGATCACCTTCTACTTTGGTATGCAAGTCTGAACATTGACTTCAAGAAACCCAAGGCACAGCTCATCACTGAAAGCTTTTCAGACATGTATGTCGTTCTCATATCTGCATTAAAAATGATTTAATGAATAATTTTGTTCCAGGACTGCATTCATGCATTTTTAATAAAATGAACATTTATTCCAACCTTAGCATTCTCCAGCATTCTGTATTAATTATGTACCAAAACTATGGAATGTTTAGTGTCCTAACTCATCATTTGACTAAGCTTACTGGAAGTATTTTGGCTCAGTTATGAATTCATTATCTTTTATTCTCCACATATCTCTGTGATGCAAATTTCTATAGCAGTGAAATATGTCTGAGTGCTTTGCTCACAGTTAATGTGGTATTACTATAACAACGATGTTCATTACATTTCCAGATACCTTTTTTACTAACATGAAATTAATGTTTGAACTTGCTTGATAGAGTCCTGCAGTTGCCTAAGTTTGGTTTGAGGTTTTTTGGGGTTTTTTGGGTTTTTTTGGTTTTTTTCCAAATTAATACAGCAGTTAAGATATTTGTGTTGGAGATATTGCCAGGTGAAACTTTTACTTTTGTGTATCATCTGTTTGTGAGATGCTGGATTTTCTAAATCCAGATTAATTACTGCTACTAACAGTTTCACCTCTGGAAGACCATCCGTCCCAACAGTAAGGATTGCACGTAAAGACCTCATGTAGATAGGAAAGGAAAGCCCATCCAACTGCTGTTCTCAGGATGCTAATGCCCTGCTGACACCCATCCCCTCACACTGTACATTCTGAAGTGTTTTAAATGCCAGAACAGAGGCTGAGCAGCTAAAAAAAGGAGAAGAGAGATTTTACCTTAGACTTTATACCAGTCTCCAAAAAAGAAATAAATTATTCTGTCAGTCTACAGTAGATAAGATTAAAAAAAAAAAGGGGGGGGGCTAAATTGCAGCAAGTGATAGACAGGCCTGACATTGGGAAAAATGCACTGAATGGATAGGGAAGCTCTGGGATAGACTGTCTAGAAAAGCTGTGGAGAATCTGCTGCTGGAGGTTTAAAATGCCATTCAGACAAACATCCATCAGGATGGGGGATAGATAAACTAGGCAACTAAATCTCTTAAAATACCTTCCAGTTTTATTTTTTATGATTCTGTGAGTAAGCTTGTCATACTGAAATATTTCTCTGATTAGGGTCTGATGCTATGCCTTGTCTCCTGTAAAGCTATTTATCCTTATGTTGTTAGAGACCTATGATGATAGATAAAAGACAGATGCCCAGTTTGTTCTCAGAAGCCAATTTTTCAGCCAGTTGGCATCTGGAATTGCAGACAGATTTCCAACAGAGCTCAGTTCTAGAAGTTCCTTTGTTTCAGATGTAATGGGACTTTCTAGGTCAAGCATCCTGACATTTTCTACAAATATGCGTAAGTAAAGATCCCCATCATGCTCAGACACGTGGCTGCATTCCTATAACTCACCTAGCTACAGAATGAGGTCTGAGCTAATCCTCAACCTCATGCGGCTTCCACTGAGATTTAAACTGGGAAGTTTTACTAGTTATTTGTAGTGAGACAAGATCCCAAACAAGATCATTAAGGTTCTGGGGAGACCTTATAGGCCTTCCAGTACCTAAAGGGGGCCTGCAAGAGCTGGAGAGGGACTTCTGATACGGGTTAAGGATCACTTTTCACAAGTGATAGAACAAGGGGTAATGGCATTACACTGAAAGAGAGTAGGTTTAGATAAAATAATTGGAAGAAATTCTCTCCTGTGAGGGTGATGAGACACTGGAACAGGTTGCTCAGAGAAGCTGTGGATGCCTCATCCCTGGAAGTGTTCAAGGCCCGTTTGGATAGGGCTTTGACCAACCTGGTCTAGTGGGTGGCATCCCTGCCCACGGCAGGACAGCTGGAACTAGATGATCTTTAAGATCCCTTCTGACCCAAGTCATTCTATGATTTTATAATCAGTTGCTAAGTCCCAGTTGTAATATAGGAACTGGTTAATTCACAGCAGACTTCAAAGATGAACTCCCACAGAGGAAAATATTTCAGGAGTCAAGGAGCCAGCACTAGCTGATACTGTTCCTGAGGCTTCCACATTAAGCCACTCTGGAGGCACACTATGAACTGACAAAGATGCTTGTTCTGACCACCAATAGTTGTTCTTATGCTCTTAAAATGTTTGAATGAAGTTTCTAAATTGATTCTGAAAATGGGACCTAGACTTTGAATTTAGCTGGTTTTGATTTAGGTGTTGTTTAGGTGCTTTTGACAAAGTTGTATTTAGCACTTTTCAAAAGCTTCAAGGACACAATATGTACCCACAAAAACGCTGCTGAAGAGGAATGGACGTGAGCATATACATCCCTGGTTATATGTACTTTTAAACATATTTCTCAGCTCTTTTGCTATATCACAGCTACATAAGACAAACTGTCCTGGAAATTTAATTCTAAGTGAACAACTGTCCTGAAGGAATGCCCAGAGCAGGATGCTGAGGACAATGTAACTCTAAGCCAAAGACAACAGCAAGAGCTGTGTAGGGTCTTCAACCAGTTCAGAGGAAGTGTGGTACCAACACTGGTCTTAATACAGTTACTTTCTTATCCACCAACAGTACTTTTTTTTTTAAGTTTTATTTCTGCATTCTATTTTTGTTCCTGAATACACTGGTCCATTGCTGATTTTAAACAATTTAATTCTGAACGTGACTTAAGATATCAAACACCTACACAAACATCTTTGTGCCTTATTTCTGTTTAAGTTTTATTTCTAATCAGGTGCTTAACTGCGGTGCTTGTAGAATTGCAGAGCACTTGGATTTTAATTGTATCAAGTTCAGGCAAAAGTGACTATAAAAGCCTCAAAGAAAAATAATAGTTTCTAAGTGCAAGTGAAAAGATGCTGAGATTTACATAATGGATTTAGTCAGACACCCCTACTGTTTTATAGAGGGAAAAGTGCATGTGCACAATAAATAAATTACACTCTGCCATCAGTAGGTTGCATGTAATTGCATTAGCAGCTCCATTTTCCCCCTCATGACTTAGGTGGGGTAACGTATTGGAAAGCACATATTTTTTCATTACACTATTTAATTGGTTTGATAAATCTGCTTATAGATGGCAGAGTTTTTTATTGCTTCTACCAAGCTACTTATATTTAAACCAGATTTTTTGTGTGTTTACATGCAAGATCTCAAAATATTGGAAAGAAAAAATTTATTATTGTCTGTGGCTCAGATAGAACATGACTAATACCTTGTTCTTTCACCTACTCTCCCTTCAGGCTGCCTTGCTATGTGTGCTTTTCATAGTGTCCACCTCCTGAATCTACTCAGTTCAGGAAAGAGCTGGCTAAAGAACTTCCTTCCACCTCCATGCTGCCCTCCATGAGCGTGTTTTGATCTATCAAAATGATTTTCTTGAAATGCTGTTCGAATTCAATGAATCTCATTTAAATATGGCAAAGTACAATTTAGAAATTGTTAAATTATTAAATCCATTTTTATGGAGACTGAACCTTTCTTTAAAAATGAAGTGCATAGAAAATGGAAAGTTTTTGATAAATTTAATTTATTTGGCTTCCAGATTTTTTTACTCTCTTCCTCCATACTTTTCCCTGTGTTTTTCTGGACTTTTTTTCATTTTAAAAAGGGTAAGAAGAATGGATTAAATATGGTCAAAATGGGGGAAACGAAAAAATGGAACAATAATGAAAGTTTCCAGATAAATTCCATGAATTTTTTTTTAATTACAAATCTTTAGAAATAGCCTTTTCTGTCAAAATTGTTAACATTTTCATTTTGGCCAGCTCACTTCTTTTCTCTGTTCAGTGCATTTGTGCACTGAAACAAAGAAGAAAATCTAATAAATGTGTTATGTTTCCATTTGCAAAAGGAAACTAAAGTAGATTGGGGATTGTGTTACTAGAGGTCTGTGTCGGGTTTGTATGGCCAGGTTTTGGTAGCAGGGGAGCTACAGGGCTGGCTTCTGTGAGAAGCTGCCAGAAGCTTCATGTCCATCAGAGCCAATGCCAGCTGGCTCCAGGATGGATGTGCCACTGGCCGAGGCTGGGCCAATTAGAAATGGCGGTAACACCTCCAGGATAACAGATTTAACAAGAGAAAAATGTTGTTGTGCAGATGTAACTGTGGCCAGAGGAGAGCAGGGTGAGAATATGTGAGAGGAAAAGCCCCACTAATACCAAGGTCAGTGCAGAAGGAGGGCCAGGAGGTGCTCCAGGCACCGGAGTTGGGATTTCTCTGCAGCCTGTGGTACAGACCATGGTGAGTCAGGCTGTGCCCCTGCAGCCCCTGGAGGATCACAGGGATGCAGAGATCCACCTGCAGCCCCTGGAGGAGGTCCACACTGGAGTAGGTGGATGCCTGAGGGGAGGCTGTGACCCCAAGGGAGGCCCGTACTGGAGCAGGCTCCTGGCAGGGACCTGCAGACCCGTGGAGAGAGGGGCCCACATTGGAGCAGGTTCCTTGGTAGGGCTTGTGACCCCATGGAGGACTCACACTGGAGCAGCCTGACCTTGAAGGACAACACCCCATGGAAGAATGACCCACATTACAGCACTTTGTGGAGAACTGTGCCTGTGGGATGGACTCACATTGGAGAAATTTGTGGAGAACTGTTTCCTATGGGAGGAGACCCCACGCTGGAGCAAGGGAAGGACTTATCTCCCTGAGCAGTGGCAGAAACATGTGATGAACTGACCATAAACCCCATTCCCTGTCTCCCTGCACCACTGGGGGAGGAGGTAGAGGTGGGAGGGAGGGAAGGGTTCAGGGAAGGTGTTTTTAAGGTCTTATTTTACTTCTCATTATCCTGCTCTGATTTTGATAGCAATAAATTCAATTAATATCTCTAATTCAAGCCTGTTTTCCCTGTGACAGTACTTGATGAGTGATCTCTCCCGGTCCTTATCTCAACTCATGAACCCTTTGTTGTATTTTCTCTCCCCTGTCCAGCTGTGGGGGGGAGGGAGAAGTGATTTTGGTGAGTGTCTGGCATTCAGCCAGCATGAACCCACTACAAGGTCACAGACAGGACATATTATGGACTTGATTTTGCCAGACACTGGATGCCTGCGGCTCGCCTTGCACCGAGTGAATTTAAGGCACTTGTCACATGACCTACTCTTTTATTAGCTTAGTTGCAATGGAAAAGGCAGAGTAGAAGCATCAGAAATGGAAAATGATGGCAGGAAAAGTCTGGCAGTTTGTTCCATAGGGGTGATGGAAACTGCTATTCTCAAAGGCTCTCTGCGGAGGTAATGTAGAGGGAGATAGTAAGAGCAAAGGGAAATGAAGATTTCAGAATAATAGAAAATAATAAAAAAAGTGCACAAACTATTTCTGGAGCAATAACTGCTCTAAGAAAAAGGTATCAACCCAGATGAATCACATCTACATAAGGGGGGTAATTTACAGTCATTTTATCAAAGAGAAAGAAGCATTTCTAGAGAGTGATTCAGCCCTTAGATAGATAGCATATCTTTCTCTCTTGTGAGACATCTCAAATCACATCGTGAAATTCAGATGGAACAGAGCTGGGGCACAATGACTGGGCATTATTAGACTGGTCCTTCCCAAAAGTTTCTCTTTAAGCTAGGACATTGGAAGTCTGATCCCAGCACAGGAAAGACTGGGGTATCTCTCTGCCTTTCCAGCCACCCACGTTTGCAGACATTTTGAGATTCGGCAGCTATGAAGAAATAGGTAAAACTTGACCCTTATCTGGCACAAAGAAGGGATCTGATGAAGAGCTGCAAACCCATATAAAATCCAGTAAACTCCAAAAAACTCCCTTCAGCCTCCAAAAGAATGCTTTGTTACCTAAGCATTGCTCGCTGCTTAGACTTTGCTCGTTGCAGAGGGCTCCCTCCTGCTGCCAAGCACCTGGTGATGGCCTGCAGAGCACGCAGGGTATCACTCAAATGTTTCTATGAGCCCTGCTATTTGTCTGAAGGGCTCACAAACAATCAAATCCTGCACTTTGTGCTGGGGTATACCCCATATATACCCTCTGAAGGGATCAGTGACCTCAGTGCCTTTTCAATAATTCAGCCTGTGTGCTCTGGCTTTGTCACCTTGGGAAAGGAGCCCAAGGCAGTACCAAAGAGCTGCCCTTTCCACAGGAAGGAGGAGGAGATAGATGTTACAGGCTTTGCCATGTTTGCTGTGTCCTTTGTGTGAGCTTGGTTTTCACAGATGTATTTGCACCGGGAAGGTCCAGTCCTACAGACAAAGGTCAAATGCTTTTCAGTGTAAACTTTTCCCGAAAGAGACTGCAGCATCAAACTTTCCTGCGTGAAAGAAGATATCTTTCCTCACGGAAATATTCAGTACACAGAAGCAAGGTATTTTTGCCCTTTGCAATATAATGTAACTAAAGACATGCTGCCTCCAACACGAGGCCACAAAAGAGGGTTGCTGTATTTTACTCCCAGATTTTTAAGCTCACAATGCTTCATGTTAGGAATTTCAGTCGCAAGAGAGGATTGCTCGGAAAGCCACCGCTTGATGAACAACATCTCGCTACTGTCACCCGGACACCGGACGCTTGGTGCGACTCCCGCGGGATGCTCCCTGGGGGCTTACGCGCGGCCCCACTGACCCCGCAGCCTCTCGGCCACCGCCCCGCACACTGGGCCACCACCATCTTCTTCCGCGCACCTCCGGCGCGGGCGGCGGCGGCGCGGCTCTGCAAACGCCCCCTCCTCCGCCGCCGGGAGCCCCGCACCCGCGGGCTGCGCTGCGCGGCGCTGAGCGGAGCNGCAAGGCGGGGCCGCGCAGCAGGCAGCCCCGCGCCGGCTGGTGCCGTCTGCGAGCCGGGGCGTGGAGCGGAGGAGGGCGCGGGCGGGGGGGACGAGCATCCTCCAGGCCGAGGCTCCGTTCGGTTTTCCGGGCTCCGCGCCGGCGAGCGGGAGGCGCTTCGGCAGCAGTACCGGCGAAGTACCTGCGGATCGGCTTTCCTCCTCCTCGCTGGCTTTTTTTAGTTTGGTGGTGGTGCTGGTTTTTTTTTTGTGTTTTTTTTTTTTTTTCCCCTTAACACTCCCTCACATCCAGGGAGACGCTTCTGAAGCGGGGCGAGCGCTGATCTTACGTAAATGGTGCTGCTCCGGGGAGGGCATCTCCCCTGCCAGCCCCGGGCCAGGGGAGCATCCCCGGGCGCCGCTCGCCCTGCCTAGCGACCGGGCTCCTCGCTGCCGCTGCCGCCCTGCCCGAGATCCGCACCGGCAGCGGCACCGGCGGGGGCGGGCAGTGAGCAGCAGCCGGCAGCCCGCAGCCCCGTCCCCGGCGGGTTTCGGCGCCTCCGCGGACCGGCTGCGGGGATGATGCGGCGCGTCGGACCCCGCGGCGGGGAGGGCGCTATGTCAGAGAGATAACGCGCCTCCGCCAGCAGCCCGGGGGCAGTCTCGCTGCCAGCCCCCCCCCGGGACCCGGCTGCCTGGGAGCCGCTCGCATCTCGGCGGACGGACTGGCCGCGGCGGCGGGGCCGGGGAGCGGCGGGGCGAGGCNGGAGGAGGAGGGCAGCGCCATGACTCATTTGCAGGCAGGTCTCTCCCCGGAGACTCTGGAGAAAGCCCGGCTGGAGCTGAACGAGAACCCCGACACCTTGCACCAGGACATCCAGGAGGTGCGTGACATGGTCATCACCCGGCCGGACATCGGCTTCCTCCGCACCGACGATGCCTTCATCCTGCGGTTTCTGCGGGCCAGGAAGTTTCAACACTTCGAGGCGTTTCGCCTCCTGGCCCAGTACTTTGAATATCGCCAGCAGAACCTGGACATGTTTAAGAGCTTCAAGGCCACAGACCCGGGCATCAAGCAAGCGCTGAAGGATGGTTTCCCCGGCGGGCTGGCCAACCTGGACCACTACGGCAGGAAGATCCTCGTCCTTTTTGCTGCCAACTGGGACCAGAGCAGGTAAAAGCAGAACCACTCGCCCATCTCAAGCCGTTCTCCCCCCGGGCAATGCGTGGGAAAGCCGTGCCAGAGCAGAGGGAGAGAGGGTGGGCAGCAGGGACACACCCGGCGCTGCCCACAGGGGGCTGGGCAGCAGCCTGGAAGGCAGACGGAGAGGAGAAAGAAGAAATGTATATTGTAGCTTAGAGTCCTTTCAGCCAGCTCATCCTTTGGGGTGTGAATTTTGGGAGGCAAGTAGACGCTGCTGGGGTGCTCTTCTCAACTGTCTTCTAGGAGGTTTACACCCTTCTGCCTCCCCTCAGCCGAAGTGAGCTGGCACGTAGATGATGTGCTTATCCCCCAGACAAAGGCTGGTTGCACTCTCGGCTGGTCTTTCTGCTTCAGAACACACAGAGCTGCTCAGGTGCCATGGGAGAAAGTGGGACATGCTGTGTGTAGAACAGGAGTATCCATCATGGCTTTTGAGCTGAAAAGTTTGCCTGTGCAGGAAGCTGAGACTCTGAATCCTTTCCCTCAGCTAAAGAAAGCTCTTCCTGAGCCATCTGGAAATGCCAGGATGGAAGTTGCTGTAACCACTTCTTTTTCCACTCATGCCGCTCTAAATGTCAGTTCTCTGCATAATAAGATCCAAGCACACAAAGCTTTGATAGCAAATTGAAGACTAGTCCCTAGAACAGTTTCTGATCTCGTTTTGGGGCTGCTCTTGACTGAAGATGACTTAGTAGGGTGACCCAAGAGCTGTGTCCCATCAAGGCCCTTTTTAGCAATTGGCTTGATATTATGTGACACTATTTGTTTATTTGAAATACCTTGTGGGGCGTCACGCTCAGTTTCTCCTGCAGTCTAAAATTATATCCACAAAAATGACTTGATTTCAGTACATTTAAACTCTCTAAAACCTGCTTCTGTGAGCACTGCATTATTTTCTTTGGCTCCTAATCTGAGTGCAGGTTTAGGATCTGAAACACTTTTTAGTGAGAAAACTTAGAATCTTGCTAGTTGCCATCCTTTTTGCAGTCAACACAGTGCTGAGTACTCAGTGCAGATATCCTCAGCTCAGCTACCTTGAAATTTTGGGGGGCACTCAAAGAACTGGCAGTGTGGATAGAAAGGACAAAATTTGGGGGAGACGCGTGTTTAAGTTTGCCCTTTAGGTGTTTGCTTAGCTGTCCCATTGCGGGCTGTGTGGATTGGCATCGCAGGGAGCATCCCTGCAGCTCCCTGCACCGGTTGGTGTTACAGCTACTGACAGGTCTCTGTCCAGAGGGATACTGGCCCACCTTGGTTTTCCTCTCCTCCAGACATGGCAGCCACACCCACACTGTCTGTGGGAGAAGTTTCCTGTCCCTTGCTAACCCATGAATCAAGTCTAGGGACTAGGGCAAAGCTGTCTGGCACAAATCAAAACTGCCCACAGCCAGGATAACACCTAGAAAGGGTGGATGAATATGTGCAGAGCTGGGGCCACCGTCCTTTTTCTGCTTTGGTTTTCTAGCAGATGGAGCAAAAAAGGTGAATGAGGAGCAGTGGTGATGAGGCTGAGGACTCACTGAGCGGGTTTCCTTTCCCACATAAGGACCTTCCTTGTTTCCCACATAAGGATCAGGTCTACTTTTAATCTTAAAAATGACTCCACAAACTCTTAAAAATCCCTGAAGGAAGAATTAGCAAAGAAACAGATGTTTAGGACTTCTGTATGTCTATGATGAAGTTCCCATGTTAAAGGTAATGTGACCTGCTGTATACTGTAGTTTCTTATTAATGAAAAAATCTTAAAGCTTCATGTGACACTTGTCATATCATCACTTGACTTGATTCTAGTCAAAAGAATACCAGGAATTCAAGTGCAGAGATAAAGTAGCATTTAAAACAATAATTGCCATGTGGAAAGAATAGGTTTTTCTTCTTGATGTCGGATGTGCTGGTATTTAAAGTACATGAGCTCAGCTGACACAGCAATAGATTTATTGTGATTTTTTTCATGAACTCCTGTTGGTATGATTAATATTATTTATGCTATGACAGCAAAGTGGCTGGGGTACACTGTAGTACTTAATGGGTGTGTTTGCAGTTGGGTGCCTACTGCTTTTGAGCACTGCATGCCCACGGCACGCCTCTCCTCCAGAGCGAGGGATTTGTTTTCAGATAGACCACTCAGACAAAGCAGAGAGAGCTGAAGCCCAGCTGCGGGGAGTGGCTTGCTCCAAGGCACATGACAAGTGACACATCTGGGAATGGAGCTAGGTCACTTTCTTTTCTAATTAATTTAGTGCCTTCCATTATCTGATGCACAGTGGCTGAACCTGGGGAGCATTGTGGAACTTACCCAGGGCTGCTATGCAATATGTCTCAGGCTTATGCCTTAACTGACTTGAGATCTTGCAGTACATAACCCAGTGTTCCTCTTGCAGCAACAATGGGAGGATTACTTATTGAAGCCTGTCTTGTTAGGCCCTCTTTGTATGCTTCATAAACTAAGTTAATAGAGCACAGCAAGCCTCCACATTTATCATATATGTGCAAATTATGGCCAGGATGTAACAATTTGAAATAAAAAGTTCCAATTTGTTATTTAAATGAATAGCAGACATACTATAGATGATTTATATAGCACTGTCAGCCTATGATTTACATAGTTCCAATTAGAAAGAAAAGTGTGGGAGGCAAAAAATCCCTATGATAAAACAAGCCTGTGTACTAGATGTTAAATCATTAAAGTAAAGAAGGGCCTGGAAATTGTACCAGATGTCCTGCCATCTGAACAACCCAGTCAGACATGTATGTAAAACAAACAAATAAACAAAAAAAGGAAAGATAATGTGCTTAGTAGCCCAGCAGTTTTCAGTGGGACCCAGCCTAACTCTCCACCCTGTCTGTACTATGGGGAAAATGAAGATTAGTGGCATTCCTGCCAGGAAGCTGGATAGCACTCAGGGAGGGATCAGCCTTCCCTATTAGCTTCCAGATTGTTGATTCATAACTACATTTGGCTTGTAGGTGTCTCTGTGTGTTTGAAGACTCCCTTTTTCTTAATGTGTCCAGCTGGTGAAGTTTTTTTCAGTTAATAGTGCAATTAACTTCAGCTCTCAGCTGCAAGGGATCTGTTGTCGTGCATGGTCTTCTGTATGCTTCCTGGCACCTGGACACACATTCCCCGGGAATATCAGTCCTTTTTGGTGCTACGTGTTTGAAACCTTTCCGGTATTAATTATCTCAGGTTTTTCCCTAGAAAAGAGTGCATTAGAAGAGTGCAATGATACCTAGTTGCTGGCGGTGTCACAGTGACCCAGTCAGCTCACACCATCCTCAGTGAATATGGAAATCCTCTGCACTCATTTACTGTTGGCTCTGCTGTTGCATAAGATGGTTTACAGCAGGGTAAAAACAGAGTGCACGGGTTTGCTTTCAAAACTCTGCTTTCATGTGCACAAGTGCTGGAAACTTTTCTTCCTGTTAAATGAAAATTTAACTTCTTGTAACTATGAGGAGGCTGGTCTGCTCCTCAGCTCACAATAAACAGCAGGCAAGATGGCAAGGGATTTTTCAAGCTCTGATGGAGGCAGTATGACAAAATAAATAACAATGCTAACAATAAACCCCTGTTTAGCAGAGTCAGTTTTTGTTAGAAGTAAAGAAAACCCTGTTCAGCAGAGTCAGTTTTTGTTAGAAGTTATATCTTCCAAATGATAACTATTAACTAGTGTAAACGCTGTCATTTTTTCTACAATTGCTCCTGCTGACTGATGCTGTCTTATTGTTTCCTAGTTTTCCCCCAGCTATCCCTGACTATCATCACCTGTATTTAGACTGTAGGTGTTTTGGCCAGGGAGCTTTTTCATCAACACTAATGTAAAATTTAGATCAGCTGAATCTTCATCTGTGCCTGTGACTGTTAGACTCTGGGCTAATATATGGCATAATGGATGGTATTAAATCTGAATTGAAAAGTTAATCTGGTAAAATATTTGAAATGGTTTCTATTTTTTCTATGCATTTTTTGTAACAGTGGTGGTGCTTTTTGTTTTTAGAATAAGGTATCCCCAGGGCATGCTGCCACTGCTTAAGCAGAATAGCCATAAGAGAACTTTCAATCCCCCATCTTTTCAGTATTCAAATCTGTACCCAGACTGACAAACCAAGGAGATATGAGGCAGCATTTCTAAGTACTCCTTTGTGTATCTTGAGGGCTCTTGTTTTGCTGAAATTCTAAAAATATTGAGCCAGAACAGTAGTTTAGAAATGGGATGATGGCTCAGAGACTTGACCAGCTATTAAAGTGCAGTGGCACAAGAGCTCATTTGACAGAAGCCTCTTCTTGTCCAAATGGTGATGAGCTTAAAATATAGACTGTGTATTCTTTATGTGTTTGGGACCTTTAAGAGACATATGGCACAAATTCAAGCAAAGGAGACTTACCATTGATCTCTTCTAGTTCACATCCTGAGAGGCAGATTCATGCCATTCAGTTTTAATTCTCAAAAGAACTTAAAATTTCTTTATTGTGGGGAGGAGATGAAAAATAGCCACAGAGATAGTAGGGCAGCTCTGCTAAATCAGATTATCTGTTATTCAGTGCAAAAGTGAATTGACTGGAACCAGAATCTGGTTAAACAGATGATATGGTTGATGCCGCTCATCATCAAGAACATAAAGTAGGAAAACAGCTGACACAGCTGAATTTGACATGAGACATCTGTACCCTGCATTCTCCCTGTCTCTTCTCTTTATGTTGGCCTGGTGGAGATCACAGTGGATGCATACAAGAGGATGCATAGACCACATAACTGAGAGGTAAAGGTGAAACATCCTAGTGAAGTATCACCAAGAGTTGATAGCAATGTTTGCCAGACTGTTTTCCCCAAAAATCCTTGGAAATACATTCAATCTGTTCATATCCCACATAAAAAATCTCAAATAACTTTTCTGTAAAGGGGAAGTTGCTGCCGCTGTTAAATTACAGGAGAGTGGGATGCTCAGTAAATTGTTTGAGGTCTTCTGTTCTTGACAAATAAAGACCTCAGTGAGGCATTTCCCTAGAAAGCTCTGTCCCTGTTGTGGTAGAAATGGTAGCTGTCCCAAAGCATTTGAAAGAATCACTGTCAGTGTGGTTATTAACTTGTCACACCTTCCCAGGCTCTACTGCTTTAAAGTCAAGCTGAATGAAAAATTTCAAGAGGTAGTAGAGTGTGTCCTGCATACCAGTCCCTGCTTTAGTCAGTCTCAAGCTAGGACCCACATAAAAAAGGAACATTAAGAGTGCATTATATATGTAATAACATATTTCTAGCATTTGTTACTCACAGTAATAACTGGACTAAAAAACTTGTTCAAGTTTTCCATCGAATTAAGCATGGTTCTGTAAATAGAAGGCATTAAATACATTTAAATTAACTGTGAGTTCTTGATTATCCTAGCAATTAGTAATAACTTGCTAGCTACAATATGTCCCATAAGAGTCTGTTTAAACAAGTGAACGCAACTGCATTTAGCCATAAATAAATTAGGATTTATTTATTCACAGCCTAACTTCGGGCTGCTACAGAACATGCACTGCAGCCAATTGGGTCCAGCATACCCTACATACCAGCACTGGGGCAAAAAACTGGTGCTATGGCAAAATGAGTGGCTTGCTGTTCCCTAAGTACACATTTTTGCTTAGCACATATTGGTAAGAATAAAACAATACCATCTTCCCCTCAGACTGTACACCATAGTCTCTTCAAATTAAAGGCTAATATTTTCTTTTTTTCTCTTCCTTCAAAGTTGAAAGGCAGTCAAAGCTGTTGTGGACCCAGTTTGTTTCACACTCACTAGCTTATCCTGTTTTTCTCACTTTTGGCTGGCCTGATTTCCGTATCTATATGGAAAGTAATTTCAGTGTGGAATAAAAGTTTCAGCAGCAAAATCCAGAGTAATTTTTCACAACTTCTTTTTACATAGGATTTTGCTTTTCCTAAAGTCCAGCCGAGGGTGGAGTGTATTTTATGGCAGTGCCCGTGCATCCTGGTGACACAAAGAGTGGTAGCAGTGAGGTGAAATGTCGGGCAACACGGGGCTGGAGTGGATTAAAGATGAGTCTTTACGCAAATAACTCTGTACTGCGTGAAAGCTTCCATGCAGTTTCTTCAATTGTGCTTTGTTTGCTTGGGCTGTTCAGCTGATACTTTCAATACTCAGCTTTTTGCACCACCTAAGATTTCATCTACCACACCACAGGTTTACATTTCTGGCTTGCCTCAGCGTGTGTTCAGAGTAAAACCTGCTTTAAATACTCACTAATGGATTTGTCTGTCTTTCTGGTGCTCTGAAGCAAGGTACTGAAACCAAGAGAAGAGATCCAGTACAGAATGAAAAACAGCTCCTGTCTTCAACTAATTGCCCTGAAGGGTGAGGTGGGAGGCTTGATTGTTAGTGACATGTCCCTGTATACTCCTGATGTGGCTTTTTAGACTTTAAGAGTACTTCAGATACCTCCCTCTGGCAGAAAGAGTTCTTGCTTGCTTTTAGCCGGACCTGTTTGGTGCAGGACTTCTCTCTTATTTTCAGCAAGTAAACATAAATATCATCATTGCTATTGTGGACTGTATTTCTTACACTAAGCAAACCTGCAATAGGAGTTCTGGTGGTGGTGAATATGCCACAGATTTGTGGAGACCCAGCCCTGTGACTGTTATTTACTCTCAGTGGTGGCTGAAACCCCTTTCCCATTGATGCCTGACAGTTTTCCCATTGACTTAAATGAATTCAACACATAATAAGGTGTATTTGTGTTTACATGTATGGATCTTGTATTTAGCACTTAGGTATACGAAATATATATATTTATATATGAAAAATATAAATTTATATACGAAAAAAGCATTTTATGGTCAGTCTTAGAGAGCTGACTGGCATCATAAACGAAGAATCTTTATGTCTGATGCACCAGATTTCTAGCAGCCTTGTGCCAGTAGGAAGCTGTTAATCCAAGGCATGTGATGTCTCCTTAAACTTTGTAGCGAGGACATGAGAGATGTACATCAGGAACTTGGGACCCTTCTTCCAGGACTGAATGTAGGGTTCTGCACTGAGGAGCCCTTCTGGAGAATGAGATCTTGTGAACGGGACAACCTAAATGTCAAGTCAGATTGAGGCTAATTTTAGAATTTGGACATTTTTAATGTCTGTTTCGTGTATGAGCTGTGGTCAAAATCGTCCTCAGACCAAGGCATTCCAAACTTCCTGTAAACCTTAGACCTTACAAGAGTAAAGCATTAGAAAAGAGTTAAATCTCAGAAAAGTTCAAAGGAGAGGAGTGAATATGAAAAATTTTATCCCAGTCAATCAAACAAAATTAAAGAAAAAAAAAGTCTCCAAAATGAAGATTTTTTTTTTTACAAAATTATTTTTAATGCTTCCCCTAGTGTTTTCTGGGGAAAACAAACTTTCTGTTCTGACATTAGGAGAGTCCTTTTTTAATCCCTTTCCTATGAATGCATAACTGGGAAGTTCACTGAATTTTAGTTGTCTAAAAAACAAAGATGGAAATATGCGAGGAGTCAGCTACAACAGATTAATTTCATTTGTGTTATTTCCTTCTGCAGATATTTTCAAAATACAGTTATGTCCACAACAGAACAGTGTGCTCATTGTATTAAAGCAAGTGAAATTCAGTATAATTTAATGTAGTTTCTAAGTAGGCACACATGCTCTTTGCTACATATGCAGAATGGTGAAGAATTCGCTAGGGACTCACATTTCGAACACTTCTGTTTGATGCCATCATGGGAGACATTTAAAGGGCCCTACCTAAAATTATCTGTACACTGAATATTTAACTCTTTCATTTCTGGAATATTTATATATCTGATGTTTTTCAGGTCTAACTTTCTAGTGCCTCATTTGATACTGTGGTGTGGACTGGCAAATTTATGTCTGTTTTGGTAACTGTTAATGCAATCCTAGAATTGTAGAATGGTTTGGGTTGGAAGGGATCATCTAGTTCTAACCTCCCTGCCATGAGCAGGGGCACCTTCACTAGACAGAAACCCCTCAAAGCCCTAGTGTGTGTTACTTTCTGCTTTTAAGATCCTTGAGTGATCAGCTTTCTGTAATTGTGGATTTAAGAGAAAAAATTACACAAAGAGGGGGATAAGGAGAGCATGTGGAAATTCCCCTTTTTTAGTTGATAATTTTTTAGGACCTATTATTTCATTCCCTTAGAAAAATATAGAAAGAAACTTTGGATCTACACTTCTGGTATTAGTCTTGGTTTTTGGTATCATTATGATTTTAGAAAAATACAGTTTGTGTAGAAGCTCTTACACAGGCATGTAATTACATGTAAAGATACTAAAGCAGTTTAGGATACTATAGAAAAGTTCAAATTTGCTTTTGATGTGTTACATTCTTGTAGTTTGTTCTGGCTGGCTGATGGTCTGTAGGTACACAGTCCTGCTCCAGAAGATAAGCTCAGCTAATTGAGCTTTTGAGGATTTCCCAGCTTTATGTACCCATGACTTCTGAGGACACATTTGCACTCTTTGATTTAAACTTTGGACAAAGGGAGAATGCTCAGAACTTCACCCCTGTGGCTGTTGCTCCTTCCCTAACCAAATCTCCTCTTCCCATTCTCAGGTACACGCTGGTGGATATTTTGCGTGCCATACTTCTTTCTTTAGAAGCCATGATAGAAGACCCTGAGCTGCAAGTGAATGGATTTGTTTTGATTATAGACTGGAGCAACTTCACCTTCAAGCAGGCCTCCAAGCTCACACCAAGCATGCTTAGATTAGCCATAGAGGGCCTTCAGGTAACATTATTATTTTCTTTCTTTTCCTAATTCTTCTTCATGTTGCAGTTCATTACAAATCTAGGTCGATAAAAAAGACCTAAACAAAACAAAATTCCAACAACTTCTGAATAGCAAGGCTATTAACACTTTAAGGTGTGGGTGTACAGGCAAGCTACTGTGACAAAAGTGTGAACTCAGTCAGCTAACTGCAGTAACTCCTGATGTGTAGGCTTCTTCCTTGCTATAAATATGAGGTAGCGTTTTTGTTTTTATTCCAAAGTGACTGGCTTTCTGAAAATTCAGATGGTAGCTTCTGCAACAGAGAGTTAGAAGTAATCAGTTTATGTTGTAATTATGCACAAGGCTAATGAAAGAGGAGTTGCTGCTGCCATGCCAGGTTGGTTTTTTTTCGTTGATTCCTTTGGAGACAGGCTCTACATCATTTGTCATAAAGCGTGGGGCCCTGTGATTAGACAGCTAGCTGGACTATTTATTTACTCGAAGTTCAGCATGTGCTTGGCTCTTTTTCTGGGTCAAGATTAATCTGAGCAGCAGCTTCTGGGACTGAGTATACAGTGATTTAAATTTCTTTCAGCTCATTGTAAATTCACTTTACATGGCCTAGGCACATTGGTGGAAAGGATACTGCATAACTTCCATCTGTTTCCTATGGTGTTTTATTCTTGTTAAAATGAAAAACTAAAATTGTTAAGGTAGTTGTTTTCTGCACAAGTCTGAGTTGTCATGTTAAAAGTAACTGTAATTCACTACTGTGGCAGTGTGTCTTGCTTTCAGAAGGACATGTATTCCTCTTCGGTGATGTTTCTATCATTTATACATTTTTATTACTCATAAAGCAAAATAACAGCCTTACCTTTGAACTTCACTGTGATAGTGTAGAAACTTGTATAGCAGTAGCATGGAGTTTTGACTGAACTGATGAAATGGCTCAACTAGTATTCGGGCTGCTGTTGCACGCAGAAGGGTAGTAACATGAGACAAAGATCTCAAATCTTATTTTGTTGTGTTTCCTTATGCAACAGTGTGATTCCATTGTCTTCACAACTACATTAGAAGGCAGCAGTGAGACCTGTGCTGTAGTAGTGCTGCATTTCCTTTTATTGCTTTCAAAGTTGGGGGTTTTTTTGTGCTTTTTTCAAATTTAGCCCTTTTTTTTCTAGTTTAGAACATGAATAAAAGCTTTAGTAATCTTTTTTTTTTCAAATGGTGGTGTTTCTTCTTGGGTGTTATTCAGAGATGGTTATTTGAGGAGAGCTGCAGTGGATAATTGCATCTGAAAATATGAGGGGTGACCTACCAAACTTCAGGTGGGCTCTGAGACTCTGCTCTCTTGTGCCATTGATTGGTTCATGACTGAATTGAGGAGAAGTCCTTTGGGTTACTTAACTTACCCATGCCCCCAGCTTCGTAGTTCCGAATATTCCAAGTCTGGTGGTGGCCAGCACCTATGGCATAATTTTGTGCCCACTGCCTTCAGTGCTGTTTACTGCAGAGATGCAAAAGTGGGCATGAAATGCTCCAGAAGAGAGAAGGAAAAGGCATTTTAATGGCTGCCTTTTATTTTGGAGGAAAATGTATAGCAAAAACATCATTCTGAATGATGTCAAAGTAAAAAGTGCTTAATCAGGTAGTATGAAAAAGAACAAGAACAACTCACACACATTCTTTATTTATGATCTTTGTAAATACTTTCTATTTAATCAGAGAAATGAAATTTACTTTGGCTTATAAGATTTAATAGGGCTCAAGATACTGAACTTTACCATTTGGAGAATTTAAATATTTGTGTGGCTTAGGCGGAAGGGGACAGTGAGAGTGGGATTAGTGACCACTGAATTTGACGTTCACCAAATCCCTTTGCCTCCTGAATGAAATCTACTGAATTTGCATTATATTTGCTTAGCTTCCATGGTGAGCAGAATACTCAATATGGTACATAGCAAAGACTACAAACTTTGTGGCATTTTTTGGCTTTTTACAATGGCTTGTTGTTGTTTAGGAAATTGCTTTTGAAAGTAAGGTAAGTAAATGCACAGTTTTCTACTGTATAGAAGATAGTTCTGGTATATACTTCGTCTGCATATGTGTTAAATGAGAGTGTGAAAAGAACCCTACCCCAAACTTACTTGCATAAATTAGAGAAGCTTCCTAGGTAGCTGTTTCCAGGAAAAGAGACTTCTAGTCATGGAATTTTTAATGTTAGAGGACAGTGATTATCTGTAATCTGATGTGAAATTCTAGCACACCCATCGCAGCAGTGCTGTACCAAATCATTGGTGCGGTGTAGGTCAGTGCTGAATTTTAGATCAAATGGTTTTGCTAGACAAGAGGCAAAAACTTCATGTGAAGGTGGGGGCAGTTGGCTGGGACCGTTGTTGCTCCAGTCCTAGCTCACACACTGGCTGTGTCCTTTTGGAAAAAAGGAGCAACGCTCTTCCTTGCAGATGCTCGTGGCTACAGCACTCATGTTGCTGCTCATCAGTGAGAAGGAGGATTTGCCCTTAGAGCTCCTACACTTTCCCTAGTGTAGAGCAAGGTCGGAAGGAAAACATTTTTTGAGAGCTGAAACACATGCCTTGACTTTAGCACTTTGTGTTGGCTCTCCCTAGTGTATTCAGTGTGTGGATGTTTGTGAGTTCCGGTCTTTAGGTGCCCACTTTTCCGCGTTCATTGATTTCTGTAGCCAGGCACTGATTTTTGCCTTGTGAAGAAGCTCATGTTACTCAGCAGCTGTGTTCCTGAAAGCAGGGAGTGTTACAGTGTTGTCTGCTTCAATACCTGAGTGCCCTGATTAAGTCTCTTTCAAAAACTTTACATAATTTTGTTTGTTTCACCAGTAATGGGTTTCAATCTGTGTGCTTCAGCTATTATTCTCATAGAAGAGAGAACTTTTGAGAGCTCTGAAGAAAAGCAGTCCTAACTTTCCACAGACAGTGATAAACTCTGAGCAAAAACCCCAAAATGTATCAGATGGTTTCAGTATAAGGAACAAGTAAGTTGGCTGGAATTCGTTTGGATAGAAGAAGAAAAACTGTAGAGGGAAGGTACAGAAATCTATAAAACCATAGAATCATCGGATAATTGAGCTTGGAAAAGACGTCAGGAGCTTGTTGCTCCTCCGACCTCCTTCTTAAAGCAGGGTCCCTGGTGAAGTCAGACCAGGATACAAACAAGATCATGGGTGGCTGGAGAGAGTGGACAAACTGCAGATGTTATTTGTTATTTCCATTTTAAGAAATGGGCATCATCAGGTGATGCTAGGAGGAGGCCTGGCTCTTTATAAGACACCATTGTACAACATCTGCGTAACTTGTGGAACTCTGTGCTATGGGAAATTCTGGATGCCTAAAGTTTAGTTGTGTTTAGGGAAAATGGAAAGAGAGATGAACTGAGTATTAGTAAATACATAAAAACCTTCCTTAGGCTGTACAAAGTTGGAGATGAGGAGGATACTGAGTGGAAATAATCACATATGCTGTCTAAGTTGTAGCTGCTCTATGCTCTCTTTTTTGACCTCTGTTAAGGAAAGGATATGAGTATGGACTTTTGGTATGGCATAATTAAGTCAAGTGTATATTCCACCCCTTCTTCTCCCTTTTTGAAAACCTTCCTTTCATTTTACTGCTCATGGCACTCCTCTGACCCCTTCTACCAAAACACCTAGCTGAGAACACAGAAAGAGGGAGGAGGTTCTGGTTATTATTATTTCCTTTGTGACAGTCCTTTTTTACATAAGCCCCTATATGGACTTTTTTTTTTTAATTGTCAAGACAGCATTGTTTTCATAACACAGGTGAAAACAGTTTCATAGACTGAAAATCCAATTTGAAAATTATATTGAAATTTGGTGTTATTATTAACTCTGACCGACAGCTTTGCGGTAATTATAACTGAGTTTTGCAAAATGGAACACTGTAGGTATGCATGAGACACTTTAACTGGTCAACTGATATTTAGTATTCTAAAACCTGGACCACTAATTCCTTCTTAAATATTGATTTCTATTTAGTGCCTAATAGTAGTTGCATGTATGACAGATTTTTTGGTGTGTTTTCACTCAGGCAGGCTGTACATGCAAATGCTTTGCAAAAGTGCGTAGTTATTGGTGGCTGAATGTGAATGCTTCTCCTCTAGTTAAAAATCTGGTGAAAAAGAGATGATACACATTTAAAAGGGGAGCCGAACATATGTGGACAGTCAGCATTGTTGCAGAAGACAGAAGAATCTTCCTTCTGGGACAAGGATGTTTATTGGAAGAAACAGTGATAGTGTTGTGGGGGACAAGGCAGGGCTTTTAACCAACTCTGTCCTTTTTTTTTTTGTAACAGAGGAAGGCTTCATACGCTAAAACAAACTCACTCCTGCAAAAATGAAAGCAAACCAGAAAGTAAATGAAGGCAGCATCTTTGCAGCTACAATTACTTTCAAAAACGTCTTTCACACAGCTGTTCTCGTGAGTTGTAAGAACAATGTCCCCAACCAGATTTGCTGCAGCAGTGCGAGGTGGAAGTACCAGACACAGACCATGTACAGTCTGGTGATGGAAGTGACAGGACTTCCTACTCCCATTTTCTCTAAGTGTGAACTCCATCAGTATCTTGCAGGGAATCTTGCTGAACATCACGGTTGGTTCAACAGCCACAGAGAGTGCTTTAATTTTGTCACCTGGTTCTGGACTACATCTATGAAACCAGCATGTTGCAGGGCCAAGAATTTCTAAGACAGGAACTTACAGAACTAAGGATGCCTCTGAAAACAGTATTTTGACTTCATATAATTACGTGGTCACATGCTCTGTGCAGTGCACAAGATTGTTAATAATGAGCTGAAGGAACAGCTAGTACTAGCAGTGAGCATCAGTGAGCTGCAAACCACAAAATAGAGCTTTAAATGTTTTTGCATCCAGACTTAAAACCATAAGCCTCTCATTCAGTGCTTGAATTTTCCACCAGTTTTTGAGAACAAGGTCCTGACACTTTGCATATCGCTTGAGAGAATTTTAAAAAGTAGCAGACTCAAGCTTTTAATGGAAGTATTTTCTGTTTTCAGGAAGTTTAGTAAATCATTTCATTCAGGTTTTTGTTTTTTTAATCAAAGAATTAAGTTGTTTGTAAATGCTAGAGTCCCCTGAGTCCATGACTTGCCAGAGAACAGAGATGTGCTTGTAAACAGCATAATTTCATACCAGTTCAACTCATGTTCTGTAGCAACAGCAGTTAAATGGGATATTTTTCCTAAGAGCTTGTTATTTTCAAGAGTTTGCATACACTTGGTCTTCCGTACTTGTAAAAGGGCCATTAAAAGGCTCAGTGTGGAATTTACTGTGGAAACAGGGTGGACTGGAAGTGACTGTTATTTCTAGCTCCTCACCTGCTGTCTGGATGGGCTTAACCTGCTGGGTGCGGGAGGACTTCATGGCCATAGCTCGAGTTCAGCTCCAAACAGGCATGTCTGTATAGACACAGCCATTATTCAGTGTGGTCCCAGCTGTTACCCTGTTATCTGAAGGCAGAATAATTAATTTCCTTGCTAGATTCTTCTATGATGCTAATAAAAAAATTGTTTAATGCCTTTGGAATGTTGATTTATGTATTCTCACAAACACACTTTTAAGATGAGGGGATGCCATAATCTTTTTTCTTCTTATTTTTCTTTCCCCAGCTGAGAATAATTCCACTGAAAGATTACTGTTAAGTGTTTTCTAATTTGGGGTGCCTACTGTGACAGGCTATGGTCTGATTTTCAGTCACTTTTTATATATTTGGAGTCCAGCTGCCATTTATTTTTGATCAGGAGGATTCAAGACTTCAGTCTTGATCTTGAGCCCCCAAGCCAGGAGTCTGAATTCTAGCATGGCTAAATTAAGAGCTTCTCATTAGATTCTCTTTGAATGCACATAATGCCATGTGGGCTGCCACCCCTGAAACAAATGAGAAGAAGCAGCAAACCTTTCCCCTCCAGAAACTCTGCTCTGTGGCATCTTACTGAAAACTGCAAGGAAGCTTTAATGGAGTTAAATATCCACCCTGCAAACACTGCTACTGGAGGTAGCAGAGTATCTGCCTGCAGTAGGTTGTCATTCTCCATGTGAACCTGAACAAGAAAGACAAAGGGCACTTTGCCAGTGGTTTGCAGATATTTGCTGTAAGCAAGGCATGATTAGTTGTGGGGAGCTTGGCTTTTGTTCAGACACTTTGATCTAACTGGCACAGACTCATCTGCTTGTTCCTCCTGCCCTTTTTGCTCTGAGCAGGCTTTGCCACAGTCTTACTGCTTCCCCAGTTCCTCAGCCCACTGCTGCTGACATTGTCTCACTTTGTACTAGTCTTCACTGGTGTGGGTTTTTTTGTCTCTGTGTTTTGATGGTATCCTCCAAAAACTCAGTCACCATAGATGTCTGCATGGCACATTAAGTTCATCTTAGACTCCTTAGGAGATCTCAGCCTTTTGTGATCTCACTGTCCAGATGCTCTCCACATCTGGCTTCTAATAGTCTTAACTTCCCATCTCCAAATCTCCTTTTAACCAGTGTTCCCGTTGCTCTTTATACCATTCATGAAAGCAGCACTGGAGAGTGAGTCCTGATCTGTTCACATACCAAGTGAGTCCTCTAGACACCAGGCTGTTAAGGAAACTCTCCTTTTAGTTCCTCACACCGGGGCTGGTCTACTTGGTACACATGCCTAGGTGCTCACGGGGCCAGGCAGGAGACATTGGGAGCTTCTGAGGTTGTTAGTGGAATGACATGGCAAGATCTAGAAAAAGAAGAATTTTTTTTTTTTATCTGGTGTTTTCTTCTACTCAACAAAGTAGGTGTGGTTAGTGTAGAAACCAATGAAAGTGTTCACAGTTGACATTTTTCCATCAGTTCTGTCAACAGAGAAAAACATCCAAATAAAATTATTGCACCTTGAGAGAAAGAAAATAGAAGAGACTATTCTTATATATGCAGGCTGCTTCTTTCTTGAGCTTTTGCTAAATGCTAACCACTTTTCTGCTTTTCTTCTCTTTATCAGGAAACTGAATCTGTCTGTATTAACTATAGGTGGTGACTAAATTGCTCTGATTAGGCTGAAAAACTAATACAATGCTAAGGTGACACAAACATGAAGGGCTTGTAGCACAAACTTGGTATAGGCAATTAATTCTTGTCACTTTCTGAATGACTTTCTGTTGTCTCTGGTAGACCACAGTTCAACAACTATATGGTTATAACCATTCCTCAGCTTCAAAATATCTATTTATTTTTGGCAGTGATTTTTCTCAGTCAAGGTCTAAATATTTCTCTTTTCTTCAGTATCTTAAGGCCATAAAGGGAATAAATAATAGCCTTCCTTGTAAGGTCACTCAGAAATAAAACTAATTTGTTGTAAATTGTAATGTTAGAGACAGAACACATGTTTTAAGATCATAGTTCACCTTCCTGCTAAGGCAAGATTATCCCTTGCATTATATTTTCTAGTGCTTCTCACAGTTTAATTTAAAAGCTTGAAGGCAGGTCTGGCACATTCTTTGGAAACCTCTCTATGACTTCTTGCTCTTCAGATTTCCTCTCGGCATTAATCCTAATTTTTCTATTTCAAAATGTCAGCTCTTATAAAACCCTTTGCTATTTCACTGTGCGCTGTTGGGTCCAAAGCAGGAATTGGAATGTTACTCTCAGTAACCCATAGAAAGGAAGTGTTTTGATGCAGCACCTATCTGCAGCAGCAGTGATTTGGAATCAGGACCTGGAGATGTTGCTCCTGCCTTGTTTGGCATTGGAGATGATGAGATGTGAAAATCAGTGGGGTCCTCTTTATTTGGAGAGCCTAAATCTACTTTATTTTATAGTGTTCAATTTACATGTGTTATCAATCCATTTTATATATGCGTCTTTCAGATTTACCTCAAAAGTATACACTGGATCATTTCTGTAATTACTTCCTGAAACCAGTCTAACCTTTATTTTCTGTGATGCTAATAAATCCTCTGTGATCTTAATAGGCTGCACACAGTTGTCTTTATGTTACTGTCTCCTTCATACAGTGTCTCTGCCAGCAAAGTCTTACAGGGCTCCATCCACAAAACGACACAATGTATTTTTTTTTTTTGTGATTTTGGTTTATATTCCTTAGCAAGTGTTCACCTCCTATGACAATTATTTTTATGAATCCAATTTGCCTTTGTTTATAAGCAAAATTTTGATTTTGGTTGTAAGTGATTGCTGTGCAGGAAGAGCACTGCTGTCATAATTCACTAATGTTTCAAAACAAATGTGGGAAACTTCTCTGGGGGAAGCACCATAAAAATGTGAAATTATATGGCTGGTGATGCTCTCATCTCATGCTTCCTAATCATGAAACAATTAAGACAATTCAATTTTTGTACGTTTTAATAGGCATAACTGTTTAAATAAGTGATACTTTGCTGGTGATTTAAAGTAGTTCACAAGCTGAAAGTTTAGATATATAGCAAATGAAGAAAATTGTATTTCCGAAGAAAAAATTAAGCATTAATTGTTTCTAAAATATCATACTCCAGTATGATCCACTCAGTGTAGATGATATACTTTAAAAAAAAAGCTCTCTCCCCCAAAAAGCATTTCTGTAGTCTTTTCCTGCATATTTTGCAAAGATCAGAATAAGTTCTTAAAAAATATCTCTTCTTATTATGTGGAGTATGAAAACAGTGCTTGTAATCTTTTCCGGTGTTTCCTGTAATAAAAAGGATTGAGTAGTAAGGTTTTGTTTACACATAATGAATATCCAAACATGGATATGGACTGAAATCCGAGGTGGCTGAACATATCGTCCTTTCTGAGGAAAATAAATTTATGTTCGATCAAAAGAAAAGAATTTCAATCCAGCACCTGACACTGAGAAAGCCTCATGTCTGCATCTCCCCCAGCACAGTTCTGGCTATGCTGAAGTGCTTGCTTGTTCTTTTGGGTTACATTTTACGTCGTCCCTCACAGTATAGGTTTTGACTATGAAATATGTATTCCTCTCATTTTATAGGACTGAGTCTAATATCACACAGTGTCATTGGAAAATGCAGTCTTTAATAGGTGATGAAATATTGTGTTTTCAAACGTATTTGTTATTTTCCTGCTCTTTTTAGTTGGTTCTCAAGAATCCTTTATAGCTGTTAGAATCTTTTGGGGTAGGGCTTCCTTTCTGAGAAGAACTGGTTTTCAACCCTTGGCCACTTCCACCACTGAAAACATTTTCTGGAAGGAGAAAGTGATTCTGCCATGATTCAGGCGAGGGCCTCCCTAAAGGTGTGTTTCAACAGTGCTTTTCATTAATTTTTACCTGACGTTGCACTGAATGTGCCTTACTATCTACAAAAGCTTCTGAGTTTGTTGGGACGTGCCTTCATCTCATGCTAAGCCATTTGATTCAAAGTATAATTTAGAGCACTGCATCTTCAGGCTGGAGGCCACCGTGCAAAGTATAAAGAACCCGAGGCGAATCATCAAGTACTGGTAGTCCTCCAGCATTTTCCTCAAAGTCTTTGCAAGGTACAGTCAGTCCTCTGAAATCTGCAATGGATCTTTCCGGTCTTTATGGAGAAACCCCATGGATTATGCTCCAGACACAGTGAGTCCGTGTAGAAACACTGGATAAATTCAGTAGTTCAAGTGCAGTTATAAACCCAGGCTTTCCAGTAGGGATTTTCAACCTGTGGAAGAGTATATGGTGAAAATGTAGATTGATTTTGAGAGAAAGACATAAAATGTTTTGAAGGATAGTGCTTCACAGAGGAGAAAAGAGGACACTAAGGATGTTAGGAGAAGACAGGATAGTTATGAAGGGATAGGGCAGGGTGTTGAGCAGAAGACAGACCTAAAAGCTGCCCTTGAGTTTAGATTTTGAAATGTTTCAAAGTAAACAATTCCATTTCCTATTTTATGGCTGTTATCAATCTCATCGAGTAAAATGTCATCTCTAAAACAAGTTTTTTAAAAGCTATACTGATGTACCATTAGAAAATAAAGATTAACATTTTTGAAATCATAGCTGTCACACATCTGCAATAACTAACCTATATGATAGCACCAGATATTATCATTCCCCTCTAGTTTTGGTCAGTGAGCACACCACCATTGCATGGTGACTCTGACAGGCACCACGTGTGTCTTGAGACTGTGTTCTTCCTCAAATCCTTAATTCACTTTCCAGAAGAATTATGAGGGTTAACTGCATACCTCCAGCAACATGTTTCCATTACGAGGGGATGCAGTTAAATAGTTGTGATTGATGAGGGATTATGTGTCATTGAGAAGCTGGCTGAGCTTCTTAACCACTTATTTTCTCATCCTTTATCTTTCAGGGGTTTAGAGATGCAGAATTGCAAGCGAGGTCTGACATATGTTTTGGGCATTAGCTGAGATCCATTGGGTCACGCTTTTCAAAGCATTTTGTTAGGAATATTGAGCAATTGATTTTCTCTGGAAAACCCTAGGACATCTTCATACTATTGCTATCAGTATGATCCAATTCTGCTCTCCACAGAAATTCAGCAGGAGTGCAATTTAATGAGACCAGTGAAAAGAATCTGACTGCTCTATTTATAGCACTCTAATTGATCAGGGTAGCCATGGTAGGAGGAAACTTCAGAGAAAATCAATGCAGTATCAAATGAAAGTAGCACACAAACCTTTAAAGACAGCTGCGTGAAAGCCAGTTAAGAGTGAATTCATTTGAAGATCCATGGGAGCATCTTGGACCATGTGTGTTCTTGCTTTAAGTTGTAGGAAGGAAGTCAAACTAAGCAGCATCTTACATGCAAGGTGAGCCTTACAATATATTTTTTTCTTCATCCTCTTGATACTCTGTCCCATTAAATCTTCTTGGTGGATTGTTTTAGTTTCATATTTGTATGGTAAATGTCTTCTTTTAAGAGCTCCCCTTTGACAACCTTACCCTTTCTCTGTAGTGAGGATGGCAGCCACACTGTGTAGCAGAGCTGCAGAGTCTCTTGGCTGTGTGTCCAGCACTCGGGCACAGTTCCAGGTCTCATGGCTCTCACTTAAATGCAGGGAGAAGATGATTTGTCTACCTCCATTCTCATTCCTGTCATCAAAATACTTGTGATCATCACAGATACATAAAGCATAACTTTGTACTCATTGCTAATGTTTCTTAAATCTGTGTAATGGACCTTTGCTTCCTCCTCTAACTGCATGTTTTCCTCATGAAATCTGCTAAAGTCCTGAACAATCCCCCGTTCGCCACCCCGAAAATGAAGGTTTTGTGGCAGATATTCTCCTTTACTTGGTGTATCTCCATGCTATGGGCTGGCTGCCCATCAGTACATTGCTTTTGTGCTGCTATGGGAGGATGAAGCAAGCAACAAACTACCATGAAGGCATTTCAGCAGTGACTTGTTTCAGAAGGAGTCAGAGGGGGAACAGATGTACACTTTGGTTACTTTGAATGTGCTTTTTGTTCTTGTGTTTGTACACAGACAAAAGTTTTACATCTTCTCTAAAGGATGGCAAACATGGCAATGATTACAGGGAAAGCTGTCCGGGCTGTCAGTGTGTCTCCTTTCCTTCAGTGCTTGAATGTGCTTGCAATTAAATGAATAAAAATCTCTCTTCATTTTATGGCATGTGGGATGCAGCACTTAGGTTCACTTTCTGAGGAAGGATGCACATACTTTTTTTTCAGTAGGATTATTAAAGGCATGGCATCATGAAGTAGATGCATGAATAATTCTGTTTTTCTGCTGCTTCATAAGAAAGGAGTAAATAATCGACACCTTCCATGAACAGTTAATTTTTGTGGGCTAAATTTATGTAACACCAATAGCTAGGCATATTAATGGTGCTACATCTTCTGTTCATTCATTTTTGAGCATATGTAGTGGCATGGAGTTGTGGCTTAATTAGCTAGATGAATAATGTCAGAAATGTTGTCAATTATCAATATGGTCTTCATCTTTCTTTAAGCCCCGACTGGGAATCCAGTTCCCAATGACATCAGCAGTTGCCGTGGTGAGCGTTCATAAGCTAGTCTTTAATCTTTCATTAAATCACAGGCTAGGAAAGCAGACATGAGGACTGAGATGAAAAAACGTGCATCTGCAGCACTGATGTCTTCCCTGAAAAACAGGAAGAGCACACTTCCGTGTTTTTGGAAAAAAAAAAAGATAATTTGCTGCATTGGTGAGCACACTCTCAGCCACTTACACTGTCTAAGCAACACCATGCAAGGAGAATTTGCAGAATGTAAACAGAGGTGAGATATGTGGGGCTTGAGAGCAGCTGAAATCGAATATGACAGGGCCTGAATATGATGAATGACTCAGGTCTGTCTTGTGCAAGGTTTGAGAACGGAGGTAAGGCTGGCAAGTGTAGAACCTCTTTCTTGCTACATTGGGCTTTTGCTGGACATTTCTTAGAGCAACATGCTGCAAGTTTAAATTATTTAACAGAGGCACACTGGAGATATCTCTGTGTGAGCTACCAGCACAGAGGAGATGCGTGAACTCACACTCAGACTGACACATGGGAAAAAAAGAATGGGACAGAGGGCAGAGTATTTTGGGGCCCATGTAAAGCAGGGTGGGTCTTCTGAGAAACGACTCTGAGCTGGGAGGGCAAATAGAAACTGAGTTGTTACTGACAAGCCCCCAAGTGTTTGGTGTACTGAGCTGAGACTGGAAGAGTAGAAGTACCTGTGTCGTAAGGGACATAAAGCTGCAGTAGAAAGCTTTTGTTGTGAAACAGCTCCCCAAAATAGCAGTTTGGGCCAATATGTAACTGTCTCATTCTGTGCTATTTTGTCTAATAGGAGAAAATTATTCTTCCCCATGAAGCTTAATGTGCTTATGCCATTACAGCATTGTGTCTCCAAGAATGCCATCGTAGGAGCTGTTACTGGCACAGGTCTCAGCAGTTCATTTCTGCCCAGGTCTTGGTCTACCAGTGCAAAGCTCTGTCCCCACTCTGTTTGTCCTAAATCAGTCCTGCCTCCTTTATGGAACCAGATGCTGATCCAGTGCTTCCCTGCGTTTGTTCTCTCAGTGCCTGCTTTCGGGGAAAATAAGTACAATAGCATTTTTCTTTCCTAAAGTAGAAATAGAAAGCCATAATTTCGCACTTTGCAAACGGAAAAAAAATTAAAGAGGCAGGAAACAGACCTACAACTGCTTTGTTCTATTTTTTAAATACAGTAATTGAAAAAAACCCAAAAAATAGAAAAGCAGAATCTGGAGGATCTGGGTTTTTTGGGTTTTTTTTACAGATTTTAAAGTTGGGATCAATTTCCTTTAAGTCTTATGAAGTCTTGCTCACAAATCTTTTATACTTTCTCTGAGGCTTTTAATTCCTGGAAAGGTTTTTGACAATTTAAAATTAGTCAGAAGAAGTACACTAAGCTGTAATTCATGTTGCCAGGCATTATTACCCAAGACCCTGCCTTCTCAGACAGAAGAGCACACAGGTGAAATTGCACAATAGAATTATCTTTGCCCAGGTCACAAAAAGAGGTGTTGTCTGTGAGAGCACTGTCATGTTTTCCTACCCAGCACCAAGTTCACACTTATGTCCTTGAAAAATACCATTTGCTTGGATGACAGACTGTCACAGGGCTGGGACACAGGTTATTGCTGTGAGATGAGAGCCTTTTGGCGTTCTTCTGAGTCACTGGCACCATCTGTCCCTCTTCCTGAGGTAAGGCCGGATGGAGCGAGTGGAGCCCTGGCATGCTGTTCAGCTTTTTATTTGGCATTCCTGACCTTGCATCAGTTGCAGTCCGATGTGGGGGTTGGTTTGGGCTAACTTGCTTTGTTCCGTGTTGTGCAGTGAACCCCGGGCATAATCTGCTTTGGCTCACATATTGTATTGCAGGAGACATGTTTTGCTGCAAAGCAGATGGTTTCAAAATGAATGTTTTTGCTATTAGTGTATCATATTGGGCCAGGTGTTGCTAGCTTCTCTCACCCCTCCTTTTCAGAACCTTGATTTTCTTTTCAGCACACAATAAAAGACGGGAATTCAGTCAGGATTCACATAGATCGCAGTTCTGGTCAGTATAGTGTCAGCCTGGTTTCCCTTTTGCTTTTATTAGATGGGTGATGTGTTCCTGTCTTTTCTCTCTTGGGTTTGATCCTTTCAGCATGGACTGAAATTCACAGCCCTGGGCTCATCAAACCCATATTGATTAAAACAAGCCCCAGCCCTCAGGTAGATTAACTTTCAGGCAGCGCAAAATGTGGCAGTAGGGTATTAAAGATAATTGGGTCAGGTTCCCCACAACGCTGTATGTGGAATGACATGGTAGGTGTTGGTCTTGCAGAAGAAGCTGTGGTGTTGGAGGGGAACAGGGCTTCACAGATAAACTCAGGGCTGTGAATTTGCTGGGTGAGTGCTTTGTGAGGATCACTGCAACACTAGAGAAAATAAAAACTGAATGAATTTGAGCTTAGTGCTGTTAGTGAGCTTTCAGACAAGTAGTAATGACAGGTAAGGCTTGGCAGTGGAAGACACGAGTTGAGGTTATGTGCATATTGGTACAGGAATGACACTGAATGCTCGTATGAAAACAGTTCTCTAGGAATGATGTTCAGTGGGAAGTAAACAAGGAATAAGCACTGAAGTCTGTGGGATGGTGAAAGGTGACCCAGAGCATTGAAACCTGGGGAGGACAGTTGGCATGGATCAGGGAGACTGGGGAGAAGGCAGAGAGGATGGATAATGCAGCAACTGAGAAAATCCCGTTTCTTAAGCATTAACTGTAAAATAGAAATGGGATTAACAGCAAGTTATTTTAGAATGAAATGTACTGTAATGCATTTATATGTTAACGAGAAGGAGCAGGAGGGGTGAAAATTGGAGCTGTCACTGCAAGAAAATGTCATCAGGCATGGAATTAGAGGAGTTGGTGCTAGAAAGTCAAATTTCCATGTTGTTTCCCAGGTAACAGGTGAGTGTATTGAGGCTGGGAGATGTCCAGACTGTGAAGTGGAACTTGGGGATAGAGGCTCCTGTTTGTGTGTGCCATTTTTTTGCCCTCATTTTCAGAGTCCTAAAATAGATCTAATTTCCCTTAGTGTTACATAACAGTGAGTCAAACCCAGCTTTTAAATATCTTTAATTAGTTTTAACAATCAGATTTCAAGTTAACACATTTAAAGTAGTGAAGCTGCTCTCCATCCTTGCAGAAAAGGCTCAGTGGTTACCTGCAGTGAGTATACAGGTGACTTGCACCAAAGCTGATCCAAACTGTATTTCCTCTTGAGCTAGACAAGATGTTCCAGTGCAGGAGGTCCAAACTTTCCCATCCATGATGCTCGTGTCTTTCTGTGTCTTTATGTTTTCTCTTTTTTCTCTGTGCCCATCTTCATGCTCCTGGAAGCTCTAGTGCAGCCTCCTGTGCTTCCGAAGCCCCGCAGCTTTGGAGAGTCAGCAGCAGTCGCCTGTCCATGGAGATCATCAGAGCTGGTGTCAGTTTGATGTGGATTTAAACAAAGCTAGGCCTGCCAGGTTGGACAGAGAGTTACTTGCTTGAATATCAAAATTTTGACTTCTGGTTTGATTCTTGCTTCAGGCATTATTTCAGATCTCTCATTTGAAGGGAAAATATCTTCCCTACCTGGCTGGGAGCCGTGTCCAGGGCAATGCAGTATGATCCTCGCTGGGAATGCTTTTCATCTGCAGCAATTGTAGGTGATGCACATACTTGTGCACATGCTTTGATAGAAAATAGCATCTCTACTTGTTATTGCTTTGTGTAGTACTGAAAAGCTCATGCCAGTGTGATAGGTATGGATCAGGGAAGAATCATGGCTTATGTGGACTATAGAAAACTAGATACAACCTGCTGATTATGCAACAATGCTTCTATTTTATAAACTTTCTGTTCTGCTGGAATACACATCATAAGCACTGATGCTGAGTTACATTAATCTGTCAACACTTGTTTAACAATAGTGTTGTAGAGAAGATAATTTTTTTGCAAACCCATCTACATCTGTATTTATGTTAGTGTCAAAGAAAACCAACACAATGAGGGAGAGTTTTATTTCAAAAGTATAAAATGCTTGTAAATCAATTTTTTTTCCTCTCTGAAATGCAAAACCATGCAAAGGTCTTGATCACATTTTTTTATTTACTATGAATTCAACTTGTCTGTTAGCCCAACTCCTATTCCCACTGGGGTCATGCTGTTCATTCTGCTGATGATAGGGAATAAGTTGTTTTTATTATATGCTTATGAAACCTCTTATACAGAAAAAGCATTCAGTAGATACTCAGTAGGGGAGAACTGTTTTCAGACAGGTACGTTGTTTTGAAAAAGGAGAATCACATAGCCCAGATGACTTACTCTTTAAGACTGTCAGAAATAGTTATTATCATCAACATTTACAACCCTGCATGTAGATTTTATTTACTTTGGATCTGTTAGTTGTATACTCAGACTGGACTTGATTCTCACCTGATGCAGAGTGCATCTCCTCAGAGGCAGTTATGTTCCTGTAGCTTTGGTTCTCCAAAACCCCTACGTGCTCTCACTAGATCTGCTGATCGGTGAATTCTGGTGTCCTTCACTTGTGACTGATACTCAGATCTGGGCTCTTCTCCCTCACTTTCCTCATGTACCAAATGTCGTTACTGATCCCAGGTTCTTGGTTGAAACAAACTTTGAGTTGCCTACTGAGTTAATGGGAATATGGACAGAACTTCATTAATTAATTATAGCTTACCTTAAATATAAATGGCAGTACATTGCTCAGTGCTGTTGAAAAGGAGCTGGGATGCTGAAGACCTGATGGCTAAGAAAGCAATAATGATGCATATTTTGCATGGAGAATTGTTTATATCTTGCAGCCATTTCTAGTCACCATTTCAGCCTATACAGAATATGGACAATAAAAATTTCAACAGACATGGTATGAACAGAAGCATTTGTATGATACTAATTCTGGTAAAAAAAAGCTATACTAAAAAAAAGCTACAGTAGAGGTCACTGTAGTGGACAAAAACATCTCTCAGGACTCCTTAGCATGTATTTACACAATAGATCTCATAGTGCTTGAGTAACCACTCTGTTTAATTAATGGTATTTAAAAGGTTTAATCTGTGTAATGAATAGAATTTTAAAAATCCATAGCTAACTTTTGAAAGTGAATATATTTGTTTTGTATGAGGTGCAATAATTTAAAATTGCTTCATGTTTTCCTGAGTTTCTTGCTGGTTTATAATGGGCAGCTGTCAGTGGAGAATGTTTCTAAGAGAGTGTAACTACGTACTAATAAAACAGACATGCCCAGGGCTACTCCCTTCTGCTGTAGTGGCTGTGTCCTGACTGTTATTATTTTTGTTAGCCTAAGCAGATTGCTACATTCAAAGGTCATTTTGGAAATGGTGCTTGATTTCTGTTTACCTTCCAAATTGTTTGGGAGAGGGATGGTGGCTGTGACTCAGTCTGACAGTTTCACAGTATAGGTAATTGAGTTTCTCCTCCATGAATGTTTCTGGGTGCTGTTAATTGTGCAGTATAGATGCTGCTTGGGATTTTGTAGAATGTTATTTTGTGTATCTTGGTATTTCTTAGGGTACATTTTATTAGGGAAAGGCCTGTCTCTGTAGTCAGAAATGATAGAGTATGCCCGATAGAGTCAGATTAGTGCAAGTCCATAGTGAGTTCAAGTGAGTGAGCTGTATGTGAAGAACAGTGCTTTGGAGATCTTTGCACTCACCCCTGCAGGCTGGTGTAGCAGGACTGGAATGTCACAGAGTTAGTCAAGCTCGTCAGACCCACTTGCTATTAGCTCTTACAACATTTGTAGTGATGACACGATCACATCTTGCATCGGATAAGTTGTCGTGTCTGGTGTTTTCCAGTTCTTGATGACACTTTGAGGCAATTGAATGCTGCTGTAAAAATGCTGGAGTCAGCTGAAAGTATAGACAGAATTTAGATAGGCAGAATGAGTTTCCTTGAGTTGTTATTTGACCAAGTCATTGAGGTTAATGCTTCTCCATCAACAATGGCACTATGGGACTTTATACACCCAGAAGTGGTCAAGACCCTTCATTGCTTTTTCCCTGCTGAAACCTGGCAGCTTCAGTGAGCACACCAACTGTTCAGTTGTGCTGGAACTTTGGGGCAGAGTTGAGCTGGAGGAGAGGAACCAATTACTGAAGTGCCAACAACCATTGGGCTTCACTTTGGGTTCCACCTGGAGGTTATTCTGCATGGCCTCACTTTGCAGGTGAGCTCTGTCACAGTAACAAGACTGGGCAATGAAATTTGTAGCAGTGTAACAGCTTAAAATAACAAAGCAATCTGTTTGAATACTGAGGGTGTCTTGGGACACACAGGATTGTGTGGATTGTGCTGTGATTTATTTCATCACATTACTCTCCATATCAGATCTGCATGAAATTCAATTTCTTATCCTGGCATAAGCTTGTGCTATGTATGGTCACAGCAAGTAACAGAATGAAATCTGATAGAATAGCTCCAAGATGCTGCATTCTTATCCACAAAAACAAAGGCACTCTTAGTTCTTCTAAAAATTTAAACAGAAACATAACCATTGGCTCTACAGCCTTTCTAAGAAGAATCACAAATTTTCCATAAAGACTAAAAAAAAGTGTTTATGTCAAATGTCTCCCTTCTAGAGAGTTTTTAATTTGAAAAGTATCAAATGGGTCAAACCAGAAGTGTTTAATTTTGGGAAAGCTGCCAATGTTGAGTGGAGCATTCAGACACCTCACATCCCCATTTACCTCTAGGCTGTATCTGTTCCTGTCTCCAGGAGAGACTGTTGTGCAGTGTAGGAAAAAATATTTCAACCAAATAACATTGTAAGGAAATGGAAGCTTGGAGCACTCAAACTACAGCTCCTAGGGCAGCAGCAATAGCTAGCAAGCATTCTGGGATAATTTCCCCCCTGCTTTTTTTTTTACATCTCCCTTCCTTCCCTCCCTTCATCCATCCAGTGAACTCAAATTCTAAGGTAGCCTTTGCATTTTGTATACTGGGAGATTTAGCTGCTGCATTCTTGTCACAGAACACTTAAATATTCATGCTGCTTTTAATTTTAGTGCTGAAAGACTGTAGTGGATATGATAGTGCAGGAATTTGGGCTCAGAAAATCGAAGATTTTTTTAATGCTTTGGCTACGTGTGAAGATTTATCAGCCAGGCTCCAAAATGAGCAGAGCTGACTGGAGTACTGCTTTAAATGATCTATTTCAGTAAATACACAGCCAGGATCTTTAAATGGCTAAGCATACAGCTGGTGTCTGATATCTAGAATGTGGCTGGAAGTGTTGTTTATTCAGGATGAGAACAGGTATTGTAGGTCTATAGTACTGCACTGTACACATATATACACATCCACAAATTTCTTTGTCTGAATTGCCAAAAATTAGGTTAACAAAGAAACATGTTAAAAATGATCTTATGGTTATTACAGGTTGGATTTAATTACATTTAAGGAAATTTAAATGATTTATCTGTGTGTTTCTTATTTCCCTGTGTGCTGGCAGGAGGCAGCCCGTCCCCTTATTGCCAGCATCTGACTGATTAATTGGTCTCTTGCTTGATCTGTTTTCCTTTTTGTTTATGTATAACTTATTCTAGTGCTTTCCCTTTGTGATATGGTAACATCAAATTTGCTCAAGGTCTGTGAACTAATGTAGATTAAAAGTCAAGCAGCAGCAGTTCTAATACATAATTGATCTACCAGTAGAGCACAGAGAACTGATTCTGGTTCCTAGATAGGAAATGCCTTTTTTGTCCTATGCTGATAGCCTGAGCTCTCAAATCTATGTTAATTTAAAGTGACTAGGCTACTAGAAATTGACAAATTATCCATGTTAATAATTTTTAGGAGATTAATTTGATATTTTAAACATGATTTTTATACACAGACACACGTGCACTCTGTTTGCCACGTTCCTTTTAGATTTCAATGCAGTTCTGTTTTTTGGCAACTGAAAATATCTTATGTCTAGAAAATGTGTTACATTTTGAGTCTGTATCTGCCTATTGCTGTGACCCCACACCTGTTAATACCTAAGAGAAAATTTTGCTTGCTTAAACTATTTTTTCGTACAGGTGCAAGAGCTTTGTGGCATGGTCTGAACAACAGCACCCGTTTGTGAATGGATAGGTTGGAAGAGGCTGTGTCTGCTCATATTAGCATTGGCTCTGATTTTATTTGAGCTTGTCCTGTGTTGCTGAGGAATGACTCTTCAGTTAAGTGGAGGTAGAAGCTTGTTTAAGGTTGAATGTTTATTGATATTCTCACTGAAGTGAGGAGTTCTGTATTTTCAGCTTCCTTCTGAGGTACACACGGTGGTCACAGCAGGGGCCTTTACAGCCGTAGCATGAATGACAAGTGGGTGACAGCTGCGTGGTTGTGGGACTAATAGCATGGATGTGCTGGATGGCATGGCTTGTGTGGTGCTAATGGATGGGAAGCAAGAGACAGCCAGCAGGGTGTCTCTGCCTTCCATTAAGTCCACTCACACATACCGTATGCCATCATCCCTGTACTGGGGATTTAATTCTCTGGTTAGCGTCAACCACTACCACTAGTGTGACAGTAGTAGAGGAAAGCAGAAAATTTAAGCCATGTTGTAGAAGAGGGCTGCAAATCAGAATGTGGCCAAATCAGAAAAGTAGAATGGAAGGAGAGGGAAGGAGGATCTTTTTGCACGCTTTTTTATGCTTCCTGTAAAAAATGGGTTACACTGTTCTAGTATATTGCATTGGAGTTAAGATGCTACAACTTGAATAAGGTTTTAACAGCAGAGAAATAAACATTTTGCAGTCTCTAGCTACAAATATCTGAAGATGTTACATATGCAAAAACGGGATCTTTGTAAATAATGCTATATTTAGAAAAAGACATACTTTCAGATGCAACCACCTTTTATTATGTTGGTAGAGCTAAGAGCAGAGCAGCAAATTGTCAGTTTCAAAATGGAAATTGAACTTCTTTCCTAGAGGTTTCATTAATGAATGGAGTTAATTTGACTGTTGCTGACTTTCCCTGGTCTGTGAGCTGTCTGTGTTGCCCTCTGACATTTCTGAAAAGCTGGGCTCGCAGAACTGGGGAGGCAGCTCATTCCCAGCCTTTGGAAACTGAACTTGTTCAATGTTGTGCAGACAGCTTGGCAGTGGCTGTTTTGCAGTCCTGGTTCAGAGAGTGTGATGCATGAAATGTCAGGGTTTGCAGGTAAGGTAAGCCTTCATTTAGGTGCAGTAAGCTGAGCACATTTTCGACAGTCGCTTGTGAAGATGAGTGACCTCAGACAAGCCAAGAAGCTTGAGTACTTTACATAGGGTAAATATTAACACCTATCTGCAAATCAGTTTTTAATTGACTTTGAGAAGTCTGTCATCACACTGGTTACTTTTGCTGGTGATGAATTTCAAATATAGCACAACTTTGGTAAGTGATTTGAAAAATACCAGATAAAAAGGCTATTTAACCTCAGTGATTTTATATTTTTCATCAGTGTCTGACTTGTTTAGAACTGTGTGCTCTTATATTGTTTCCCTATGTTCAGAAGGACCCTTTTGTGTTTCAGTTCATTCCCATGGCCTCTGCTCCTGTCACTGGGCACCACTGAAAAGAGCCTGGCTCCAGTTCCTTATACCCTCCCTTCAGGTTTTCATGTACATTGCTGGGATTCCCCTGAGTTTTCTCTCCTCCTTGCTGGACATTCCCAACTCTCTCAGGCTGGGTCAGGCTCTCTGTCCATATGAGAGATGCTCCAATCCCTGAGTCATCTTCCTTGCCCTTTTTTGGACTGCATCCAGCGTGTCTCTGTCTGCTTCGTACTGGGAAGCCCACATTCCAGACAGTTTCAAAGTTGAGTTCTTTTCTCTGTGGGTATCCATGTGACGTGAACTGAGGCCACTGTTGTTTCTTTTTGCTGAGAATACATTCACATGGGTTCCACTTTCATCTTAGCAAGAAGACATCTGCATTTCTGATTTTGATCTCCCAACTCCTTGCATACGAATTTTCAAGAGTTTCAAAAGTGTGATTTTAGGAGAGATCCTGCCATCACATTTCCTCATTACTGGCATATCCTGATAGCACAGCAAACACATTAGGCTTGTCCTAGATACGTATGATAAAACATATAACTGTTTATTTTCCCAGTTGTTGCTAATCTCTATTTTTACTGGAAGATTTCCTCCACAGAAGCTAGCACAGAGACACCCATGCTTCTGTGGCTTTACAAAGACAGAGGGTTGATGTCTGAAGTTAGAATTCAACACCAGTGATTTTTGGTCCTCTAGAGTAATAACTTGAATGACAGTTCTCTCTCGAACAATATTGAAATTCCCTGGACTCCCAGGCACATTTTGCATGTGTGTACCACCAGCAGTCGTTCAGGAGTGCAGGAGAAGAGGGAAGCTGAAGTGGAGTTAGCATGTAGGAAATCATATCTTTTCAAGTACCTTTGTAAAGATAAAGTGTAGCTGAGCAGTTCAGACTGAGGCTTTCTTTAAAGCTGAAAGGCTGAAATAAATCTTCATTCTGTACTATGACAAAGACATTTAAACACTTTTTGGAACTGGAAATAGATTTTTCCTGTGGAGAACTGACCTCTTGAAACTATGTATGTTGCATAGTTCATGATACTTCTACTCTTAATAAAATATAATATTTATTAATGGATCTCAAGTCAGTTATTCAATTTCCCCAGTAATTTAAAGCTTAATTATGCTGCATTCTAGATCTCAGTGGCTGTCCTCAGCTGATTTTTCTTAAATCACTATCCCTCCAATTTTACGGTTCGGTTCAATTCTCAGGACTGCCATTTGCATGGAGTGACAGATTAAAATTGGATGGCTAAAATGATTACGGCTCTTAGTGCTTACTGCAGTGATGGAGATTGATTCCTCATAGTATGAGGAAACATATGGCTCATGAAATAACTCTTGAAACACTGTAGTTTTCAGTTTATTGTATTGTTGTAAATTGAAACTTACAAAGGGCTAATCAATTTTAATGCATCTTGTCTGAAACTGAGAGTTGCATTTTTGGAGGAGCTTTAGGTAATAAAATTGTAGGCACCAGTTTAGAAGTTCTCCATGTCCAGGAGAGAAAAAATGAATATTGTGGTAGGAGAAATGGTATCTTTCAACTCAGTAACTTACTGGCACTGCATAGCTATGCAATGTTGTCTGAAAACATGCATTTTTGCCTCTGTGCAGGGTCCTTGTTCACCTCATCCATCTGCAGACCTGTGTACCCCATTGCCAGAACAGGTTCAGATTAGCTTGCAAAGCTTTGCTTTGCTTTTGACAGAAGCCAATCCTGAACTGAAAATCCTTAGGCTGGGTCTGGTTCTAGGAGATTGTCAGCTGGGATGATATACGAAATTATATGGAAGGTATAAGATTTGGTATTTATTTACCCTGTTTGAGTTTAGGTCTGCAAAATAAGTCTTGGCATGTGACTGTAAAACATGGGTCCTCCATGCAGGATTACTTTATATTCCTCTTTCCCTACCTTCCTGTAAAAATTTTGAAAAGGGGCTAGAAAGGGAACAAGATGAATATGTTTTTCTCTGTGCATCATAGTAATTTCTTGATGTCTCTCCCTGAATTACTTTTTAATTTAATCTCTTCTGCTCCTCATTTTTATCTTATTTCTATAGTTTCTGCCTTGCCTTGTTTTTTTCAATCCTCATCTTAACATTGTCCTGAAATATCCCTTCCTTCCTGGGTGCTGTTTAGCCTACTCGCGTTTGGAAGTGGTCAGGTTCAAGGAAGGGGATGGTATCTGATAGCTCCTGATGCTCCTCTTTGAAACAGCCTCAGGCCCATGGGAAGCTTTCTGCATGATGAAAAGCATCCTGACAGTAATCCTGTGGTCAGCAGTTTGGCAGAGACCAAGGGCTGTTTGGACAGTCTCACTGACTAAAAGAGGGTGACTTCAGGACGAGGGTGGTACAAGCTGAGATGCTGGTGTGGCATTTCAGCTCTTGCTATGCAGTGCCTGGCCAAAGATGTCTGCCTTCAGGAATCTTGAGCATGGAATCCTTTATGAACAGTAGTTTTCCACATTATTTTTATTCCACCAGTATTATGAAAGTATTGTTACTGTATTTATGCACAGCATTTCGCAGTATAGTGGTTTTTTCTCTTTGTCTGTAATCTTAATCTAATAAGACATTCACAAGCTGCCTGGAAAACAGACTTTTTTTTTTCCCTATGGGAATTTCCGTAGAAGAAATCACCATCTGATAATTGCCTATTGTAAAGAATGATTTTCATCACAGGCTAGAAAACAGAACAGAAGAACCTACTTCTACCATAATTCTTACTGTTTTTCTGGCTTTGCTGATTTGGAAGATAGCATCAGGCTGTAAAAAGTTTTGGGTTCCTTTCTGCCTTTTTAATATCTCACATTCCAAATTAAGTGTTAGAAAAGAGGCAGTGTTGGTAGTTAAAAACAGTATTCTCCTTGGAAAACAGCATTTTTTCATTTCTTCTTTAAAACTAAAGCCTTCATTTTCAAGGTTTAAAATAAAACAAATAGGCTAAGAACCAATGTCCAAAACCCCAAGTCCCCATCAAAATGAAGAAAAATTGCTAAAAGAATTCCACAATTTCTAATTAAAACTTAAAAAAAATCAGGTCAAAACCTATTGAAAGTAATTTGCAAAGAAATAAAGTAATTTCAAATTAAAATGAAGGTTTTAGACAAAATACTTTCTTTATCAAGCCCACCTAATTAAAAATTGTGAGTGATATAATCCCTTTAGCCAAATAGTGAAAGCACAAAATCTATGTAGGTTTTAAATTTTATTATATTTATATATAAACATGCAGACACATGTGGTCAAATGGCTTTTAAATCCTTTTTAATTAATTGAAACAATATATAATTTTTATGAGTATCATATTGAAATGAAAGATGGAAGACTATTTGAAATTAAAACAGATACTTCAATAAAAAAAGCAATATTCTCACTGGATGGATACCATCTCTCTTCTCATTTCATTCAACTTAACATATTTCTATATGAGCTGTAAGATTAAATGACTAATAGAAATGAAAAGGACTGCCAAAAGTCAAATTGCTTCACTGGAAGCTTCTTAGCAAAATGACAACATCCAGTTCTAGATAATTAAATCTTATTTTGTGGGAATGTCACTGAATGATGTTAATTTGCCTTCAAGTACTGTGCTTTTGGTTGAACACAGTAACAAAAATTTATTTGGGCACTTTTTTTTGTCTTAGAAATGGTTCAACATTGTCTAATAGAAATGAAAAGCTCAGACTAGGAGAGAACATTTTAGTCTTGCAGAGGGAAATCACTGGTGCAGCTGTTCCAGGGATCAAGCAAAATTTCACCACCTGAGATTTCTTTTTTGGACCTGAACGTTAAAGTCTCCTGTTGTTAGACAACCTGAAGCTTAGTTTTTTCAGAATTTACAAATTTTCTCAAAATGAGTCAGGGTGCTTATTCCCCACCAGTCTTGCTACACGTTTGGTGATCCAAAGCTGTCTACCAGCTCCCAGTCTAGTTGTGCACATGGTCAGGTTTCTCTTCTTTGTTTGGGTGTCAGCATTGTCCTTTGTTTTGAAAGGCTCTTTCCTCACCTCTTATTTATTCTCCCTAGTGTGTTTAGCATCTGTTTTCGTAAAAAAAACCAACCAAAATTCTTTTAGATGCCACAGATTCACTTTCCAGACTTTTGATCATCCAGTCCTCACCACTGGTTCCAGTCATGTCTTGAGCATAGGTGATCAGTTTTGACACACAAGTTTGTTTGTTTTGAGGCATTGCAGTTACTTGTGTCATGGATGGATGCTGGCGGGAAGTTTGGTATTAGGAATGCCTTGTTCTTTCCTACCTTCAGAGAAAGTTACAGTTTGGTAGCAAGACGGGTGTCCTTTCCTGATGTGGATGGCAGTGACTCGGTTGCTCTGGTAGTTCAGCTCTTGGAGTACTAAGGAAGTGAACTATTCCTTCTAGTCAGAGCTTTCTCTTTCCATTATTTTCCATAGTCTTCTCTTTAACATGATAAAAATTAAGTTTAGTTGTTTAGTCATGCTGCATTTTGTAGCAGACAGAATGTTTCAGTTTCTTTCTAGTGGAGCTTTCCATTATAAAGATACTATTTTGGTTCATCATAACAATGTTTTTTTTTCCCTGAAGTGCTTGACTTTTCGGAAAAGCTAAAGGAGAACTAATGTATTATCTTCTGGAACAAGTCTTAAATCACATTTAAGATATTAATAGTTTTGTATGCTTTCTTTGAACTTGCAATTTTTGTTAGGAAGATAACAGCTGTTGCAGTTTTGACTTTATAACCTCTTGTCTGCAGATGCTACAGCCTGAATTCGTCAGAGCACTCGAGTGCAGCCTTAAGTAAAGTGTGTGAGTGTATTCATTATGTGTCCAGACTGTCCTTTGAAGGATGTCTCTAGACTGTATGCAAAAACAGTTTCACTGCACATAAGGATAGCAAACCCTCAAAAATAACCCCGGAGCACACGTGCCCAAGCACTCTCTTGGTGTTAGTGTGTGGCAAGGTGTGTCTAGACAGTCTGTTTGCAGGAGATGAGCAGCACACTTGTAAGGCTCTGAGGAGAATGGGCTGCCATGGCACCTTTGGGCACACAGTGGTCTCAGCAGTTTCTGAGACTACACTTCTAAAAAGCTGTGCAAACAAATTTGATGATAGTACTGAGTTCAGCAAGGAGGGCCACTTCATTAAAAGTAGTCTTCAGAGGTTTAAATGTAGACACGATACTCAAGAAGTAGAAAATGCTATGGGCTTTAAGAAGTTCTTTGATTTTTTGCATTTGGTAAAGATGAAAAAGGTGGGTCATTTTTATTATCTCTATGATAACAGTCCCGATACCACTAAGAAGACTCACTGGTTTTCAGTAGGAATTCGGCACTTTCCTTTTTTAGGTACTGTTGAAAATGTCACACACTGATGTTACTACCTGTGCCGTAAGAGTTCCTTCTTAAAAGTTTCTGGCCAAAGTGGAGCAGGGAACCCTCTGTGAAACCCTGACATCTGGCTCAGGGGATGGCTGAGCCCAGCACAAGGTGGAATGTGGGGTCTGGCAAGTAGAAACCTGGCTTAGTATGTGCCAAGGGTGGTAGCAGGCAACAGCAGCTGGGTCCTTTACAAGAGAAAGCTTGTAAAGATCGTTTGGCGGAGAGGTAAAATTGCTGTGCTGTGACTCTGCAGAACCGTATCACAGGAGATGGAAACCCAGTGAGGGAGTTTGCTTGGGATCATTCTGCAATGCTGGCCATGCACTGGTAGCCCCCCAGTCCTGCAGACAACAGTGTAGGGGCATGCCTCTTCCTTGGCAGCCTACTGATTGTCACTTGCAAGCCTCGTGTCATGGGACTGTGGTCTCTGATAGTAACTACCTGCTTTCCTGTGTCTATGGCATGGCTGTGTCCCAAACTGTGCTCATCAGAGACACACATAAGTTGTGTTCTGCTGCTGAAACAGAGGTTACAGTGAATGTGAAGAAAAATCCACCCACTGTGTATACATAATTAGTTCTTTTTTGTGGTTTGGTAATACCCCATCAGCTTTATTACTTTTTCTGTCAGAAGCACAGCTCACTTTACAGCTGATCTTCATCTCTTACTGTTTTCTGGCAAGAGATTCCTTTTACTTAGAATTCATGTGATTCATGGGTTACAGGCTCGTCTGTTGAAGTACAGTATGCCTGCAGAGGCAGTTGTGACTGCCACTGTGCTTGTAACCTAATCTGCATAAAACCCCAGAAGAATCAGTGATTTGAAAGAAATTCCTACCTGCTGTTTGTGTAGGATGACCATCTGTCTGGCAAATCCCCATGTGGAAGTCAGATACATCTGAGAAGAGCAAGACAACCTTCTGACACCTGTTTCTCCAGCAGATGTAGTTGCTTACTCTGCTTTTTTATTTTTTCAGCAGGTGCTTTTGAGATTTGCTTTTGGATCTACTTTCAGCAGCTTTTGAATACTAGTCTAAGCATTGTACAATGCAGGAACATTATGACCAAATCACCCTTTGTCTTTTTTGGCACAAATTTGGGTGGTCCTAATTACACCTTAGGAAGTGCTTCTGAATCTGGGCATCTCAGTTCAGTCACAGAAACTGATAAATACCCAACTTCTTTAGTTCCAGAAAATGTCTTCAGAATTTCTGAAAAACACCGAGACAAACTGGCTTTTAAGATCAAGTGGCATCTTCTATTTGAGGATCATTCCACATATATTCATGATCCTCCATGTAAATGGTTTCCAAGATTCAGGAGAAGATAGTATATATGTCAGAGTGGTACTTTTTAAGGATAATCCTTTTGTCTGCTGGAAATTTTATATTTTTAAAAAGATACAGAGCATCCTGAGGCCACATTAGGATACAAATGCCCTTGCCACTCTGCTCTGAATCTGTGTTTGTACATGTCAGTTTGCCTATTGAGATCTTCTTATTCACAAATTGTCCTCAGTTTCTGTGTGGCTGTCAGCTCTGCTGAGATTTCTGCAGCTCTAAGTGCGTGCTCTTTTGTGCACAGCATGGAACGCCGGATTCCTCTGCTGGAGAACCAGCCACAATAATCCAAATAAACACAACCTTCTGTAGATGAATTGTATCTCCTGTAACTAAAGGTTAAGGTGTCATCCAGTGATTTATCCTTCCTAATGGATTTTTTGGATCACTGTGATAATTTACTACCTTTTGTACATCACAGCTGTGTCCTCAAAATGGTGTTTGGGGATTTACAGTACTGACCAGGGTGAATTATGTGTCAAATTATCAACCATCCTGTTTGACATTTAGTTAGTGCCGACAGGATTGGGCATTTAGCAAAATGAGGCTTCTGCAGCAATCTTTCAATAGGATTGTTTTATTTCAAAGCTGCTGTTAATCAAAAGAAGAGATTTCAAAACAGACCATTGATTGCATTGACTATTGTGCTCTGGCCAGCCAGATGGGAGTGGTGTGTGTTGTAGTTGTCGTCCTCCCTGTAAATTATTGTCAAGGTGCTGCCTCCTTGATGGAAAATCCAGCAAGTTGTTACAATTTGAAGGCAAGAGGTACCTTGTGTAAAGAGCTCCTGAGTTAGGTGTGCTTGACAGGATGTGAATGGATACTTGGAGAGGAGTAAGTGATTCGTACTTCATTATTCCCACAGGTCTGAACACATTCACAGAACTAAAGAGGTTCTGTGAATATGCAGGCAGTTTTCACTTTTGCAAACTATATTCCTATCTGGAAACATTTAATGAAGGATTTCCTTCCTGCAGTTTCTGCCTTCCTTTTGTGACAGTTCTTGTTTGGCTTGAATAGATCATAATATTTTTCTGGGGCATTTTGTATGGTGTGTGCCTAGGGTTGTATGACCCTATGCTCCAAGTGGTTCTTTGCAGATTACATCTAGGCTGCTGGGTGCTTCTATAGGGCCTCTTGTCTCCAGAGGAGGCAAAATAGCTATATTTGCACAATGCACTCTGTCAGACCATTTGATTGCCTCCTTTTGAGCCTTTGATCCCACTGGCACAGACATCCCACGTGCCTTTATTGCATCCACATAGGAGGAGGAAGAGAGGAGGAAGAGGAGGAGGTGTAGCTGGAAAGGATGTCCTTGCTTGTACCTGTATGGTCAAACGGGAGCGGCTGCTGCTGTGAGGAACCTGGTGTTGATCTAAGTGACTACCACGGCTGTCTATGCTGTGTCACCTGTTGAATTAGGCTTCAAATGAAAGCCATTAATTTAATAAGTGTGTATAACTAAGAGAAAGTTCACTGAGAAGGTTCTGACATAAGCCATGAAAAAAAGGGAACATGCATAAACTGCACCGGTTTACACTTCTTTCCTCCTTCCTCAGTGGTGTAACTCTGGGCAACGTGGGAGATGACTTACTGCATTTTTTGTGCATATGATCAACCAGGCAAAGACAAAATGAGGACACACAAGGAATTGTATTCCAGGACAGAGTGGCTGCCCTCCTCAGACTGCCAAACCCTCTGGCATATTCTCTCAACTTAGAAATTGAAAATGCATATCAGAATCTTTTCCTAGTGAGTTATCTGCCCATTGTGATTTCCAGCAAGTAAAAGAGAAAAGCCATTGCTTCAATACAGATATGCTATCCTTACATTTAAGTTCCCAGAAGGCCTCTGACTATGTGACAAGAATTACTGCCATGGATATTGCATAACGGTTTATGCATAATTTTTAATGCAGTCTCAGTTTTATGAAATATAGATTATATTGGAGACATTTTGAATAGTAGTTTAGATTTACATTGTCTTTTTAAGGTGGAGACAAGGGACACTTTTAGTGCTCTTCAATGACACTGGAAGAGTTGAGATCATTACTATTAAAAATGAATAAAATCCATAGAAGTGGAAAAGAGAAAAATACATTGCCTAGATGGATTATGGGCAAATCATAAATGTTTAAAGCATTTCTGAAGGTTAGAAATGCTGTGCCTTTATTTGAATAGCATAGCTATCTCAGCACACTTCCTTCGCGTTTACTTTGTCCAAGGTGTGTTGCTTCGTGGTGTGGAAGGTTGGAACTCAATTGAGAGGACAAACTTTTGAATAATCTTTCTTCTTGTTATTAAGATGAAGGCATTCAGGAAAAAAAGAAAAGGTATTTGATGCATGTGCTACATATGTTAAGAATCAGCTCAAATTGTATGTATTTGTTTTGTGACACACAGGACAGCTTCCCAGCTCGGTTTGGAGGAATACATTTCGTCAATCAGCCGTGGTATATCCATGCCCTCTACACAGTCATCCGGCCCTTTCTAAAGGAGAAGACACGAAAAAGGGTATTCTTCTTTTTAATTGTCCATTTCTTGGCAGTTGCCATCAGCAGATGCATCATAATAATAAATAATAAAGCATCATAATAATAAATAGATAAAGTAGATCAACATGAGATAGCAGCTTGCTATTGGTGGAAAATGTTTAAATATATCTGTGTTGTAAAGGGTACCTTCAACTGTTTTAGAAACTTATACAACATTATCCTTTAAGGACACAGTCAAGCGGTGTGCTTAAATGTATTTTAAAATGTAAGCATATGCTTGCTCCAGGGTGTTATATAAAAAATATTGCCAACATTATGGTTTCTATTAAGATTGTATTCAATTCCATTCTATTTCATTTCTGTTAAAATAATTTATGTCTTTCTTTTAAAAACAGAGTTAGTTAGTACAAAGTCCTTGCCTAGTGTGATTTCCTTGACATTAGCACAAACTAAAATACCCAGCTGGGATCTAGTAGTATTAGTTTGCAAATACTAATTTGAATGAAAGCCAATAAAAGGGAATTTGTGTGCATGCATCTGTGCATAGGCACAAGCAGCCTCCGAGATGTTGCTGAATTTGTACCATTTGCATCAGTGCAATTAAATTAGACCTTGGTGGTGATAGCTCATAGAATGATATTATTTCTGTAACAGGAACTTTGTCATCCAGGAAAACACATCCAGTCAACATCTTGTACAAAGGCACTACAAAGAACATGATTATTTTTTTTTAATGGAATCAGCTCTCTAAGCAACTCTGTATTTTCTCTCCTCAAACACAGTCTGCAAGGCCACAATGATCCTTGGTGTTTAGCTGTTTTTTACTGACAGATTAGGCTTGAGAGGCCTCTGGTATTTACAGATTTTGAACTATAGATCACAAAGCCTTTTATGTAATATCTGTTATAAATATGCAAATGAAGCCCCATTTTGCAGGATTCAGTTGCACTCTGTTGACTGCAGCTTCTGCAAAGAACATTGTAGTGCCAGATATGTCTGAGGCCTTTTCAACTCAAGTGCTACGTATGCACTTGAGGGAGTAGAGTGCAGCTCATAGGAGTGTTACAGCATTAAAAATAAGTGACAAGGCAGTTGAACATGAAGGCTTATCAGTTAGCATCTAAATTTTTATTTAGACACCTGAATCAATGGCATATATTTTCAGAAATGCTGACTTTTTACAACTGTTTTTTGTCAATACCGAATACCTATAAAAAGTAGTCAGGTAGTTAAATATTGATTTACAATTCTAAACTTAGTGGCAAAATGTGAAAGTTATGACCAGCACATAAAATTTAAAATCAGCTTTAAAAAAAAGGAGTAGATGCAGAACAAACAATTGGGAAAAAAAAAACCCTGAACCCAACGGATTTCTCTTTAGATTTTTTCATCAGGCTTATTATTTATCTGGTTTTTTTATTCTGAATTATTATCTATCTTTTTAATTTGTCATGTAGATTTGCAACTGATGGTTATATTCAGATAAATGTAGTACTAGGCATATATAAAGACAATTGCTAAGAAGTAAAATTCTTAGCTCTAAAGGCACCATAAAGCAAATTACTTTCACCATTAATAAATGTTCTTTCACAAAAGGATAAATTCCTTTCTGAGATGAAAGAAAGTCACTGGTTTTTCATGGTCATATTAACTTGTCTGTCTCCACAGCTGACTTGGAAGATGGTCTGAAGTAAGCAATAAAAGACAAGCATATATTTGGTCTTTGTCTTTCTGCCTTTGGAATTTAACTCTTGATAAATCATGCTAAGGGTATAGCTGCCCAGAGGAGTCCCTGCAAGGTGAAGTGCAACGTGAAGGATCTTTGAGGGGAAACAATAAAGTTACACATAAACATAAATACAAGTATTCATATACATGTCATACTAATATACAGATATATAAATGTAAATATGTATGAATATCAGTCTACCAAAACATTGATGGAAAATATCAAATAGTCCATCAACTATTCCCTCAGTGTTGTCATGGGGATTATTTTACTGTTACTACTTACTTCATGTATTGTCAAGTATAAATGGCAGTTACTAGTATGACTAGATTAAGGAAGAAAATATTTCCAGCACTGTTATCATTACACTGCACAATTTATCTTATTTATAGAACTCATGGCTGGATGCTGAAAGTCAGTACGTATTCCTTGTTGTACATGGTGAATTTTATTTTTATTTATTAATTATAATCTTAATTTAATTCACATAATTTAGTTCACAGAATTAGGAAGGTCAATTAACAAGAGATTAACAAGGCTGTCTGTCTAATATTCTGTCCATCTAGCTACCAGCCATCAGTTCTTACCCTCCCTAAGTCCCTTTCCCTGCAAACATTTTAAGTTATTTATGCTTTAATCACTTTGGAGATTTATGAACATAGTATGACCATGCTTAGGGCAGAGGTGATGTGTGCCTTCCTCTGCACCTCTGTTAGCCCAACACAACCAGAATATTTAAATTGTACAAAATTCTCCTGCTAATGATGATGTCATTTGGACTTTGATGATTTTTGGTGATACCCCTGTGTTTTTACCTGAATGTGTACATACAGATATTCCTGCATGGTAACAACCTCAACAGCCTGCATCAGCTCATCCACCCCGAGATCCTGCCTTCAGAGTTTGGAGGAATGCTGCCCCCCTATGACATGGGGACGTGGGCAAGAACACTGCTTGACCATGAATACGATGATGACAGTGAATGCAATGCAGACTCCTACAACACTCCTGCAAAGGATATAGAAAAGGACCTCTCTCCCAAATCCATGAAAAGGTGAGTTAAAGGTACTATTGTCTTCTGCTATTGCCATAAGGTTAACATTTGCCTTCCTCCTCTTTTATGAACCTGTAGGTAGTCAGATAAATTATATCAGACTATTATATATGAGGACCATTACTTTTTTTTCCTCTTTCTTAAAAAGATCAGTGTTGATGAGAGATCATGGCCTTGATTATAATTCATGTGAGTTGTGAAATCAGTGCAACTGATGATTTTTGTGGTGCCATATAGGTTGTGTACACAGTACTGTGTTTGGAATAAGCTGCTATCCCACCTCACCCTACAGTACTTATTAGAGAAACAGTGCTAGCTGGAGTGAGCCTCCATGCAGAGGATAAATTTGGGCCAGTTATCCTTCTGGGTGGTGATGTTAGCTCTTGCCTTCCTCCATCTCATAGCCCACTGCCGGGTATCCACCAGCCTGTAGGGGCCAGGATATTTACAGCTCTGAACCATCAGTCACAGTGACTGCATGCCTGAGAAAATAGGAGGAGAATCAGGAGCAAAATCAGTCCAAAATTGTTATACTTGACTCTGGTAAACATCCTGGCATTCTGATATTCTTCTCTTTGAGAAGGTACAGTGTAATTGCTTGCTGCATTTTACCATTCAGAATAAAGTACAGGAAGAGCTTAGTTACCTCTCCAGTAACTATCGAAGCAGTGAGGTCATTAACTTGGGAGGGGTGAATCTGATCCAACCTTGCCAGGGCAGTAGGAGAGAAAAGGGTAAGGATTACAGCTGTGATAGAAAAGGTAGCAGAAAGGGCAGCAGAAAGGGCAGCAAAAGTCAGAGTGCAGCTTATAAGGGGCAGGCCTAGCATGGATCATGGATCAGAAAAAAACAAACAAGGCAGAAACCAATATATAAAGTCATTAAAATTAAGTTAGGATGTGCTAGGCTGGGAACCCAGTTTCAGGAGACAGCATGTGATGCAGAAGGGAAAGAAACTCTGGAAACAGATCAAGCAGGATAAAATAACTTCAGATTTCTCAGCCAGGAAGATGATTTGGGGTGGAAAATAGTGCCTAGACTGGGAAGGACAGTGTGGTTTAAAAGGGAGATATTTTTGTGGAAACAGAGGAGACAACATAATATTGCTATAGGAAATAAAAAAAGAAAAAAGCAATAAAGTTTAAGGATTTTGTGTTGAAAAAAGCCTATGCTGCATTGAAAATGGGAAATAGCAAGAAAGTGGATAGGAATGAGCTAGGATAAAAAGTTAAAAAAGGTTCTGAAACTATATGACAGGGGTGCTGGAAGGGCTGCAAACCTGGTCTCAAATTCCCAGTGAGGGAGCTTTGGCCATAAATTCCCAGAGCCTCCAAAATCCCCAATGCCCAGATATATGAAGCTAGAATTATGTAATTAACACAATTAATGGAGAAAATGGGACAGAGAAAAAGAGCCAGGGGAGGAGAAAGGTGAGCAATACACTTACATATGATTTGCACTTAATACAAGAATTATGAGACGATAGAGAAGCTGTTATAGACAGAGGGATGGAATTAAGGAACTGAAATGCAGAAATCCTTCTCCTGCAAAATGATGTTGTGAGACTAAATAACTTCATCCAAGGGTGCAACAAAAAAAAAAATGAGAAGGCCTGTGACAAGTCCTTTTGGAGCAGTCCTTTCGGAGTAGAGTTTTCCAGGTTGTCTGGGGCAAGTGTATTACTAAGTGGAAAAGCAGTGAGTTGACCATATTCTGTATTCTTTGTCAAATAATTTTTATTCTCATTTAACTTGTTCTTGAAAGCTTTCATGCAGTATTACACTTCAGTGTAAGCTTCAAATTGACGTTCTTTCAGTCTGGGTGAACTGACACAGTAGGAGACCTAGTGCAGAAAATAAACATGTTGAAATTTATATCTATATAATACTAAGCTAAAATTTCTTCATCTTCTATGCAGTCTTTCTCAATTAGCATGCCCCCAGCATCTGCTGGAATCCTTGTTCCCTGCTGCTGGACATAAAAAGTACTAAGTAGATTTACTGTGCTAGTACTACGATTGACAGAAAGTCCCAAGATTTCAGTGTATTAAGTGCACAGACTCTGTTAAAACACAAATAGAAAAGTTAAGATAAACAGATAAACTCTGTTTCATTAAAAATTAAATTTAACTTGGATTCAGCAATTGGTGGGTTGTTTCTCTCAGTTTAAACCCACAGTCAGTATGATACATTAGTGCAGAAGATCTTTAACATGTAAAAAGCCGTGACTAAGACAATGAAAAGTACTTCGCTTGAACAAATTTCACAAGCATCTAGCAGATCTTCAACAATTATATTGTTTTATTTGGCTTACCATTTTAAAATTAGTTTACTGTCCTGAAAGGATGTCCTTTTAAAACCAAAATCCTACTGAGAATTCATTTCTTTCTTACTTATTTTTTGCCCCCAGTGTGAACCGCTGACATTCCTCCATGTCTCCTTGAATTTTTGGTGAATTGGATGAGCTCACCTTGAAAGGAAGGTTGACTGGGGGGAAGGATGGTGGAGATAAGGAGGAATTAATGCCACCTGTAGCATAGACCTCTGGGGAGAGCTTGTTTATGTAATCTGGCAACATTGCAGCTGTCTCAGCAGTCAAGTTTAGCCTGTGGCTGTGCTCACCCGTGGCTGTCATCCTGAGGCACCCAGCTGGAGACCTGCACTCTCTTCTCACCTAACCCAGCAGGGCAGATGTCCGTGATGATAAACTTTGCAGAGGAGCTGTGGTTTGGTTCCTCACCTCTGCAGAGGGACTTTGTAGTATAACACTGTCCCACTGTGTTTTCTGAGAATGTATTCAGTAATGTTTGTAAAGTTATTTGGGAGATGTAGGTAGAAGAGGAGGAACTGTAGACTTAAAGAAATGTTATTCCTTTCACATACCTTCATTTGTGAATTGCTGCTGAATGGGATGAAGCATGACAGTGAATTCCTGTTTAAAACTGAGTGCTATTATTTAAAACTATTTCTCCTTCTTCTTCAAGGCATTTGGGCATCTGAGCTTACAAACCAAAGATCAGGATTTGTGCAGTTCGATTTTCACACCTGCCTCGGCATTGGGGATTTTGGAGGCCCTGGGAATTTATGGCCAAAGCTTTCTCACTAGGAATTTGAGACCAGGCTTGCAGCCATTCCAGCTCCCCTTCAGTTTTCCCCAGATGAGAACTGGAAACCCTGTCTGCTCAGTCATTGGCAGCCAAGGAAAAGGCTTGGTTTTAGCGCTTACATCCAGTTGGCAAACCTTTGAAGTTAATTTGCTTCCACAGCAATTTTTATCATGATGAACTGGATTTTCCATGAGTGCAGCTTCCCACCAGCAAATTTTCAATCAGCTTTTCATTGGCACAGTACCTTGTGAAGATTTTAAAAAAGCATTTTTAATTCAGTGGTTTAGTTTTCTGCCTGAGGAACTGACTAGTGTTCAGGATGAGTATTATTGTACACTCCTAATTAAAAAAGTTTAAATTATGCTTATCACAAGAGAGATGATCATATTTTTAAAGCTAATTTTCTTGAATATAGTATTAGTATGAGAATGTGATAACTATTATTAGAAAACATCCTTGTGTCTAAAGTTTTCACCTAGGCTTTAAGTCAGATGTTTTTGCTTGTGTTTTTGTAAGTTTTCTTTAGATTTTTTTGAGAAAGACCTCATCAGCCTCATTCACTGGTTTCACTGGATGATGCCAGTTCATAAGAGTGGGGGATTGACTCCATATGCTTATCTTAGGAAAGGTTAGAATTTGTAAAGGTTCTTCTCTGCACTGTAGCCCTCTAAATGGGCAAATCTGTAGCAATGCTGCAGGCACAGTGTGCTTCCACTGATCAAAAATAGATGCCTGCATTGTAGAGATGTACACATACTCTTTAGTCATCTTAAATCTTCTTTTCAGAAAGAAATAGGCATTTCCTGCATGAGATTCATCTCACTAAAGGAAACATCTAACAAGGGTTGCATTTACTGTACCCCAGAACTGGCTGCTTTTTGATGAGCTGAGCCATAGCTGATGTGAGACCCCATCTTAACACTTCAGGCTTTGTGTTCAGTGGAGCATTTTGATTTTGCTGGAAACTGGGTTTTCCTCTTTGTCCGTCACATTTGGCTGTTGTGGGGTACTGGTACCATTTTATGCTTCTGGTCTGAATCAGAGGATCTAGAGAAATTTTACAATCACCACTGAATTTGCCCTGATCATCCTTCCCTGCCCTGTTCAGTTGAGCTGAAAAGTGAGTTTGACACATTTGTCCGCTGCTCCAGAAATCCTGCTAACCATGGCACTGTTCCCTAGGTTTGGCTTAGGATCTCGCACTGTTGAATTAAGATGCTATTCAGAAAAGGAGCAACTTGTGCTTCCAGCTAACACATCCCGCTAATTGCAGTGTGTGATTAGCCAGCTGGGTGGCTGAATTGTACCTTCTTTGCCAGCCCAGTGCCGTCTAACCTTCTGGAGAGACGGCCAGTGCTTAAGTCGCTACAGAGGACAGCTTAGTCTGGTCTTGTGTGTGGAGGATACTCTCTGCTTCATGATTTCACTGAAGAGAGGATCCACTTTATTCCACCTTTTGCTCCTATAATCACAAATCAGTACTGAGCCCTTTAAAGCCCTGTTATCCCTCCATGAGGGTATTTCCTGATGATTTGCAATTATCAGATGCTTGGGGAGTGCTGTACCATTATTTTTAAGCCCTGATAGGAATTAAAATAAACAAAAGAAAGCTGAGGTTTACCCTCATTTGTCTTGATCTAGAAATGTGAAATAAACGTGTTGTCCCTCTACAGGTCTCAGTCAGTTGTGGATCCTGGGGTGCTGAAACGCATGGATAAGAACGAGGAAGAAAACATGCAGCCTTTGCTTTCACTTGACTAACAGTTTTTGAGCATTGGACACGAACTGAGGTGGAAGGCACTGCCTCTCAGCAACAAGAAAATCATTGGGAAAGAGTGTAACAGCTGGAATCCTATTTACTCATGTTAATGTAGCATAATGGCAGCAGGTTTTACTATTCTGCCTGAATTCTGGATGCCCTTTGGTGAAAAAGAAGCGGAGAAAAAAAGAAAATGAAATTGAAAAAAAAAGAAAAGGAATCAATAATTTATTCTGTAAGTGCCAACTTGTTTGTAAATACAATATAATCCTCCAATTTTACTTTGTAAGTTATGGTAAACAAGTGCTATGGAAATGGAGTGATTATTAAATATGTCAGTGAAGTGCACCATAAAAAAGAGAAGAAAACGTGTGTGTTCTCACAGGCGCGCACACACACACATACACAGAGAGAAACACGTACTGAACAAAGAAAAATATCAAAGCCAAGTAAATATTGTCCTTCCCGTGGGAAGCCAACTAGTACATTGACTACTGGGGTTTTTCTGCAGTGCTCACATAGTGTGCTAAGACAAAGAGGGAATATAAGAATTTGGGAGATGTTGTAATCAGCGGAATGTTTCCTAACTGTAGGAATTGGTTTCTCAAATAACACTGGGGCTTAGGACTGTGATTTAGCATAAACCATGTGCATTGTGAGAAAGATCACAGGTGAACTGGAACCAACTCTTGGATACCTTTGTTCTTTAGCTGTATGGATCTCTGAGGTTTCTTCCCTAACTTTTCATTTACACAAGTAACCTGGCTTATTACCGTAATCTGGGTGTTGCAATGTGGGACACATTGGAGTTACTTCTCTTGCATTTTGGGTGCACATCAAGAATTTTTCCAGAACTCTCTTCTCCCTTGGGATGAGACATTAGTCCTCTAAATACAGTGTAATAACCAGTACCTGAAAGTAAAGCCTGCCAGCAGAGGTTAAAAGTTAATCACTGAATCCTGTGCACTGGGAGACTGGATACATATATATATTTTTACCAATCTCTGACAAGCATACAAGGTGACATTGTTAGATAAGTATATTTCATTGAAGGTTTATACAAGAAATTGTACCTATTCAATGTACTTAGATATATTATAGATTGTATATTGAGACACTGTCATTATTAATATAGTAAAGCTTTCCATAGATCCAACAGCATTCCCCTCCAAGCAAGGATTAATATGAATAAGTTGTAGTCAAACATCTCAGCCTATATGTTTAGGACACCTTTGTTTTGGTTGTAGTGTAACTGTATATATTGAACATGTGCCATAATAGAGAAATACATTTTACCTCAAAAGGACAACAGGTTTCACTAGGGATTGGGTAAATCAGCTGAAACATAGGGGCTGTGTCATCTCTGTGTGCTGGCTGATGTGTGTGCAGCCTGTGGTATGCTGAGGCGAGAATGTAATTTCTTATTAGGACTTAAATTGACAGTCAGAGTGGGAAGACACAGGGTGCCCAGCAAGACAACTTAATAATTAGAGGTACTGTAGAGCATGTCCAGGCAGTGCAGGGATTAGTTAAGAAAGTACTGACCACAGTGGATGTGATAGCTCATGACAACCCTGCCTCCCAAGTGCTAGAGTTTAAAACATTTCTTCCATCACTTCAGTGATCAGTGAAGTTTCAAAGTTACTGGTTGTAGGTCACCTCTCCTCATCCAGGATGATTACAGCTGTAAGATTTGGTAGGCTGAGATGAGTTAAGACCAGAGAGTGAAATCTTGAAAGTCTGTCATCTCGAGTTTAGCTGTAACTCCTGTGGTGGCAGCTTCAGTATTTCTCAGGGCTGAGACAACCCTGACTCTTGCAGCATCACCCTTGATTAGCCCAGGCAACACACAGATAAAGCTCTGCTACTTCACAGGTCATTAGCAGTGCTGATAAATAGTGTATGCCCTAATACACCATCACCTTGCAGGAGCTTGTCTGAACAACTCATCGCCTTTCTGCTTTCCTAATTCTGTTTTCATGATATGTGTTAGGAAATGCAGAGAGGAAAGATACAGAGCCTGAACTTCTTATCAGTCTGTCCTACAAGTTTTCAGTAGTAGAAACTGTTCTAACACTACTTCTGTGGTTTGAGAGACTTGAAAAAATGATCAGTTCTTATATACTATTTTTTTCAGTTTTATTTTTCACATTCCTTCTAACATCATGCTGTGTAAGTGAGATGTGTCTCCAGTATTCGCATAAGTGCCATATTTGAATGTATGTTATATATTTCCACACTTCTGGTTAGTAGAATAGTATATTGTAATTGATACGGTTTTTAAATCCTTATCAGATAAAACTAAAACATCAGTAGAAATTTTCTCCTTATAAGGGCTCAGGATTTAGTCAGTACTCCACATGCATACAAACTGTGACACAATGGTGATCAAAATCTTCATGGATCCTTTTAGATACTTGGGCCAGACTTTGCTGTAAGACAGCAGAATGCTGATTTCAGAGTACACCACCTGTCCAATTGAAAAATGCAAATCTGTTCCACTGTATGAAGCTAAAATTTGTTTTGAAGCTTATAAATTTTTGTTTGAAAATCCTTTATTTGCGCACTTAACTGTAATTTATGTAATTTTTTCTGATGCCTGATTTCAATTTTAAGGTAATGAGTATTAATACATTCTTTCCAGAAAGTGAAAGTAGGATATATTATAATTTTGTGTAACTGGAACCTCATCTTTCAGCAAGAACAAAACTGCTTTTTCAATAAGATTCTCTCTGTTAAAGAGTCAGGCTACAGGTCTTCTTGGCTGCAGCTTTTATTTCACTGAAGCAAATTCTGAGAGTGGTAATTGCAGTTGTGACATTGAAAAAGAATATGGAAATGGGTAAGAGAAATAAATATACTTTACCTGCTCTCAGTATTCTTTGAAGGCATTTCTCTTTTACATATCAGGGTACATAAAGGGTTCCACCTTTCTTGTAGAAAATCTTTATAGGTAGTTCAATTTTTATTAGATGAATTTGGACTGAAAACTTTTTCCAATCTTTATTACCATAGGAATTGCTGTCTAATTTTTATAGCAGAATTGAAGTGCTAAAACCAGAATGCAGATGCTTGGGAGGAACTCCTTTTAATTTCTTACCTTTCTTGTGTATTGGGTAGAATAAGACCTTGTTGTAATTATGCATGCTGATATGCATATTAAAAATATCCTGCAATATGAGGAACTTAGTGGAGAAACCGGATATACCTGTCCAACTACGTAAAAAAAAGGAGGATTAAGAAAAGAAGTGTAAAAATTGATAGTTTTGAGCCTTTGCTAAGATACAAAAAAATTCCTCTTACATGATGACTTTTCCAAGACACAGATGTTTAAAAATATATGTAAAAGTTACGGAAACTTCCATGACCAAAACCTCCTTTTAATCAGAGATGTCAGTAGACTCTTGGCTTTATAGAGACAGGTAATCAGACCCACTAAGCTCCAACAACTACACAGACTCCCAGTAGTTATTAGTTGTAAAATAGTTTGAGATGTCTTTACAGAAATGTAAATTTACTGTATAGCATATTTAAAAAGATGTTTTGCACTCTACAAACATGCTATGCCTAGTCACAAACTGAACACAGAATCAAAGAAAAGAGGAGTAAAAGGGGCCTCAAGAGGTCAGTGATATGTGGAGGAGCAGATTCACGTTAATGTCGCTCTCAAATGTTTTAGCTCAGTACCTTGCATGGAATGCTCTTTGTATTATTTAATCACGGTCACAGCCAAGCCTAAGCACATTACCTGACAAAATTGTAACCTGACAGTGTTTTGTTCATGCCTTTTATTATTTTCCTGTTCTGTTCGGGAAATTAAAGTTTGTCAAGCATCATAAGAACTACCATTTAGCATTACTTGGAAAACACTTTGCAATAAGCTTTGGTCATATCCCTGTTATTATATTGTTTCTGTTACTATTATCGATGTATGTATTTGTCAAGTTTTTTGATAAAGTCATGTTTGAAAGGGCATGCAAGAGAGAAATAGCCAAAATCAATCAGGCTTCAGGAATTTGCTTAGAATATTAAAATGGGATTTTAGGGGGATGCTGAGTTTGGATTTTATAATTTTTAATTGTCTCTGGGGAATGTCCTGCTGAGCTATTTGCAGTGTTGAGTTCCAAGACAAATTTGGAAGATAAATATCAACATGAAAGACAAGAGCAAAGGTCTCAAAGGACTGTACTGAATAAAACACTTAATCACATGGCTAGCTGGATCAGGTCCCTCTAAAGAAAGGTATTTTGCAAGTAGCTTGTGAGTGTGTACTTCTGGTGCTGAGAAAAGTTCTTTTGTCCACAAACTTCAAAACATTCTGTGAAATTGAGAAAATAATAGTTCTCCCATTTCTCAGGTAGCAAAACAGAAACACAGCGAGTCAGAGACATATCTCAATGGAAGACATTTTTCTATATGGCAAAGATGATACTTTGATCACTCAGTCTAATTTAAACTGCAGAAGAGAAAATCTTTCCCTATTTTGTGTAAGAATGTCCTGTTGTCAATTCACTCATGCCTAGTTTTTTTAGAACACTTTACCATGAGACCTTTGCCAACCAGGGGTGATTTGCTTTCCTGTGGAGTTAAATCTGAATTTAACCATTTCTGCTGAGGAAATGGCAAAAAGGGAGTATGTCCCCTAAATGAAATTTCTTTCTTCCCTGTCTGATTGTTGGGAAAAAAAGTAGTTTAATCTTTTAGTGCAAAGACCCCCCCAAAAGGAAATTTGCCCTGTAAAGATTTCTGAGCTTGGTCAGGAATGAAACAAGATACTTATTTCCCATTAACTATACAAGGAACATGAACGTTTTGTTTAGAGGCATGCTCAAGTGACCCCAAATGCAAGTGCAAACCAGGTAGATAGAATCCCACATTCTGTATTGCCTTGCAACCTTGAATGATCCTGTGTCAAAAGTCCGTGTTCAGCAGATTGACTTGGACGTTCCCTTCAGTCTGCATTTCAGCTTTCAGTTGTGTGGGAATTTTTTTCCTATCAGCTTTTGCGATCTTAATTTGTTTCCTTCATAAGGGTCTGTTGGCACAAAACAGCATTGACCCCTGTTGGATTGCACAATTTGCAAAGCGGTTTTGTTATTAAAAAATAACAACTTGTGCAGTGCTGGGCAGTGGTAAAGTTGAAACATGGGGCACAAGTTCCCACTATTTTGTCACTCCTCCTCCAGTGTTTTGTGTGTGTAAACTGCTTTGATTGATAAAAGATGTGTTAACTCTTGCATGATATGAATTTAGAAATAGAGAAAAAAGGTTTCTGCAGTGAGTTCAAAATCTGGATTGATGCCATTGCTGTGGAATCCAAAGGGAGGGGGGCACTGCACAGGTGAAATAGAGAGACCTCCAAGGGGAGATGCTGATAATTCCTTATGGTACATGTTTTGTTAAAATGGGGCCGCAGTATTTTCTCTGCAGGGACGGTGGTCAGCCAGATCCGTTCTCTCTGAATCAGTGGCTTACAACAAGTCCTCTCTAATAAAGGTATGACAAAGCTTCCTTTTGCAGAGAATTCACTTCCAGAGAATTGACATATCTGGCAATTTGCAGTAGACAAATGGCAATAGTTAATTAGGATTTTTATTTGATATGGAAATGCTGCTGTGATTCCTTAAAGAGGCTGTCGCATCATCAGCAATGCACAGCAGTGCCTGAAGGCAGGCATCTCAAATCAGGTCCCTTGGTTTATAAAAATTTAAGGGTAGAAAAAATCAAGGGAAGAGATAATAGAAGATGATAAAACACAATAATTAAAAAAAAAATCAAAACAGATGCAAGCTTGCAGTGGAAAGCTGTATGAATGGCAAAAATGATGTGATAGAATTTGCGTTAACACTTCCAAGAAATTAATCAGTAGCCTATTATGAATCCCCTGCCCCTAGGTTATGAGCAGATTTTCCATTTTTCACATGGTCCACCATGTATGGCCATGATGGAGTTTCCTGAATCCTTAGAAAATGTTTGAGTTACTGTATGAAATGGTAGGTGCTGTAGCTGAGCTTGTGAACATGGTTTGAGGGATCAGAACACAACAACAGAGCCTCACCTGGAAATGGGTCCCAGGAGTGTGTGAAGTGCTGTGTCCTGCCTGGCTGGAGAAGTCATGGAGGGAGAGAAGGAGAGGAGCCCTGGGGCTGTAAGGAAAGGTGGAAGGCCTATGGAGAAAACAACATTAGGGAGTTGGAATGAACTGGTTGACCATTTTAGTAGTGAGGGAGGCTTTCACTGGCTCAGTAATGTAAGAGAGGGCTTACAAACCCCATGACGCATCTGTCATCAGGAAGGAGAGAGAACATATTTCTCACTTTCCCACACAAACTCAGTTTCAATATATTTAAACCTGATGCATATGCTAAACCTGAAGCGCCTCTGCTGCTGCTGTTTCCACAGTAGCTCCCAGGATGGGGGTATCATGTAGCATGCAGGAGCTGGAAGGGTAGAGCCCCCCAACCTGTCCGTAGGAAGAAAAGGGATGGATGTATTCTGCAAGACCCTGCTGCAGAGAAAATTTTGTGGGAGAATTCAGCGCTTGCTTGAGTTACAGCCTGCCTTGCCCTGACATCAGGGCCTACTCTGTGGGAAGCTGTGAGTGGAAGTGGGGTGGGAATCTCCGCTGCGAACCTCGGTGTCTCGTGCTAATTATGCAGCCTTCGAGCTGTAGCTGGTGATCTGTGTCCCGTGTCTTTGAACAGTGCTGCTGGTGATGTTAATTGTAGCCATTAGTCACTCAGAGCAGAGATGATTTAAAGGAAACTGACAACTTTAAGCATTACACTTAATGCCTAAGAATATGAAATTGGTGATTGTTACAAGTAGTGCCTAAGATTATGATAACTTAAAGACTTCCAGGGCTTGGTTGCATTGTATCCTTGATGGGACTTCGTGTATAATCATTTTCCTTTAAGTATGGTTGTCCCTGAGGTTCATGTGCATCTTTGATGCAGCAATGGTAGAAGGAATTAAATAGTAGAAAATGTCATTCTAAAACTATGAATAGGTTACCTGACACTATTAAAAAAATTGTTTTGCAACTTGCTAGTGTTCAACTTGAGAATAATGCCTCTTTTAAATCATTTGCTTCTCTAGCTCTTTCATCCTATTGTGAAATGTGTTCTGCAAAACATTCCCAGCTCTTCAGCCCTTCTCCTACCCTCTTGCATTCAACAGCATCCTGTCTTCTGTATGTACTTTATTCTATGAATAACTGAAGAAAACAGTAAAAAACCCAACACGCTGATAGTCTGCAGACTAGATCTTGAGGACCAGTATTTTAAGTATTTCCCCTGTGTGAATCTCTGGTGAACAGGGTGAAATGGAAAATGAGACCGATGCCAACCACATCATAGAGGAATACAAAACAAAAGAGTCTGTCTAGGAGTATAGATGAGACAGCTCTTGTGATTTAAGATGTTACCTTCCCCTGACTGTTAGTTGTCATTCTTCACATAGGACCTACTGCCTCAACATTAATCAACAACAGATTGTATGGAAGTACTCATGTCCCAGTGAAGGCTGTGCACAAATCATGTTAACTCTGTTGATTCTGCACTCATGCAAATACAAAAGCACTCACATAATCTATTAATACAACTCTGTTATGAGAATAATGATTAAGAGCTAGTCATGGCAACATCTAAAATTGCAGATTGGCAACCTGTGCCTTAAGGCTCTTGTGATCTGTAGTACTTGCATAGCAGTAACTACTGAATAATGTTCTTTTTGCATGCAGCAATCTACTTTGGAGCCTTATGGAAAATATTATAGCACCATATCAAAATTCAAAATTAAATTACAAGAGTAATTTACAAACAGTGCTTGTATCCTCAGGATAAAATTTGTTCGTTTCTCAGCTTAGTACTGTTAGGACTCAGGGGGTCTGAGATTTGTAAAGCCAGGACAAGTTTATTAATCATGTTCTTTCTCTGTAAAGTTTCAATAACTATTCTCTTTTCACAAGTTGTTGTCAGTTTGAATTTTATTCTTGGACCTAGTGAAATGGTTAATTTTGGTCTGTTGTGTTCTAACCTAAAGTCTGAAGATGAAAAAACTTTGTGAAACATCACTCTTTATATTGTATATTTAAGTATCAGTTCTCTGTGATCAATGGGCTGCTTTGGAGAGTGCTACTACTTTAAATCATCATTGGTTATTGAGGAAGAATGACATTCTGTTAAATAAAATATGACCAAATGAAAATTAAAATACATATATATTTTTGTGTTTGTACATGGGAGTGTTTGTCTGGCTTCCTTGTGCTAAAACATGTATGGAAGACATACTTTAATTGGATGAACTGCACTTTTTTTTACAAAGGTATTGAAAGAAAACTGAGTGATATTGTCAGCGTGAAAAGTCTGGTGACACTGAATGTCTCTTTCCACCCAGCAGTAAGTTTTAGAGAGTTAACATAGTTCACATTTATAATACTGTTTTGAACTTTACTTGGAAGTCTCTCTTGTCTCACAGGTGAAGATCATGTAGCGATGCAACACAAGAAAACCTCATTTCCCCCTCAAAGATAATTCCTACTCTCCTGCCTCTAACATTCGTCTGTAGTGTGTTCCCTACCATCGTCCCGTGTTCATTGACTTTTCTTTTGATGCCACATCACAGGGAAGTGGTATTAGCTCTGCACAGAGATGTCCCTTTCTTTGGGAAAATGTTTCTGTTCTCAGGAGAGATTAACCAAGGCAGGATAGAGCAGGCTGTGTGACATTGGAGCACTGCCTGCCAAATAACCGCATTTCATTGTAGATTTTGGTTTTTTCCGTGGGAGGGAGAGACACAGTAAATTACAGTAATGTGTTTATGTGCTTCTTTAATGTAATTTTTGTAGTTGCTGTAGACACAAGGACAACTTATTCACCTCTTCTGTGCATTTTCCATATCTTATCTTTGGTTTACACAGGTTTTAAAAAAAAAATAGGCTGCGGTAGCCTCCTGTTTCACGCAGATTATTTCACATAATCTCAGTGGTGTATGCAGATGCATTTCTTATGCCAACACTGCAACATGTTGAAAAAATATTGATGGTTTCTCATCTACGTGGGAATACAGTCCCTCAGCTCCCAGGCGCTGCATGGCTGTACACAGTATATAAGCCATTGCTGCACAAGGGTGCATTTCATCATTACATAGCTGTACAAGCTACATGTCAGTACAGCTCTCTGCTCCCTTGGAAATCCCTCACTTGCATCCCTCTGACTGAGAAGAGTTGAATCCCCTATAATGCTCTGGTTTGCAATGCCTCACTAGAGTGTTTTGAATTATAACCACTACCCATTTTTATGTTACCAGGCTGCTTTTCCCTGCAAACAGTGTGTTCCCAGTGTGTGCACCTGTGTGTGTGTGTGTGCGCACACATATGTCTGCTTGTCTCACCCCACCTCCCGTGTTGGACCCCCTTCCCTAATTTATCTGCATCGTTTATCTGCGGAAAAAAGAGGCCTCAAAGCTGGCATCTTGTGTTGACATGTGACAGCATGTTGTGATATGCTCAGGTCGCCTGGCCCTGATGTGGAGCTGGCTGGAGCATCCCGCCATTCACATGTGACTCCAGTGCCTTCGGTTCCTACCAGAAGAGAGGTAGGATGGGGGAAATGAGGATGGGGGAAGAGTACCAGACCTGCTTTTCTTCTGAGGGAACTGGGAGGCAACAGGAACCTACACTAGGGCTGCACAGACCTTTTAGACCTGTAGTACCATAAAAGTAGGTAGGTGGGCAGAGGAATGTTTTTTGCTCCCTGTGCTGCCAGACACCGGTGTTTCTGTATGGGCAGGAGTTCATACACGACCTCCAGTCAAAAGGGGAATGTCAGTGTAACTCCCATCAGTGTGGTGGCATGGTCAGGAGGGTGTGCAGGAGTAGGAGAGTCTTGTTTGCAGAATTAATTACCCATCATGCTACCACAGCTCTGGTGCAGCCCACGGTAGTGCTGCAATGGTGGAGGGTACAGGAGTGGATAGTGAAATTGGGAGCTATGCTAATAATTTGAATACTACTGGCAGTGTTTACACAAATCTCTAAGTGCCTGTTGAGCACAATATAAACGTAGTAAGTGTTCACAAAGCCGAAAATTCTCTGTGTCAGTAGCAAATAAAGTATTTTGTCTTGTTGCCTGCATGATTCTCTGCAGTGCTGTTTTCATTCCCATGAGCTGAGCAGTGCGGAAAAACAGCCCTTAGCCTTCCAGACGTGTACAGATGGTTGGCTAGTCAAAGGCCTTCCAGTACCTGAACCCTGACCAACAGCATCCTCTCCCCTCTGGATAGATTACCAGGCTGTCAAGAAATCCTCTTCCCATCATCCATCAGCTTAACTGCTGAAATCCTTGGAGATTAGCAAATGGGAAAGTGCCTATGTAGCAAAAATGTGTCACAGTGGTCAAAATGGAGATAATATTTTTTTTATTCTATCATTCTCTTCTATTCAGATATACAACTTTGCAACTTCCGTCTTTTGTGAAAAGACTAATGAAATTTGCAGAAAAAATATTAATGAAAAAGTATTATTTAAACATAGCTGTTTAAATTTTATCTCCAGCAGTGGTAGTGCTACAGAAAACAGATAATCATATGGTTTGATAGCATTAATTTTCATTTCAATTTCTGTAAATAAAAACATTTTTTAACAGACATGTAATTTCTTCCTCATGGAGCAATGAAGTAAAAATCAGATTGGTCTTAAGCATATCCCATTCCTAGAATCACCAAATAAAGTCTAACCCCCATGAAGAAGCAGTTGGGGTGTTGATCTTAATAAGACTTTTTTTTTTTAGATTTTCATGTATAAACCACAAATTTATAAAATTTGAATCTAAATAACCACAGTAATGGAAAATGACAATGTATTAAAAAAATTTACAATTGTTTCTTTTCCCTTAATGCATATACCCTTTTACAGTTCAGATCAAGCTACCACAAACCAAGAATATACGTTGAAATCTGAAAGTGCTCAGAATAAAGTGAGAGGTACAAAGGTGCATTATACTGTCCAGTGGATTTTTTCTATTAAGGCTTTACATTATCATTATTAGATCCTTTTAATGCTCATATGCAAAGACCTGAAGGAGAAACAAGGTGTCTTGTTTGCAGAAAAAAAAAAGAAGGAAACATGGACCTGGAATATCACAACTTACCTTTCTTGATTTAATTTCTTGTATGTGTGACTTCCTTTTCTTCTTTAAAAAACTGTAGTCATGGATCTCAGCTCATGTGGTGCATCAAGTTGATGCATCCCTGTACAAGCAGGCTAAACCACAATAGCTTCTTAAGTTATTTCAGTGTCATTAAAACCCTTTGACATATGGTGTATTTTGAAAAAAATTGTAGACTAAAGTTAACTGTGAATAAAGCTGCTGCACTCAAGAGAGTGTTTGAAAAAATGCTTGCAGACCTACCTGTCAGGTACATAGTCTCTTAAAGAGGAGTGGTTTGCAGTCACTTTGGGGAGTAATGGTCTTAGAGCTCCAGTTTAAAGACAGGGGAAAAGGAATATATCTTCCAGTAATAAGACTTTTTACATGGGCAGATAGTGGTAGAACAAGAGGGAACAGTTTAAAAGAGGAGAGATTTAGGTTAGATGTAAGGAAGAAATTCTTTACTCAGAGGGTGGTGAGAATGCCCCTCCACAGAAGTGTTCAAGACCACGTTGGATGGGGCTCTGAGCAGCCTGGTCTAGTGGAAGGTGTCCCTGCCCATTGCAGGAGGGCTGGAACGAAATGATCTTTCCGGTTCCTTCCAACCCAAACCATTTTGCAATGGTTTCTCACTGATAAATAATAATGACAATATCTCAGTGATAAAACTGCATCATTATAGTAAAATACAGAGGTAACTGCAGTGCAGTGTGTATTAATTAAAATTCAGTCATTAACTGAGACTGACCTGAACTCACAATTCCTGTGAATAACATCCTCTGTCGCTTGTTGTTTTGTGGAGGTTCTTGCAGAGGTTTTCAGGGAAGCTGGGAACATGACCTGCTATCATTTCTTCTTCTCTTCTTTAAGTTCTCTCAAGTTCGTTGCCTTTAAATTTCTCTGCTAATATCCTGCATTATGAAAGGAAGCAGGTGGATCTATTAGAGAAGAATTTCTTTGGTCTTCATTTATTGCCATTTTCCTGTCTTCTAATTTTATTGATGATGAGGTGATTTTTGTGTGACGGGTTTTGGTGTGTTTTTTTTTTTTTTGGAAGGTGAGAAGATGAGTCTTTTTTCCGTTTCAAGGTAATTCATCAAACGATGTATTCATAGCCCTGCAGCTACAAAAATTTATTTTTGACTGTCTATTCCCCCCAGTTTATTATTCAAAGATTTGCTGTTTTTAATGATTAAATATAAGCATCTTAGAAATGCATAATGATGCCAGTTTTCTGCCTAGTTTCCCTTTCCTAGAAGCACCTTAACAGTGCAATATAAAGCCCAAGATAACAGCAATTTACACTTCTGCAGAGACAATAAAATGCAAATAATGTGGCTTATCTTCAGTATTTTCCATGGGAAAGAATTAGTTTTACCTTGTCTTTATTTTCACACATGGGAAAAAAAAAGCCCTAATAAGATGACCACTGTTTATTTATTTAGTTAGTTACATCTTAAAGCTCAGGTAAGAATTTATCTACTAGAAAAGGCTATCAGGGAAAGCTGTGTATTGGTTGGGTGCCACATAATGAAGAGGCGCCTGCCTGCTGCCTTTCACCACTGCTTGTTATCAGTGATATTTGTGGGTTTTAGATTGCAGAAGTTTGTGTTTGGCTGAAGTCATTAAATAATGAGGGGTCATAGAGGCCAGTTACAGCACAGCTCCTTGGTTTTCATTTCAGATGGTACTTCATATGGGTTTTAGTTTCCATGCGATTTTTGTAACATAGCTTCACTGAAAAAAACTGCTGCACCCTAGGGAGAAAAGTATCAGTGCCATCAGAGAACTAATTTTGGGAAGGCAGAGAATAAAACTGTCATCTTTTCCAAGCTGAGAGAGTTTCCCAAGGGCCTTTTTATTTTGTGAGGAAAACTACCAGAGGCTAGTAGCAGTACTGGTATTGATTTTAATGTTCAAGTTTGCAGTCATTATTTGCAAGAGCATCTTGATTAAAATGACCTGTCTTTGATTTTCCTTCTCAAAATGGCTTTGATTTTAAAATTGATTTTCTGTCTGTTTATAATATACAACTAAAACGGTTGATTTTTTTAAAAATCAAGCCTGCTATTCCAGTTATTAAAGTGATATAATGAGTCTGACTGATTAGCATTGCATTTTGTAAAGGAAGTTTTGTTCTCAGGTCCTATTTGGGTCTGTGTCCTGTTTGCCAAACTACCACAATTTCTCATGGAAGAGAAACTCTTAAATTGAATGTGCTCTGTTGCTGGACTCCTGTCATATAAAGTCATAAGTTGCAAATATATATTGGTTCCTTTAACAGATGAACTCAAATAATATTAAAGAGCCTAAGAGGACACTAAAAGTCACTTACTTCCTGATTTACTGAACTAGAAAAATAATCACGTCATTAACTCCCATCTTAAAATGCAAGACTAGTCTTCTGAAAAGTTTAGTTAATGCTTACACCTGCTCTATAAATTTAAGCAACGCACTCCTCAGCTATATTGCCTCCATCCTCACTAGTGAGGTCCATAATTTCAGGGCACGGATGATTAATGTCACCTTGTTTGGATTCCTGCATCTGTGTGATGAGTCAGGCTGTGTGGGAAGGGACAGTTTTAAGCCTTTGATTTTTTCCCATCTTTTTCTATTCTCCTGAGTGAGACTGGCAAGAATTTGTCCAAGAAGCTCTTTTCTACTGAAGATTTTGGATACAGCAAAGTTGGAACTGTAAAATATTTCAATGTCATCTACATTTTTGAAGTAAATTTTTAAAACAGTTAAAATACGTTTATTTTGATAAAATTATTTCTTTGATGATATGTTAGTTAAAACAATGACATAAAATATTTCTGCTTCAATTTGGATTTTTTTTTGTTAAAGCCTTTGGGATTTTTACAATTCATTATAATACGAGGCAAGTATGATTTCAAATCCATATACTATTCCTATGAACTAAATATCCTTTTTTATTTTTTGTTTGGATCAGCGTCTCTTGTTTGCTGTAGGTGCCTTTCAGAAAGGTCATGATTTGATTAGTATGTGCCTCCAGCCCTTCAGAACCATATTCCTCCATTCAAAGGTTTATTTTTTACTCTTTTTTCTTCATCCATCCCAAAGCTTCTGCCTCATCTTCTGTCACCTGATGACAGCCAAAGGATCTTCTGAGGTGTGAATTAAATAAGTTTGTGGCTTTGCATCTTTCTTTTCAAAATCCTAAAATTCTGACATGGATGTCAGAAGCACTTTCTAATTTTTCACTTTCACATGTGAAAACCAACTCATTTCTCAATACTATAGATAGACAAGGAACTCACGTGCTTCAAGAGTGCAAAAATAACCACACTGGGGAGGTGGAGGGGTAGACAGAGAGAGAAAAGTGAAGATCTAGAGCCGACAGTGATAGCAAGGAAGCTAGGATAAAGCATTAGGATAAATAATGCCATGCTCAAAGTATTATTACAGCCTGTAATGGTTCTCTTTCCTTTCTGATCAGCTCTCAGCTGAAAATCAATTTACTTTAGCAGAGAGCACACCACGTTATTGTGTTATTTATTAAAAAATTGTATTCTCTTAGCAGCATTGTTGACTGCCATCAACAATCAATCTAGAACGTACAGTTCTGAGCTTGCTTGCACAGAGAGAATATAATCAAACTAAAAATTTTTAATACAGTGGTAACAAAGATGATGTAATGGTATATGCACATGGAGAGTAAATGTGCTGAGACAGTGCAGCCCTGAAAATAGCCAATGGGGTTTGAGGTATGATAAAAACCTAAAAACTCATGAGTGGTTTGGAGAAACTGAATAGCCTTCTGGGTTTTATTTTCTTACATGAGCAAAGAGTCACCACAAAAAATTATCAGACTGCACATTCAGGATGCATAAGAGAAAATGAGTCTTCATTCACCCTCTAATTAAAATATTTTCACCATTACCACAGAAAATTGTAGATGCTGAAAATATATATGACTTCGAAAAACATATTCATAAAAGGATTATTTGTTTAGGATCATTAAATACAAAAGGAATATGTCCAGTGTCTCAGGGAGATCTTGAGACACAGGGCTCCAAGTATTCTGACAGTTCACCAGGGGAACATCCATTCCTGCTTGCAGCATTCTCATAGCCTTCCTGGGCATCAGCTGCTGCCCACTGTCAGAAACTGGACTAGGCAGACCTTTAGTCTTCCCCAGTATGGCTTTTCCTATGTTCACTAAAAATAGCTTGTATGCTACAGGTTTATTTAGTGTCCAACACTGTGATGGATTTGAGATTTGGTTGTTCTAAGAGCTGTCCTCTTTTGGGATTCTTCAAAGACTGTTATGCTACAAGGGCTGGCTATCATTAAGACAGATGTGGGAAATTCACCTCACCTGACTTTAGACATCTATATATGAGGTAATCACCTGAATCTCTGCTCTGATCAGTGGAGAAGAGATTTCATGGTTATTGTCATCTCCCCTAGGAGATAAGCTGTGCACTGTGAAACATAGAACTCTCTGTAAGGGGAGCCAAGTGATTAATTCTCGCTGCCCTTGACTGGTGTCCACATTGGAGAAAATATGGTGGGACAACTGGTAAGAAAGGGAAGTAAGTAGAGAGCTGTATTCTGGTTCTGCTCCCTCCCTCGTGGAGTATGTTGCAAAAAAGGCAGGAAATGTGGCTTTTAAAATTTTTTTCAAGGAGAGAGTGGTGTATTTTCTAAAACAAGAGTGCCAGGGAATGCTAGCTGGAAAATATCTCTGGCATACACGCTTCAGCCAGGTTTGGGGTTCACAAAGATGTTAAAGACACCTTTTGTTATCCAGAAAGATCCTATTCTTCCTTTGTGAGTGTAACATGACTGCAAAAGAGAAATTTGACTAGAAAAAATACGTTAATTGCATTATTGTCATGTAGTTTCTCCAAAATCACAGTTCTACAATTCAGAGGGCTAGCTAGGAATGAGAAAAATGCATTTAAATCACTCCTGGTTCTTAAAAGCTCTATAATGGAAATGCGACCAAGAATGATATCAGACAAGAGGTGTACACACAGCAGAGCATCTGAAGGGAGCATGAGGAACAGTGGGCTGTTATTGCTTAGGTTCAGAGGAACTGGTCTGTCTGGCTCCTGGTGGTTGAATTCATTCACAATAGAATTGTATCAGATGTATGACATATTGAGTATTGTTTCTATGTTCCAGATAAAATCATCTGGCTTTCTGCCATATGGAAACAAGTTTGTTACCTCAATGTTTTTCCTATCACCAGTGAAAAACAGTTTCCCAAATTCTATCTGTGTCTATACTTGCAATTACACCTACACCTTCAACTATCTATATATTATTTTCAAAGCCGAAAATAATTCTCTTCAATTCCTCTTGATCTGCATCTATAATAGGCCATTGTTTCTTCATGATGACACTTTAATTGCTCACCACTCCTTCTTCAGACAAATTAAATGTACCACAATGCTTTGAAGATTGTGGTACTTCATATAATCCATGCCAGGTTTCTCCATATAATCCGTGCTCCAAATGCTGTTTTGCATTGTTAATCTGTAGGGGACTGCTTGCTCTTATGGTGTTTTGATGCAAAAATACAGCTGCTGGATACTTACATGAAGGAGAACATACAATAAGAGCAGCTGACAAATACTGCTTGAGTCAAAATGGGTGGCATTCATTTGACCAACCTTCATTTACATGAAAAAAAAATATATACACCCTTATCAATAAAGAGGAAGAATCATTTCTAAGGCACTACTCATCCTAAAGCAGAAATTTTAGCTAGGGGAAACTGTTGGTATGGCTGGCAGGGGAGGCATAATGGGAACATGATACAGCACGTGCACTGTACAGAGACAGTCCACAGAAGAAGAGAATTGTTTATTTACAAGTTATTAAACAATAAAAGAAGCCCTTTTTACACCTTTTATTTGTAATTAAGAGGTAGGTCTCTACAGGACAGTACATGCTTAATAAAATGCAGTTAATCAAGGCCTGCATCATCAGAGGCACTGCTGCACACACATCTGACCTCTCCTTCAGCTCCTTCAGAAGATCTGTCAGCTCATGATAAAAGTACTGAAATGTGCTCCAGCTGCTCTTCCGAGAGACAAGGCAAAAGGAATGGACTGTGATACGGTATGAAACCTTCCCATCTTGATCTTTATTATGGTGTATATTCAAATCCTCAGAAGTGTGACTCACATAAGTTCAGGCTTCCAGAACAACTGATCTGCATGGTGATGGATCAATAAAAGACACTGCAGTGTCTCTTAACAGATTGTTCCTCTTTACATTCAACTCATCCTGAACACTAAACTAGCTTATGAGAGGGGTGTATACTACAGTTTGATGTTTTTCTTCTTTCCTTAAAAAATAAAAAAATCCAAAAGTCATAGGGTCCTGTGCTGGATGCAAGGACTCATGGCCTATGAATCTGGAGAATACTTCTTGTGTGGTCAGCTAAATCTCTTACTTGAAAAATTTAGCCTCTATTCAAACAGCAATGGAGACCCAAAGACTTCTCTCAGAGGCTTCAGTCTAAAGTCTCACAGTCCTTTTGCTGAGGGGGTATCATAACCCAGAGATCCACAGCTGTTTTAAGTGGAGCAGTTTACCACATGTTTAAATTACAAATTACTCTATTTTTCATAGAGTGAAGGAAATCTTCAGAATTAGCAGTGCTTACTCATTCGGGATTGCAGTTACTGTAATTTGGTTGGGAGATGTCGATAACTCAGACCTTTACTCTGAGCAATGAATTTGTGAGTTTGGGCACTGGCTGAACATTGACTCATTTGGGAACAGGGAGTGGAGATGCAGCTCTGGTTCTCTTGACCTACCAGTCAGCAAAGGAAGGCCTGTTGTTTGCTGCTTGCAGCAGTCAGGAGAAAATTATTTTGGCACTCACTTGTTCTGTAATTTAAGAAGACAACTAACCTTGTATGTGCAGGATTTAAAGGAGGCAAAAGAGTAAAAAGGAAGTGAGAGAAGGGATGACAGCAAAGTATTTAATGTATTAGGACGTCTATCTCGATGTGTCTGTTGGAGCTTTACTCTATCCAATGTTGGAAGCTGCTCTCAAATTTAATAGGTCTCTAAGCAGCCACCCACCCTTTGCCGTGGGGTATTGAAAGCGGCCAGAGGCACTGCAAGCTGTGCAGACACAGGAAGCTGGAGATGGGCCAACATGTGTATGGCTCTCCTTCAAAAAAGACAGGCTGCATAACCAGAGCCAAAGTCTGTGTATTGCTGGTATGTCTGACTTTGGCTATTTTTTTCTAAATGACTGAGAGCAGCATCAGAAAATTTGGGAGCCTGGAAACCAAGTATGGCCTGACAGTGTCCATCTCAATAAGAATCAGAACTCTCTGTGGCCTGAGTTTATTTCAGGATGGCAACTTGCTCCTCTTAGCAATTTAAAAAAACCCTTTTCTTTGTCATTCCATGAACTGTCTGAGCTTGTAATGCATGTAATAGCTCTTACCCTCTTGTACATCATGATCTACGTTCTTCTGGCTCCAGCCATAAATTGTCTATACATCTGTTGTACATGTTGTATCGTTATCCAGTTACATTTCTATGAAGTGTTGAAAGGTAACAATGTTTGCTGTAAAGGTTTGAAGGATATTTTCTTGTTTGTTATGAGAAGTCTGTGACAGGGCTTTGCAAAAAGAAATTGTATCAGTAACAGTTAAAAGGTAATTTAAAGAATTAACAGCAGGAAAAGAGAAAACTGTACACAAACTACTTTATACATTTCAGACCTGTTTCTTAAACAGAAGCAGGTGGTAGCTTTCCTATTGTGAATCCAATGCTTTTTACTGGAAATCAATCACTCCTTCCATGGGAACCCATTAGAAACTTTAAAAATAGCAATCTATTGCACCTCACTGATAGGTTTTGCAGCAGTCTAATCTTCTGGACTTGTGTTTACCAATGATTTAGGATGGCTGGCCTCTCTAAAACACATTAATTGGTTGTAGTCCTGCTGCGTTCAAATTCTTGCAAAAAAGCTCTGTATATTGATCATGGTTTTCCTCTGGGATTCAGGAGAATCAGCTTGGTAGGATTTGGAGCTATCTTGGTTTCATGCTAGAGGATTGGTGCATTATTCATTAAAAAAAAATAAGCTACTGTAGATGTAAGGGGAGGAAGAATTTATGAGACAGATCAGGTTTAGGTGATTTTGGCACTTCAGACTGCAGCTTCAGGCACTCCTTTGAGAAGGTCTGCATTATGTTCTCTATCCTGTGTGACATTGCAACCCTCTGCTTCAGCGCATGGTCTCTTGTATTGTGAATCCAATAAGGGATTAGTGAGAAGAGCAAGCTAAGTCTTGACTCTCCAGCTTGGATGGCATGGAGCTCCTTGAAGAACTGGGAGGCTGTAAAGGACCACTCAAAACATCTGTTTTGAGGAGTGACAGACATTTTATTTCCAGACATATCTTTAGTTTTCACTGTGATCATGACTTGCAAGCACTCGTCTCAGTCTTTGGATGTGAAGGCAAGGCCCCCTTTCAGCTGGGTAGAGAAGGTCCTTCTCTTCTGTCTAATTTAGGAAGAGAACAAGAGTGTGTGCTTAGTCTGAAGGCATGTGTCTGCCTGCCCTCACGTATGGGCTGGTCAGGGGTCAGTTTTCTTTTCTGATATAGGGACGACCTGAAGGAACCTTCCTGTCAAATTCAAGTGCACGAGAGAGAGTATAAGGACTGACCATGTTATTGTATTTTTCAAGATTTGATATTTCAGTATTTACAAAGGTATTTACTAAGAGTGTTTTAAATATTACGTATTCAAGCAGAAAGCAGGTATACTTTTGGATGGGTACCTAAAAGTTTTCAAGACAGTTGGGCATAAGGTCATTTAGTGGGAAAAAAGGTTCCAGTTAGTAGAGTAACACGACTAATTTATCTAATGATGTATTTATGTATGAGTCTGAAATGTTAGTGTGAGCAGTCTAAACTAGTTAATTGGGAAGTTTTAACATCAAAAACCTTATTAGACATTTCTGTGTTTTCTAAGCAGCTTGAATCTTTATCTTCAGTAGTGCTGTGACTCCAAGGATGGTAGATGTATATTTAATAACTTGTTATAGTCTTAATCAACAGTAGTAGTTTATATAAGCTTGTTTCAGCTATGTAATTCGATGAATAGAACATGTTGAGTAAGGGGAAAGTTGTCTTTATAGCATAAATCTGTAATGTGTTTTTTATATTGTTTGTACTAAGCAGAGAAACCTTGTGGGTCTAGATTTGTCATTGTTAGAAAGCTTATTTGAAGATTTATAAAAATTTTACCTTACTGTTTTACTATATAAACATAAATATTTTTTAAAGTATCAAGAATGTGATGGGTGTACAAAGATTTATCTTACTGAAAAAAATGCATGTCTGATTTATGCCTGTCCGAATGTCCAAAAACATGCAGCTGTACATCAGGCCTCATTGGTGAGATAAATACTTGCACATTTTTTGATAAGAATGAAGAAAGTTACCAGGCTGTGGGGAAGCACAGATATGGGGTTGAGTCTGCTGCTTCATCCCGCTGGGATGGGGCACTGGGCAGAGCTGATACCAAGTATGAAGCAGCAGGGGCAGGGGGAAAGGGGCTGCAAGGACAGAAATTCTTAGCTGCCCAGCACTCACGGCACTCTCCCACTCCTGAAACAACTCATAGGCTTTGTCCAAAGGATGTGACACAGGAAAATTGGATGTGATGAGCAACAGACTGTGAGCAAGGTTGCTGCTTGTGTGTGATGATAGTAGCAATTGTTGGAAATTTCTCTACCAGTATTTGTTCGGGCCTCACCAGTGTCACATAAAAAAGTACACTGTTGTCCCTAACCTCTGCTCCACTGTTTGCACACTGACAGTGACTTCATTAGCCCCTTTTCACCACATCATCCCTCTAGAAGCTCATGCTCAGTTGCTAATTCTATGTGGTTCTCACCAAGCCCCTGTTTCATATGCAATATTTAATTTCACAGGCATGGTCCAGATGCTTTTGTCTAGAGATACGTGGCATTTAAAAAGATCATTTGCTTGAGAGGGCCTGGACTGACAAGTTAGATGTCTTCATCATTATTATCTACTCTTCTGACAATCTATGTGTCATCCACACATTTTACCAACAGTGATATTGTGTATTATTAGAGAGCATTAATAAAACATTATTGAATTAATCCCTGTACAGGGATCATCCTGTTAGAATATTCCTCGCTTCAATATAACTCTCCATTGACAGCTGCATTTGGGCATCTGCCAATTAGTGCATTCTTAATCCATTTAATGTGTTCTCTACTGGTATATAAGGGACTAATTTTGTAATAAGACTCACATGTGGCACTAAATCAAACACCTCATGAAAGGCAGACTTTACCAATTACTTTTGTCAAACAACTTAGAAATCTAAGAAAAGAAAACCATAGCTACAGCCATCTTGGGGACTGAGTCACAGAATCTGAGGCAAGTTATCTTTTAAAGAGGAAAGTGCTTAAATATTTCTTCAGGGCTAATTTCACTGAGGGAATTTAGAACCATGAGTGTGACCTCTAACCCAGGTGTAGTCTACTTTCAGGTAAGTTCATGAAAAGTGACTTAGTATAAGGTGTAGCATTTCCAGGGGAAGGGAATGAAGATACCCCTTGCTCCTCTCTTTCTGGCAGTTTCCTCCCTGAATATATTGCTCCTCAAATGATTTATCATAGGTTGGAGAGAGGTCTTAGTACACTGTGCTATTGAAAAAAGGGAGTGGGAGCTTGGGTGGCTGTGCAGGCCCTCTGTTCCAGACATACTTTAAAAAAAAACCACTGGCTCTTCCTTATCTTCTGAAAGAAAGATGGCAGAGCAGGACAAGAAGGAGGTGCAAAACAGAATAAAGTGCCTAAATTCTTCCCTCCTCTCCTTCCTTCCATCTCTGTTTCTGAATGATTAGTTTAGATGGCTCCCAAGTCTTCCTTTGTGCAATCCATCTTTGCGTACCTGAAAGGATATCCGCACAGGGTCTTGTCTATCACTGTGCATGTGCAGCCCTCAATCTAAGCCTGGCAAACATAGGTTTCCACTGGTCAAGCTGTCATTTAGCACAGGAGTTTGGTAGCATTCATATACTTTAAGTCTTCAGAGGGAGCAACATTATATGGCACTTAGCAGCTCTTTGCCTTCCCAGCCCCACTGCCAGAAGTGAAAATAAGGAACTCTGGGGTCTTCAGCCTAAGGACAGGCTTTCAGTGCACTAAGGTTTTTGTGCCTCTAAGTATCACCTTCTGGTGATAGAAGGAAAATCTGCCTTGAAAATGTAATATAATTCAAAATATTATTTGAAATAATTCAAAATAATATCACGTTAGACATCTTTTTAAAACTTGTCTTAATTTAACTTGTGCCTACAAACAGAGAACAGTAGCTGCACCAACCTTATAAATTTTAACAAGCAGAAACAACTCTTAGAATATTCCATATTAATAGTGATATTATGCAAAATAACCACATACATGGAAAATCATATAGACTTTTACGAACCATAACATTCCGTCTTTCCAGATCTATCCTGACGTCTATATCACAATTTTAAAATGCTGTAATTCCCTTGTATATGGCATCAGTCAGTTTCATGATCTTTGAGGTAATTTAATTGTGCAGGTGTTCAAAGGTTTTGTGTTACTGTCATCAGCCATTCCTTCAGGTAATCATTGTTACTAGAGCAGATGAGAGGAAATAGATTTAAATATCATGATCTTGACAATTTGGAGAAATGGTCAGAAAAAACTAGGTTGCAGTTCAATAAGACTGAGAAAGAAACAGGAAGGACAGAATGCCACCTCTCCTGATGCTCTTTGTACTTCTGGCACTTGGGATTGAAGCTTTGTGAAGTAGAGTGACATTTCCAACATCATGTTTTAGAATACCTAAGTGAAACTTCCAAGTTTTATTCAAAAATCTCTGGGCCTATTATTATGTGTGCTATCCAAATCATCCTGTGGCAGAAGGTTTCACAGTTTAATTGTATACCTCATAAAACTTGCTTCCTTTTGTTAATGTTAAGCCTCCTGCCTATAATTTCATTGTGTGCCCTTTATCTTACATTTTATGAAAAGTAATATACCATAGTTCCTATTCATGTTTTCCATGAGTTTTTTTATTAATTAAAAAAACAATTTTAAAGGTGTTGGTTATGTCTTTATAAATTTTAAGAGGAGTCCTACTCTATGCACTTGATCCTCAGAGACCATAATGGACTTCTGATAATTCTTGACCATTCTTGTCACATTTCTCAGTGTGTCTTCTAATTCTACTTTATCATTTTCTGATATCTGCTATGTGATTTCTATGTGGTGTCCAGAATTACACACAGCATCTGAGACATAAATGCATAAGGTTTTTTTTCAATGACAGTTTTCTCCCCCTTTCCTTTCTTTATAGTTCCACACGTACTAATTGTTTTTGTAACTGTTATTGAGTACTGGGCTTACATTTTAAAAGAATTGTTCACAGGATCTCCACAGTCTCATTTCTGAGTCATAAAATCTTATTGCAAGCTGCTGCTATACATACAGAATTACAATTACTTATCTTCATGAGACTTATTTTACATTTATTGTTTTCTCCTGAAAACTTTTCATGCTTTATTATGAGAATCTTCTTCAGCAATTTTCAGCCAGTTTAGCTGTGACTAACATTAATGTGAGTGCTTGTACTGCACCCCAAGTATTAGCCCATGTCTGATTTAGAAGTGGATCTGTGTACCCACATCAGTTGTTTTTCTATGTGCAGAGCCACTCACAATATAGGCAGGTATGTCTGCAGATACTTGATTTGTGATTACCCAGCTGACATTTATGCACATAAATCAGGCATCCACAAATATCTATCTTTGCCGGTCACTGAAATTCTGGTCCCCAGTGAATTAAATATCCTCCTAGTTAAAAACAAGTTCATGCTGAATAATCATTAGGTGTATGTAGTTCAATCCATAAGTTCCAAAATTGAGAGAAAAGTCAGTTATAATCTCCGCATGTTTGTGCTGTTGATGTTGAATTGTTTTAAAGAATTAAATAGTTTTCTGTGGAATGGAGTCTGTAAACTGATTAATGACAACACCAACATGATGGCCTGGACCTTGTGTAGACAAGATTGAACTGGAAAAAAAAATAGAAAAAAGCTTACAGGCAGTGCTGCTGTGTTTTCTTTGTGGACAGCTGTGATTACCCTTTGTTCAATTTTATAACTGTGAAAGAATTACTATAGAGCCTTCACCTAAAATGTTAAAGGCAAACAGAAAACTGGGAAAATAATTTTCAAAATATAGTGTGCCCAATTAGGCGTGAGTAAGCTGAATGCCTGACTGCACACCCAATTGGCACATTAAATTTGTCATGGTTTCTTATTCAGTTTGGGTAATTGTGCATGCAAATGAACAGGTACTCATATAGCCTGTAATTTCCATAAGTAATTGACATATTTGCATGTGTAATTACTTTCTTTGTAACTGAAACTCAAATTTTTACTATCTTAATATTCATCAAGAGCATGAGCTTTGGTCCTTTCAGGAGGAAATTAAGTTCAGTGATCCACTGACAAATTGAATTCACCTCAGAAAAGTGGGGAATTATCTCACCAACCTAGATTATCCTAAATTGTTCTCTGTCTGATTTAGGAAGGAGGGGTATCAGACTGCATCAGCAGTGATACGTGACAAGATCCAAGCTAAATACAAACAACAATGTTCTAGATACAAAAAGATTATTCTTAGTAGCCACTAAGTCCCTAAAAGATTTTTTTAGGAATAATAAAAATAGGAATAGTTGGTCAATACGTCAAATCTTTCTAGACTAAATACCATAGATACTATACAGGCATCTATGTAGTAATGCAAAAAACTTAATCTTATCACTGCTGTGAAATAACCAGCATAATAGAGATGGGATAACTCATGACTATAGTATGAACAAAAATTGGTATAGTATGCTCAGGGAGGACAAAGAAGGGAGAAACGAAAATGTATTGTCTTGCATATACAAGATAACATGCTTGGTAACTGAAAGCACAAAGTATATCCCAAAAGTCTCTGGTAAATAGCTAAAGAGGGAATAAACACTAGTAGGGAAGAAACTAATAGGGAAGAAACACTGCACGTATGTAGACAGATCTCTACTATTTGGTCTGAAAAACAAAGATGAAGCTTAATGGCAGGTATGAAAAATGGTCAAAACAGAAACAGGATGAAATACTAAGTCTTTGAGACAGAATGTAGTACCATGGTGGACCACAAGCTGAACATAAATTAATAGGGTTGTGCAGCTGTGAACATTGTGTCTGGGACGTATTCTCAGCAATGCAGCCCACAGGATTTCTGTTCCTCTCAGACCTGTCTTGATGAGCTACATTGCTGTGGTCATTACACTTTGAGAAAGGCATGAGAGGGTCCAGGAGAATCTCTGGAAAAGGTAGCCTTTGGGAAATACTGAGAAAACTGGATCTGGATAAGGCAGAATAGAAAATATTTGGGACAATGTCATAGAATTTAGGCATATGGAAGTCTGCCTCAAAAAATGAGAAGACAGACTGTTTTCCAAGCTTTTGGCAGATAAAGAAACAGTGATAGGCTTTAGTTTCATAAAGAAATGATCAAGTTGGAAATTAGGAAACACTTCCTCCTTATGAGAGAAAGTGGCAGTGCTAGTCATAGCTTTGCACTGTCTGAGCAGGCATCTGCAGTGGTTGTAAAATCTTAATTGCTGGAGATATTAAAAACAATTTAGCATATGTCTTTCATGAGCAACACAGGGATAATTGATCCTGCCAGAGTTCGGCTAACTGATATTCTCAGGGTTGCTCCCAACTGTTCTTTATATAATTCTGTTATTTTATGGTTGTATTTAAGATTATGTATTCTTAGTAATTGCATAGTCTTTTAAAAAAAGCAGAATTGAAAAATTTTAATGAGCCAGCAGTATATAGTTTCACAGAAACCTACAGTTCCTCTTTGTCCTCTGGCCTCTTTATTTAGTGTCTGTTTCCAGAAAAAGAGTGGCATAGTGGCTTAATATGCTTGTCCCTTTGGAAGGTCCCTGAGGAGAGTCTAGAGGTAATTTCAGTGTCCAAGAGAGAAACAACCATGAAGGCTTTAGTCCTCTGAAAGTTGGCTAATCCATGCAGTCAGAGCTGTCAGGGTTGGATAATCCTCAAGGTCTCTCAAGAACAAAATGACTCTGACTTTCAGTCTATGTTTTGTCATTTCTTATCCTGACTTCAAGCTCTGGGTGTTTCTGGGTGGTAACTGTGGAAATGGTGCTAACCCCCAGACTCATATGCTGCTCTTCTGATGGGAGCTCTTTCTGACTCTGATCCAGACACTGGGAATCTGCAAACAGGTACTGAGGAGGGAACACAAGTCAGTACTCATACGGACAGAGTATTCCATCTTTCCTGAAATCTGTATCCATAAAAGCCATGTTCAGTCTCAGGCAAAAAGCTGGAAGAACACCAAAATTCAAAGTGTTAATAAAATAGGTATGACATATTTTAATGATTGCTTGGTTTAATTATTTTTAATAATTTGATTATTTTAAGGAAGATTTCATTTAAAAAAAATGAAGATTTATGCTTAAATTTTATAGACCTGAAAACACCTAGAAATACATAGTAGCAAAACTTTAGAGTGGCAATCAGTGGGAAGTCCACCTTCCTCCATCTTTGTCCACCTCTTCCACACCAGAAATGACTGGGCTAAGTGGGCTGTGCTTTCACACTGCTTGAGTCTGTGCTGTGTCTGCACCCGCCTAGTGCAGATGGGGACAGATGAGTGGGGGAAATCTATACCACAATTATAGTAAAAAATGCAAGCCACTGGAAAGACTTGAATTGAAGCTAGAAGCCAGGCTTGGTGTACATGAAGAAAAGAGACAAATCCTCCAGAAAATAAAGGGATTACTTGACTATGCCACTATTTCATGAAAGAGGAACATCAGCTTCTCAGATCAATACGTGCCACAAGGGCCTTGCATGAAACATGCAGGAAAATCAGGAAGCCAATGCTACTTTTAAGAGCAAAAGTTTATATTCTCTCTGCTTGCAGTCTTGTGGGTATAATTCTGAATTCACTACCTCCGACTCTGATAAATAAGACTCTGCTTTGTCTTACAGAAAAGCCTGCCTGGTACTGGGGAGTGAAAAGAGTCTGAGTGAAAGGAGGAAACAGAGGAGACTGGCTCCAACAGAGGCAGCCGGTGAGCAGGGGTTAAGGTGTGTTGGCAGCTTGGAGGCATCCAATTCCTGGCAACTTGCTCGAGTGGCTAGCATCCAGGGATCAGGCAGGGAGTGGTGATGAAGTCTGTATTAGCAGCCTCTGAGTCTGCAGAAAGAGATTTCTCTAGAAATTATAAAGAGGAGCTCTGTCTGCTGGAGCTAGGCAGCTGTAAATGCCTGTCAGCCTGGTACATCACCTGTGCTCCCAGAGCCGCACCTGCTGACCACCATGTACCTGCGTGGTACACACTGGGAGGAGTGACCCTTGCGAAGGATGTGAGTCAGTGGAAATTAGTGGTGCTCTGCAGAGGTTTGCCTTATTGAAGGCTGTGGTGCAGTCAGATCAAATAGATGTCAGTGACTCCTGATCTCCCAGTGACAGCTGTGCAGCAGAACCTGGTACAAGCCAGGTTCCTGTACTGGAAGCTTGGCTGTGGCTGCTGCTTCCTTAGGGAGAGGGGAAGGGTGGATGACACATTCTCCATTAATATGGATAATAAGAAAGATAATTTGTCTTTGCAAATTCAGAGTCAAAGTCATGGCCATATTATTCTAGCTGCTTTCTAAAACTCTAAGGATCTCTGCATTATTAAATAATCAGGCGTACATTCACACAAGCGCTGTCTTCAAAATATGAAACAAAACAAACTGATGCTGAAAACTCAGTTTCATAATTTCTGTGAGAGAGAGATCGTTTTGTTTGGTATGTGATTTCTGCCGTATGACCTGTTTACAGCTATCAGGATTTTTCCTTGTAAGTGCCTCTCTTCCCTGGGCTGAGGTAATTACATTTAAATAATGGGTTTCCTTTCAGAATGCTGCAGAAGGACAAATATTCACAATGCAGTGGTTTCATAGTAGTCACATCTCAGTTCTACTTGCAGCAATCTTGATTGTTTAAGGAAGAGCTACAGAACAAAATTGTTTTATGTCTTTAGAAAACACATGCAGTTGCTGCTTTCCTTCTAATATTTTAACAAGGAGTTATTGCTATGAATTAAATTTACTCTTATGTCTCAATCTGTCATATGTATCTATATGCCCATGGCCAAGTCCTGGGTCAGGTTTCTTGTCGGTCAAAGAAGAAGTAGCATAGCATGAGACCCCTAAAATTTCTTAATAGTAGGCAGCAAAAAGAAGTAGGCTGGGAAGCTGTAGGTAAGAGGCATCTTGAAGTTGTCTCTAGAGGAGCCTTTACTTTGTTTTCTATGGAAAGATGTCAATAAGCATCTGTACAAAATACAAAGAAAGTTATACGGTTGACTTAAATCTAGAGCTTTTTTGATGAGAATTCTTCCAAGATTAAGGTGAATCAAAGCAGATCTCCTACTTAAGGAAGTATTTTACTTACGAGCAGCTGATAAGGATTTTTGTACATTGTATTTGTATTACTTGTGTAGCTGTAGATGTGATGGTAAGAACTTGAAGCAAGACTTTCTCTTCTGCCTTAATTCTGATAGACTCATGTTTCTATTAAAGTGTTTCATTGATAGGATGGTTTTCTGAGGTCCTTTCTTCCCAATGTAATCAAAATTTAAGGTAAATGGAAAAGATCACTGACCTTTGTGTTATGGCTAAGCAACATAGGTCCTCTCTTTCTCCAAATTGTTACAATATTTCAGTTTGTAGGGTCTACAATGATCATCAAGTCCTTTTTGGTAGGAGGTTTCCTGCTGTTCTGAAGTAGTGCATTAGCAATGACAGTGTCAGCTACTGGTGCAGGAGGTGTTGGTAAGGTTGATGTAGAGATAGTGAAGCCCTGGAACAGCGGAGCCTGTAAAATTTTGCATCTCTATTGCTGGAGTGGTTAAAAAATAAGACAAGTAAAAATCTGTTGGCAATAATCTAGGCACAGTTTGTCTTACCTACTCAAGATTCCTTCCAGTTTAATTTTCTGTTATTTGTTGATTTTAACCATGTATCTCAAACTGTATTGTGTTTTCTTTCTTTTTGTTTGTTCATTTAGTCTGGTTTTTTTCTTTTGGTTTTGGGGGGCTTTTTTAAATTTTAATTTATTTTGTTTTAAGCTCCATCCCCAGAACTGTGAGAACTCTAGCTGTCAATGAAAAAATTTGAAGTTCCTATCTTCAGAGAAAGGTGGGAATACTTGACTCTAAGATAGCCTGAGAACACAACACAATAAGGATTTAACAGTAAAACTCCATTCTGTGTGAACAGCAGAACTGAGGAACCCTTCTTTCCCTTGGACTCTAGCACAGCATTTCTTGCTTCTCCACCATCATAATTCCAACTCTTTGCAACTACTCTGTGTTCCCTACCATGATATCACCCATTTTCCTACAAACCCTCCTCAGTTTGTCAGAATAGGAACTTCTTTTTCCTGACAGATCAAAAGATGCTGATCTTCCCCAGGAACCCCATTTGCTAAACCTATTTCTTTATAATGGTGCTTGGGCAAGCACCAGCTGATCCAAAGCTGTGGACATGGTGACTGTTGGCTGTTGCTGCTGTGGGGCAAGAAAGAGAAGCGCCGACCTGCCCCTGCCTTTCCACCACCCGGTGCACCACTGGCACTCCACCTGACTGATAGTTTTCCCTGCACTGGCAGGAACTTGGTGAGGCCCCAGTACCTCTGTCAAAATGTGATTAATATTAGTTAATGCGCAATAGTGAATCTTGGAGATTGATGGACAGATAGAATGATGAAGTCTCAATTAAATTAGATAAAATTAATCTTTACAGTTTTAAAGATATTGCAGTCCTGGAAACCTGGCTCATGGTTTTTCAACCAATGGAATTGTCAGGCCTGAACAAAATGTGCCTTGTAATAAACGACTCTACAATCTAGTATCTTGCAAGCCCTGTCACTGGCTTCTCTAAATTAGTGTCTTTCTTTGCCAGGAATGTAATTCCACTCTTTCATTTTAACCTCCATGATGTGGAATTGTTCTGGTAAACTAATATATCTTTCTCTGGAATCAAGAAAACTACAACTGGTTCCAAGTCACATAAAATAAATTATCTCAGAGCTGATAAAAGATGTCCTGAAGGTCTGATTCAGAATTTAATCACCATAGAGCCGGATCTACTCGTATCAGAGGATGTTTTGGAAATATGGTCATATGTGTTAACACCATCTGCTTGCAGGAAAGGGCAAAACAAACTGATACTGGTTCTTGTTAGAATTAATTTGTTTTGTCAACTGATGTGGATTTTCTTATAAAATAATTTAAATTATTTCCCATTGGACATAGTGATTTTAAACATAAATATCATACTTGGAATTTAATAACCTGACAGTAGTTTAATAAGTGTAGAGACTTTTAAAATATTTTGTGTATATAATATATCTTTTGATAACTATATGAACAAAATAATGTATTATCATGAAAAACATACATGAAATATTAATTTCAAGTATGATCTTAAATAAATATTATGAAATGATGACTTTAAAGACTCAGAAACAATGCTCAGAAAATTATTCAAACATAATATTGCTGAAACACACTCATTCAGATATATTTTTTTATTTCCCTGGCATGATTTAATATGACAGGAAAGAAACCCCAAAGACTGCCAAGCAGCACGAGTTCATGACTTTGCTGTGTTCATCTAACCTAATCCAGTTAAAAGGACAGGTCTGAAAATCATAAGTCTAAGACCTAAAATTGGAGGATTTTTATACATTTGCTGGTGATCTGTTGTTCTTTTTTGGTTGCAGGCATAAAGTAGGAAATGGGCATGAAACAGACCTATCATCAAAGGGCAGCCTGAAAATCATATCTGGAGACTGAGTGTACCGAAAATAACATTTCTTCAATGCTCTGCTTTTTCTGTAGTTAAACCAGCAGTAAGTGATAGTGGCTTTGACTGCTGCACACTTATCCCTAACCTTATCTTGACTTTATATTCTCAGCAGTATTTGGTCACTTTCAGACCAGAAAAAAACTTTAAATTCTTATTCATAGTGAGGTTGGGATTTACTATGACCACATTCTCTGTCACCTCTTTTTGGAATGGAGAAGTAGAAAGAGTCCTGACATAGAGCACATGCCGTGGTGGAGCAGTGCTGGTGTACAGGTACCTCAGCAGGTCTTCTAGGAAGTTTGGTAATGTGAAAATCCAAGGTCAGCTCTTTATTACACATTGTCTCTTTCCAGTTCTACAGCAGAAAATATATTTCTCCCCTGGGGCCAGAGAGGCAGAGGTGTGGGGTGCCCAGGGAAGTTGTGCCAGCTCTGATCTGGGGGTTTCCAGCCCTGAGGGGTCACAGCCCTGAGCAGCCCCCTCTGACCTCAGTGCTGAGCACTCTCTAGCAGGGCTGGAGCAGGGACATCCCAAGATCCCATCCAAAACAAGCTGGCATCAGTTTCCTAAGCCATTGAACTGCAGCGTAAGATGCTACTCAGAATCATCTTACTCAGATGTAAGATATGACACTCAGAAAAAAAACCCGAAAACCCATTTATACCCATGGAAACTTAAATTACAATATTTACCAGAATCAGTTTTGTACCAGCACTATCAATAATGGAAAAATGTGTCCTGGGCAGAAGCAGAGGTACAGGGTCTGCCTGGGCTAGACAGTACAGACTTGTTCAGCAGACGATGGAGAAAAATACCATTTATCTCTTTCACATGCTTGTTTTATAAATTATACCTGTTTCCTTTGACAATGCAGACAAGTTCTCTGTTCATGAGAAATGGATCCTGTGGTGACTTGTAGCAAGCAGAGCCATTTAGTCAGGTGAATCTCCTCTTTTAGCCTCCTCCTCTGGGAGGCTCATGAATGACTTTGCAAACTCAAATTCACCTGCACAGAACACAAGTTGTCTTTAAAGCCTGTAACTTTAAAGTTACTGCAAGTCATGGAGGTGTTCTTTGAAAGATATTCACATGCCCTGCCAGCAATGATTTTCTCCACTGCAGAAAACTCTGTGCAGATTAAGGAATTTTCTCTCACAAAGGGCTTGCAGAAAGATTTCTGGCATTTTATCTATCCCTTTCATAAGGAAATGGGTAAAATAAAACTCATATATTTGAAAGAGAGTCAGGTCTTTAGGGACAGCTTGCACTTATTGATATATGTGTGTTCAGCACTTCACATTTGAAGACACAGGGAGAAGCAAAATGACAGGCATGGCTAACCTGGTCTCAATGCAGAATTTTTACAGGCTCTCTTCTCCTATCTTATTTTTCTCTGCAGCTATAAAACGATGGGTACTTTAAAAATAAATTTTGAAGTGGGCCTTCTGATTTTGCTTCACCACATCAGCATATTGTTTAGTAACAATCATGTCAATATTGTAAGGAATGTCGTTTATTACAGAAAAGGATTTTGGTATCTGTATATTTATTTTTTTTTCATCACAGTAACATACGGTTGTTATATCAGATCAAAACACTGGCTCATCATACCCTACAGCCTGCCTCTTGCCCTAGCTTATGTCTAAGGTTTTTTAAAAAACAAGGCAAAATTCCGTAATGCACCGGGGCTGTTGGGCAACTCTGGATCCGAGTTGGATAGAGAGATTTCTGACTGACCTCTTTACAAGATGTGTTTCTACATCTACAAGTTTATTATCTGTTACTTCAGAGGCATGATTGCTAAAGTAATAAAATTCACCCTTTTATATAAATAAGTCCATAATATTTGATGCAATATAAGACACTTAAAAAATAATCCACAAATCAATGTGAATCTGCAAGAGTTTTAATTAAGCACTAATGAGAAAGACCAGGAGTCATGATGCTTTTGCATACAGAAAAAGACAGAAATAGAAAATACTTTAATTATTATATTGCTCCTTTCTTTCAAAAACATCCCATAATTTTTATCTCTGTTTCTCTGATGCTTGGTCAGGGTCTTTTGTTTACAGCTAAGATCATAGCAGTTTGCTGAATCAAAATAACATCTCTGCTGAAGGGGATATGAATGCATTACTGTTATGCTTCTGACCTTTTGCCAACAAAAATGCATACTCAAAGACAAAGAAGAACTGGGCGTAGCATCAGGGTTTCTTTTGTAAAGTTTCCAGTCTGCTGAAGATTAAAATTTGTAATTACTATTGGACTGTGTAAAAAATTTTGGTGTGCAGATGGAAGGCACCACTTCAACAGGCCTGTTTCTGTAGAAGCTGCAGCTACCATACTGCGAATGGATAGCTGATTAATCAGGGAGCTGGCTGGAAAGCTGTGTTTAGTTCTGTTTCCAGATCTCCCATAGACTTGCATGACCTTGGGTAAATCACCCTTGCAAAGTCCTTGAAGGAACATCTGCTGTTTTATGTGTTTCACGACTCCTGTGCAGTGAGTAACAAGCCATATAGATCAGCTTTGTATGACCTTGCTGATGATTTATTATGGTTGGAACTTCATTCAGCACAGAGCAGGACCAGGGCTGGAATTTAGTCTGGGGGACTCACAGGGCAGTTATGGTTAGGAGGAAGCTCTGCAGGTGGTCTGGTTCTACCTCCCGCACGGATCTGAACTGTTGTCCAAGTGATACCATTTTACTCAGGAACTGACCAGTGAAATTTTGAAAATCTCTGAGGATGGATCTTACACAATGTCTCTGAACACCTGTTCTGATGCTTAACCACTCTGATGGTGGTTTTCTTTTTTTTCCCTCACTGGAAATCGTGACCATTGCACCTGTGAGGAGACCCTGGTTTTGCCTTTTCTATAGCTGCACTTTAGGTTGTGGAAGATTGCAGTTAGTCTTTACTCCTAGTCTTCTCCAGGCTGAAAAGAACCTCTTCCCTCAGCTTTTTCCCATGCAAGCCCTTAACCATGAGACTGACCCTCCTCTGGCCTGTCTGCCAGTCACACCTCTTGTCCTGGGGATGGCAAAACTGGGGACAGGACAGCACATACCTCCACAAAAATGTCAAGAAGAGGGAAATAACAATTTTCCCCAGGTCCCTTACTGCACATCTGTTGATGCAGCACAGCATGCTCTTAGCCTTCCTCATGGCAAGGATGCACTGCTGCCTCATATTTAACTTGTTTTCTAATGTGTATTTTCTGCAGCCAGCCAGTTGCTAGCCTGTACTGCTGCACTTCCTTTTTCTGTCCCAAGGCATTAAAAATTATCTTTGTTGAAGTTTGAATCTTTGATCCCAACTTTGAGCTAGTTTTTGGTCCAGCAAGTGATTCACCCATCTTGTAATCTAGTCATCCAGTCCATATCCCCAGATTTTACAGTGATTATTTTTAATTAGTTTTCTGTATTCCTAGTTCAATTGCTATAACTTAAAATTTTGCTCTCTGAATGAATGACAGCAAAAACACACAGGGGAAGGAAGTTTTCCATTTTCATTTAGCAATTAAGAGGAGTTATTTTTGTGTTTGAATATACTATCAAACAGAAACTCTTCTGGACAATGTCTGTAGCATAAATATTGTAATATTATTACAGGGAGAGAGAAATACTGAGTCAGGCTGACTGAGTAATAAATAGTGCCCACCTCGGCTACTGCCAGAAATCACTAGCAAGGATGTATGAGAAGATGAGAGAGGAGTGCTGTGCATCTGCACAGGAGGTCTGGTTCTGAGTACTCCAGCTATGCACATCCTGGCATGTCCTAAAGGCAGCAGAATAATTATTTCACAAGTTACAAGTGGATGCCAAAGATTAAATGTCTCAGCCATTTCATTCACTGTTCATTTGCTGCCCTCTCTCCCTCTAGGACAATTATAATTTTGTGCAGGTTACTGATTGGGCATTAAACTTCCAGAGAGATAATCCTAGCAGGAGTCAGCACATTCAATTTCCCTGAATCAGGAATGCTGAAAACTTTTACATGCAGTTCATTAAATTTTGTTCTCATTATATTAGAATTCTATTATATTTATTTGACTCTTATTGATACTTATCCTGCTTTCTCTGGATTGAAGTATTTACTGGCATCACACATTAATGTTATCAATCAAATCAATTAATGTTATTGATCAAATTTTCAGTGTTATTCCTACTATGTATTTAATTCAGTAAGAGTTCTGACCTCAAGAATAAGTCCAACAAATTTAAGAGCAGTGGTCTGTTCACTCTAAATGAAAATTAAGTACCTGATTTAAAGGAGTAACTTCAGCACTACACGCACAATTTTTGACCATATTTCTATTCCTCTATTCCAATATTGAAAAAGATTTTGTTTGGAGAGAACAATGAAGTACTTTTTCCCTTATGAAGGGAAGAACTTCAAAGAATCATGTTATCAGAGAGAAACAGAATATATAAAAGCACAAATGCCTGAAGGAAGAGGCCAAAGGAGAAAACCATTAAGTAATTGGATTAACCTCTATTTGGCCCTTTTCAGCTGAGTGAGATTTATTTTGATAACATGCTGTTTGTTTTCTTCCAGGTTTGCACACAATGTAGCAGCCATTCTCAAAGACTGAAAAAGAAGTTAAAGCATGCATCTCTGTAAAAGTCCCTGTCAGGGTAATAAAATAATGCATCTTTCAGTGACTTGAAATCTGGAACATGATTGTTCCAGTAGCCATAACCTGAATAATACACAGATGGGGATATTTTTTACACACAATATCTTTCTAAATTGCAGCTCCAAGGACAACCTCAGGAGGAAATGAAAGCTTCTCTCATTTTATTTGAAAATTGATTTAAGAATAATAATAATAAAAAAATCTATTTTAAATTAGAATAAAGCATCAAAATCTAAGACTTTGAAAGTTGGAAGTCCAAAGTGTCTTTGATTCAAATAAATTATATTTAACATTAATGTATAAAAAATTTTCACCAAGAGCTAAAAGAATTGATTGTGCCTAGATCAACTATATTGTCTAATTTAAAAACTAAGTTATTTCAAAGCAGAAAAATGTGAGAGTTTTGTTAGAAAAGATCAAAACAGTTAATATGGACAATTTTGAAAGTTAAAACTCAAACATTTCCTTCTAATATCTTAGCTCTCTCTACAGATATGTAATTGAAAAATTCTCTAACAAATATATACATTTTATAGCAGCTGCTTCTTTCTCTCAGCGCCTCCATCCTAATTTACCTAGTTTCTTCATATTTTGCCTGAGGAGAATTTCAGCAAGGACATGGTGCATTTTCTGTTTCTGTGGATGAGGTGTTATCAGCGTTTCCTTTGTCTTCTATGAACACAGGTCTGGTGTGAGAGTGGTCCAGCCCGTGACCTTCAGCTGTATCCATGCAGAACACCCAACCCAGCCATAGCAACTGCATCTATTATTAAGACAAGGATGGGTTTGGGGCCAAGGGGTGGCTGGCTGATGTTTGATTTGAAAGGGATCACAGTGCTGCTCATGGGAAACAGAAGGAACAGATGGCAAAGAGAACATTGGGACTTTTGACTCAAAGAGGCAAATAGGAATGAAGCTAGTTCACTGCTAATATTAGAAAATCAGGGAGTCACTACAGAGGATGGGATCTAGTTTCTCTCCTTGTCCTTCACTCTCATTTAGTTGTGTAGTTGGGCTTATTTCTTTAGTCATGCATTTAGTATCTATTACTTTTAGCTCAGACTTGCAATGATTTTTACCAAGGGCTATACTTTGGAACTGTCTGGAGACTGAAAATATAACAGAATTCAAGTCTGTGCTCATTCAGAGCATATCTTTCTGGAGTGCACACACTAATGTTTTTTTACTTGTACTCTCCACACAGTAGGACCTAAATAGGATTTTGTTTAATTTGTTGGCATCGGACCAGCTTTTCTAAAGCATCTTCTGTTTCCTCAGGCCAATCTGTTATTGCTGTGGTCAGAAGGACACATGTTCTACCCCTTGCCTCTGAACAGTCCCGTTGCCCACAGAGGGCACTGCAGTCAGCACCCTGCCTGGCAGGGTCCTGACTTACAGAGGCCAGTGTGGTGATGGACATGTTAAATGAAGCACAACCTCTCTTCCATGCTGAATAGCCACCTGATGCACTTATACATGTTTCTACAAACTCCTGGAGGATAGGTATAGTCTCAGGATCTTTGAAATAGTGTCAGGAGTTTGCCCAAACATTTTTTCCAAGCATTGAGAGTCAGAATTTATACGAAATTGTGACAGGTAGTATCATGGTAATTACTGTCTCGATATCAGGGTCATAACTCCAGCATAAAATCTTTTTCATAAACCTATCAAACTTAATCTTAAAAGCAGCTAGTTGTTCTGTTTTTTGATTTTTTTCCCTCTCACAGTGTAACATCTGGAAGGGCTGGTTCAGAATCCTCATTCTAATGTTGTTTAAGGTTAGGGATAGTGCCTTCTTTTGGTTCACATTACGTATTGACAGTTTTCTAAAGCAGTTGTCCTCCTCAAGATTTCCTGAAGATTTTCTTCAGAAGCTTGAACAGTTAACACTGTTAGAAACTTTGTACAACTGTTTATTTATATCTTTTACAGTCCCATCCTCTTCATTGAGAAAAAGTTCATTTCATCACATAAAATGCTTTGAATGAAACTGGTGTATTTTTCTCAGCTAAAAGCTTTCTGCTTGAGTTGCCTGGAATAGAATTTCCATGAGGAGGTGTATTTCTGGATCTAAAAGATTATAAAATATGTAGAGGCTCATGCTTCCTTTGTGCTCTCACAGGTTTAGGCATAACACTGAGCAAAGTCACTGAAATATGATAATATTTTTCCATTCTGCAGCTTTTTTGGTAACACTTCATCACCAGAAACTTTCACACTTTCTGATTTTACACTGAAGATCCAATGCTGGACTAATTACAGAGTCTTCAAGAAACACAGAATGCAAACCAGACAAAAAGCACTGTTAGAAGCTGAGTTCAAGATTTACAGTTCTTTTCGCTCAATTATTGTGCAGAATTTCAGCTCAGAAGAAACAAGACGGTAAAAATGTAATTAAAATGCCGTAAATCTTACAAATAATGCAGTTTCAGACAAAAGGATTTCCTATTGCAAAATCACTGATAAGCCTGAAGGAAATTGTATGGACGTATGTGAGCTCTTCCTTTTGTTAGAAATGTGGAGCAAGATCTGAGCTGAAACTGTAGGGAACATTACTATCTATGTGTTTATGTAACTACCAATAGAAATAACATATAAAGGCTTCTACTAAACAACCTTTCTTCTACTGTTCGTATGCTCTGCATGGAAGTGCTTTGATATAGGACCAACAACAGAGACATCTCTGTCCCTCCAGTGGTTTCTTGCCCTGGGCCTGATGCATTAGGGAGTGAAAACATAGAGTTTCAGATGAATATCAACAAGCAGGATTTTCTAAGTTTGGGGATTTTACCAGACCCTTTGCCCCAAAGTACCTTAGAAATACACTCACCATACCATTTTTACCCAGCAGAACCAAGAACTAGTGGTTCTTATTTAGAGCCTTGTGCATCACCTGTTGCCTGGATGCCGATTTTATCCTTTCACTGTCCATCCTCTTTCATGTTTTAATCTGGAATAGGAATTACCGATGCATGAAGAGAGTGAACTGGTCACTTGGCAGGAATGAAACATCATTCTCTTTTTCACTCTTGCCTACTCTGTGCCTTCATTTTCCTTCCAGAATGCTGCTACTGACATACACCTATGCTTCTCTCAAGCTAAAGATATCTAATTCCCATCTAAATATAAAATATCTAGAAGTTACAGAATAATCTTCTGTCCTCGGCCTTGACACTAGAGGCAATGGGTCATTTCACCTCTTTCTGCCTTTGCTATGAACAGCGTTGCAAAACAAATCTCCACAAGAAACTAAAGAACTGGAGGTTAAGAGTTGATAGCTTGGTGACAGGAAGCAGCACTGAGTTGTCTGACTGCTGAATGATTTACGGGGAATGTATGAGTTTTCATGAGCAAAGTGGAAAGAGTATTTTTTCTGGTAATGTCATATGTATAACACATTTTGGGAGAGGGTAAAACAGAGCAAGGTCCTTACAAAAACCCTGAGAGGGTCTCATTGGGGTAAATTTGGTTTTTTTTATCTCCCTCATCAGAAAAGCAAAAAAACTCTGTTCACCACTGGATGTCTCCCCATTTCTCCACTGTTTCAATGGATGTTTTTCACAATGTAGCCAGGACATTACTTGTTGAATTATTTATTTTTCAACAGAGGACGTGAAGTCACAGTGACCCCAGTTTTCTTTTGTGAAAGGCTCTTCACAAATAACTACTTTGAAAGTCAGTGGAGCACGTAGGTGAGATGCTCTAGGTATGTTTAATTATTTAAGTTAACTTTCATCCTCTTTTCTCAGCAGTCTTAGCAATTTTAATGTGCACTTTTAAGGGAGACTGTTACAAATGTAGAGTCTCTTTTTGCTCTGAATAAAGTGCTGTTTCCCCTCATTTTGAAAATTTTTTTCTAGTTTCAGGAAGTGGAAAAGGACAGGTTCATATCTTAGAGAACTCAGATTGGTCGTGGATTTAATTATAGCTAATAACTGAATAATACATGCTAGGAAAGATGTTGTGAGAACGCACAAAGGGGAAATTGACATGAAATATGTGGCCAGGGTGAAAAAAGCTGCTTTTCTGGTGCTTTATTTCAGTGATCAAATTGCTCTGCCCCCAGGAACTGAAATCTAAATCACATGAATAAATTTGGGTGACTTTTCAGCAAACAATAGATAGGTTTCAATAGAGTAGGCAATGGACTCTGGGACAACTGTTATTTACTGTCATAATTTTAAATCTGAAACAAAGATATATTTCAGTTAGATCAGTTAATATTTCAGATGAACAGCAGATATTGTTGTTAGGAGAAACAGTGTTGTCAAAATAAGAAGCTAGAAGTGCAATATTTGCTTTATAATTTTCTTTTTCATCTATGGGGAGCTGCATCAGTATTTTTTGCCTAGATACCTTCTTTTGTGTATGTTTGCATAGCTGCATCATATGGATAACCAGTCCCTCAAACATCAGTCCTCATTCTCATGCTTTTTCATTTCTGAATAATTAGTTATCAGATCATAGTCCCTCTGTGAACAACCTTCTACTCTGTAGTCCTCAGTATCATTCCTTCCCGTTACTCCAGTCTTGAGGATCAGCTAGTTCTTTCCTATCATCCCTGAACTGATAATGTTATTCTTTATTAGGCCTTACACAAGTTTCATTATTACAGCCCTAGTTATTTTGTCCTCAACAATGTTCTTTGGCAATTAAATTAATTTTTCTGAAGAACTTTCTTCTGAACCATCATTTCTCTAAATGTGTTCCACAGCCTGGCATATTGATTTCCAATGGGTTACAAAAGGGATATTTTTCACACATGAGAAGAAATTATAGTTTCATTTTATGTTTCATCAAACTTCTCTCTACTAGAAAATTTGTAAGGAAGAAATTCAAGCCCCCCTAGCACTGAAGAGATCAGACACAAAATCAAGTAAGTATCTTTCCTGTTTGGATAAATTTTCTACAGATTTTAATACACCACACATTGAAACAATTGCATGATCATGGGAAAAACATTAATATTCAGTCACTCATAGCTAGGACTTAAATTTTGAATTCACAGAGTGATTTATTCTAACATGTAATAAGCAGCGATATCAGAGAGGAAATGAGAAACCAATCTGGTTCAGTTACAAGCAGCATAATATTTGAGAAATTTTAGAAGGCGTCATGCTGCATAAACACTTTTCTATTCTGTATAAAATATTACATACTGCACAGGATTTTTATAAAAGGTAGCAATTATATCTCACAGCTGGGAGTCGTTTCACTGAATAAAAATTTAAGAAAAGTAGCCTTTTGTGTGCACAGATTTTGTGCCTTAGCCCTGCATTTTGAGATTTATCCTGGGGACAACTGCACAATGCTTTTGGATTGCAAAGGAAATATTGCTTGGTTCCAGAAATTATAGTTAGAGGGGACTTCTTTGTATTCCAAGTGAAATAGCTGGAAAATTAATCAAAGAAGAAATTGTGAATATTTACCTGAATTTGACCAGTAGGGACAAGCCAATAAAGACATGAGAAAGGGGAATTGTACTTTCCTAATATGTTACAAGAATCTATCCAGAGAAATTATTTATCACTTTATTGTTAGTTACAATAATTGTCCTTTAAATGAGTTATTTTGTTCCTATATTTCATGGCAGGTATTGGATTTGAGTTTGTTTTTTTTTTTAAGCCAAGGAGGCTATCTTGCTGTTTCCAGAGGTTTTAGAAAAAGGGAAGAGGAATCAAAGAGAACTATTACTGTCACAAATGCTGATATTTTCAACCTAAGAAAAATTATTGTGGCATAAATCTGTTTCATTAACATGTTCAAATATTTTCATTCCCCACCAAGTAATAACAATTTAAACACCAAATGATGTCTAATCAACAGCTTTTGTGATTTTCACCAACTAGTTCCCACAAAGCATGATGACAAATTACTTCTTCTGAAATAAATTTCTTCATACTTTAGAAGCTTCTGCTCTAGTGATAGAAAATTGTACTTTGATAGGCAATATTACCACTTCCATTGGCGTTATTTCTCTGACATTCCACAGATAGAAAAGAATTGCTGGTTAAGGCAAATACCATGCCTCTGATACTGATTGCATAGCACCGATGTAATTCAGCATCTGTAGATGTTTTCTCTGATTTCACCTTTATATGGGGTTGTAAAAGTAATTAGTAATTGGAATAAAGTCAGTGGAGTTTTTCTAAAATGACTATAAGTGTTTAAATTTGGAAAACATTGGTCTGTAAATTGTGAGATATAGAAACCTTGTTTCTCCAATTATTTCAGTGGGATTATGCCACTTTCATGCCAGCAAAAGTCCATTTAACTAGCCTGTAGCAGTTATAACTAAAATTTGTATTATTAGAACAAGTATTTTTTAGTTTTTCCAGAATAATTTTCTTAAATTTAACTTTAAAGTTCCCTGTATTTTTTCAGTTTAACCATTTATTTCGTTGCAGATTCCATAAATATTTTTCTTCAGCTGGATTTAAATTCTACCTTGGAGCATTTTCAAAATCAAAGTTCCTTGAAGAGAAAGTGAAATAAGTGGTCTCCTCCATAGATGTTTTTAGTTTGCCACTCTTTACTAAATAAGGTGCAGGAGAATCAGGAGAGGAAATAAAGGAAATGAAATATTGTTAAAAAGCACCCATCAACAGGAATTGTCACAAGAAATTATCTGAGGTGAAAGGCTTCTTTGACAAATAGCAGACTTGGCTTGGTTTTCTTAATTACAGGGTTGTAATTTATTTGTCATTAATTGACCAAATAAAAAGAAAGGGAAGGTGGAATGAATTGATACATTTGGAAATTGGAAAATTACCAAATTACTAAAATAAATGGTAGCAAGTCAAAGGTTAAAGCATTTCCACTTCAATAGTGTACAGGAAAGCAGAGGTCACCCTCCTTAAAGAAATTTAAAAATTTAAACCCTTCTGATGGGAAACTTGCCATGTCACAGCTCAAGCCAAGAGATTTCTGAATTTTACCTGGTATTGCATTACATTTTTGACAAAATATTATCATCCAAAGAGAGCTATACACAGTAGGTAGCAATGTGAAAACAATGAGGTAATAGCAATACATTATGTCATTAAAAATTTCCAGTTTTGTACAGAAATATTACCAAACCACAAATTTGCAATTGCTATAGACAGAGCTTAACTACTAGAAAGCCTTCCATGAAGCAGAGTTGTATGAGAACTTTTTTGAGGTCAGTTTCTCAAGGAAGTGAGCTGATCAGACTTTATTACTGCTCGTGTCTGTTTTCTTTATGCAGTTGTGAATGGTTAGGCCAATTTCAACAAAGTTTTTCTGAGGACTTTATTCTTAAATTGACTTTCTTCCAGCAAATGTAGCATGAAGTCGTCTCTAGGTGGAAGAGAAGGGGCCTTGTTGGTGCTTCTCTTGGTGGAAAAGCATGTGGAGATGGGAACACCAGTAAACCATCCAAGTGGTGGTGCACTTCAGAACATCTTCAACAGGCAGTGTCTTGAGCTCCTCTTAATTTGCTGGAAAAATGAGGAGTGTGCCATGGAGTTAGGTCAAAGGGAAGAGCTCATGACACTGTGGGAGTAGGCCGTAAGGATTTGGCAGACATCTGAGATAAGGAAAATTACAAGACTATGAAAGGGAACTACTGTCATGGAGGAAATGGGAGATACATTAATTCAGCTTCTGCCGAACAACACAAATTTTTGTCTCCTTTATTAATTTGTTCATTCTGCATTACTAATGCTGCTCTCCATTATGATCTAAAACAAATATCTTTACCTTTCTATTCCTTGTTTTATCTTATGTGTAATGATACTAACTTTCTTTCCATATTTTGGAGAAGCACACAGTTTTTTAAAAAAACCAAAATTTTATTAATCTTCCGAAGATCATGACTCCAGGTCAGTCTAAGTAAAATAACAAGGCAGTATGCAAAGCCAGTTTTGGCAAGGATGTGTCATGAAAATTTTATACAGAGAAAATTAACTCCTTTAATGTGTTGCTGAACTAGTGGAACAGAAACTCTGATGACAAAAGTGTTTTGGAAAGAATCCTGGCAATGGTGGAGAATGGTAAGTCTTTTTAAGAAAGAAAAAATTTACAGTATGATAGGTTTGAGAATGAAGAAGAATGGAATTGGTACTGGAATGAGTGAAGTAATTGCATGGTGTATATCAGGCATCAAATGTCAATGTGAAACCTTAAATGTTCCAAAAAGCAGGTAAATAGTCACACTGATGAATCATTGGTATTACTTTTTGAAAGGACTGGCTTAGACTTTTGGATGTTTTGACAGTGATTCTTCATTCACCTATTTCTGTTTTGCAAATTACAGGAGTCATGTGTTTCAAGACAATTATTTGCAGACTTTGTGTTGATTATTCTTTGGGAATAAGTCAGGAACTTAATATAGGTAGCTAAGTTAGCCTAGGCTACTGCTCTAGTCCATAGAGAGTGATAATCACTTTCAGAAGGTGATTCAGAGCAATCAGAATCAGCTTCTATCTTCACTGGCTACATTAAATGTTTATACATGAATGGAATAGATATACCCCAGTTAGGATATATCTGGTGAGAGGCAGTCACTGTAGTGTGGTAACTCATTTGTTGATGCACTAGAATATAACAAGAGGAAAAGTGGTACAGCTGTCAGACCTCTTCTTAATATATCTGTTTTCTCAGGGATAGAGGGTGAAGCTGTTGCATTGATAAAAAGGAACCACCAAAGTGTTCCTGTGCCAGAGCCATATGAGAAGAAACAATCAGGATCTCACTTCTTCTTCGGGTTCTGTCAGGGCTTTCCTACTAGCATCTCATGAACAAAGTTTGTTGAGATATATAGATCTTCTTGAAAGCTGTTAGTTCAACACGTTATCTACACAGTATATATTCAGTTGATCAGTCTGTTTCTTCTTCATGAATTCTGTTGTTCTATGATACATTTTTCATTAGGCAGCTTCCCCCGAGTCTAACATTAATTATGTACCAGATTCTAAGGGAGAGTCAACAAAACCACCTTACATGAATGAGCATAGCTTCGCATTGACAGGCTGTTAAACATTTGGGATCTCTGTACCAGGATTTCCCAACAGAAGGGTAAAATCCAGATGGACTTAGCTCTACCTTCGTGGGGCTAGATCTGAAGACACTTCACTCTATCTGGGAGCATTAAGATGAATCAGAATCCAAAGTAATTTCACCCTGGAGCCTGCTAAAGAGGCACTTTCTTCATACAAACAAACATTTTTTCCTCGTATCATGTCAACATTATCTGTTTTACAGATGATACTGGATTTTGGTTTAGTTTCTTGCTGATATGTTGCAGTACCAGGAATTAAAATATTAGTGTTAGCTTTGCTTTGGTATTTGTGTAGTCATTGGATGTATCACTTGCAAGCACCTAATTAAGACAAATAAACAGTGCCAAGGATCTTTATTCATGATTGCTTGCAATATAATGGAGGACAGACAACAAAACTTCAGCAAATGTCAGTGCACAGAATGGCCAATGGGGAATACAACTATATTCATCCAAATGTCCCCCCTAGCTGGAAGTATTTTGCTGATAAATAACCTCTGGAGAAATGAGGATACACACTGATGAGTCAGAAATTGTCCTTGCCAAGCTCAAAGACCCAACTGACTTTAAACATCAGGGAGAGGTGAACCTGTATACGGAGTCAGCATGCATAGAAGAACCTTTTCTTAATAGTATACCATAAATTAATCACCTAATATTAGCAGATGACTCCTAGTCCAAATACGTGGCTTCTGATTTAAATTAGCCTTAATATGAGAGTATGTATGTTCCGGTGCCAAACTGAGAGGTCTGACATAGTGCCTGCCCCAAAAACCATGGTAGGTACTGAACTGTAAGCCCCGTGTGTTCAACAGCGGAGCAGGTATAAATACTTGTAGGCTTTCCACTAGAAGCCGGGAATTTGGCTATGCATAAGAATTCTATTAATCACAGAAGCACATGTGAAGGTCTCACTTAGCTATCCCATCTCTGGAATGCATTAATTACGTGAGCATTCAGTCTTCCTGCAATCTCCACCTTACGACAGACCGCATTGCCCATCAGAGATGATGCAAAGGGAGATGGTGTCTGTGCGTATGTGTGTGTGTGTGTGTGTATGTCTGTGTAGGATGCATGTGGAGACCTGAATACCTATCACTGTCTTACTCAGCAAGGCAAGTGTGCAATCCTTATTTCATTCACTGAAAGAATAGAGATGGACTTCATGCACAAGAGTTTTAAAACTAAAAAGTGCTGATGATCAAATCAGGAATGGCCAGCAGTGATACCGGCTTATGTAATTTGGGCTTCTTTTCTTCAGGAAGTGAATTGAGAAAACAATTTCTGTCTCAGCTGGCTGCACTGTCATGTGGAAATAATGCTCAACCAGTAGCAGACAGGTCTGGCTTGAAATCAGCTTTTAGTCCTGAGTCCTGCTATCCCATTGCTCTTCCCTTAACATCTACAGCTGTTTGATTATTGTCTTGGGGTGACTGTGCTGTTGTATCCCCTACGATTGCTCTATGCCCAGACATGATTCCTGAGCCTTTCTATGCCTTTAAAACTGGATNTCTGGACTTGTTCGGAACACCAGAACAATTATAAAATTTAGTCATGTTCCAATAACAAGTTCTCTGAACACCATGGTGTGGAAAATGAACAGTTAAGTTTTCAACAGATGCCTGTTGATGGATTATTTTTGTCAGGAGATGAATTGTTTTATTGGGTTCTGCTGTTCTGCTGTGCTCTTAGGCCTCATATCTCATCACTTCATCCTATACTGTTTATTTTCACAGCCATAGATTTGGTAAGTTGAAATACAGATGTCAACTGCGGTCTGTCATTTTACACGTGAATAATTTTTGTGACGGATTTTACCTTATCTGCTAGATAGATACAAGTGTCTGTCTAGATTGCCCATGGTTCTCCATATTGGTAGAGGGTTGTGCCTCTCCACTGCAGAATAGTTGGGTGTTGGCAATCTGTATGTTGGCAAATCTGTGTGTTGGAAGTACTCAGGCACTTGCTGAGGTTTCCAGGTCTGACATATGCAACAAGGCTGCTGTATTTCAGTTTAATGGCCATATTAAAATTAACCCACTTGGGCACAGCCAGATTTTTGCGAAGAAGCTGTCTCTATGGAAAGAACTTCTAAAAGAGAACCAGATGTTTAATTCTGAGTTATTTCAGCACAGAGCTTATTCTTAGTGTTTATTAATAAACAATGGTAACAAAGTACATGCCTTTCAAGAGTCAAGCAGCATTGCACATGTTCACTATACTGGAGTCAACAGCCTGAAGCACATTAACCTTGCATTCTAAACCCCTAATGTAAAGTGCTCTGGAGGTTTATTGAAAAGCCACTACCAAAGAGATCTTCCTTTTTCTTCAGAACTGCAGATCTTCAGAGCTCAGACACCTGTTCTCAAATAAACACCTAAAGAAAAGCACCCTCACGGGAAATCTGTTTTAGCTACTTCATGCAAGTATTAGTGGAAATTAACACACGCATTTCTTGACAAATTTTTGAAGATCAAAAAAAATTATACCAGCAAAAGACGTGACTGTTTAGTAGCACTTTTGCTGTATTTCATTGCTCTATAGAACAGCACGAATAAAGACATTCCAATTTCAATATTTCTTCTCTGATGAATGACAGTGTAGACTTGGGCTCTTCAGGTTGAAAAAAAATGGTATAATTTGGGATACAAGAGAATACCATGAAATCAGGAGTATCATAAAGGACAAAAATAGGAAATTACTGTACATTCCCTTCTAGTACACAAATGGAGGTCAAGCAAATGAACCTAGCAAAGGGCAGGTGAAGACAAAGGCTATGATTCCTCACACAGCATGCTATTAAGCAGTGGAGCCCATTCACTTCTAAATATTTTGGATGCTAGTATTTTACAGAGTTTAAAAACTGGTTAAACTCATGAAAGGAGAGTTTCTTTAAGATTACTAATTAGAAAGACAGCCTCAGTTCAAAAAATTTGTTTCTGATGTTTTTGATTTTCCAAGGGAAATACCATTATACATTTGCTCTATTCTTACTATTTCCTAGGTATCTTCTGCCAGCAACAGACATTGGTTTAAACAGAGACAAAACATGTCTATTTTTCTGTTCTGGTGGAAAAATTTTCTAGGCTGGTTAAGTGGTGTGTGGTTTTATTGCCATAGATGGGACTGTGCTTTCTTTACCCTATCTTTGGTGTATACTGAGTGACTTATTTCATTGTTTATGAAGCAGACATGTTAATTGTTTATGAAGTAGACAGAAGAATTGAAATCCTTTTGACTTCCCATGCCAGATTGTTCCCCTCAATCCAGATAAGCAGGACATTTCTGGTGCAGCTAATGCAATGGAGTGCACTACAGACTTACCCAAGGTATTTCTAAATATACTTCCAGGATCCTAACCCACTCATTCACCTAGCTTGGTCATAGACTTCAATGCGGTTATAACCTACCAAGAATGCAAAATGAACTCTGCCAAGCACCTCCTTTGCTTTCAGTAGTTTCATGATATTAGGTGATGCCCCTTTGCCCTTTTTCATGTTTCATCTTTCCTGTGGGTTCATCCTAGCTTCATATCTGGAGAACACTTGCAATTGCCAGGGAAAAAAAACAGGTTTCACCTCTTATCTCTCTTGACTGACTGGGCCACTCTTTACAGCATTACAATACTTGATTCTAATTGTATATAAACACTGATAATTGTAATAGATAAGTGTTCTAATCTGAGAGTAATTTGCTGTTTATAATATTTAAGTGTATGTGGCTTTCAGTATTATCAGGAGATTGAACAGAAATTGCAAAATAGATGTTAATTAACTCCTGAGAACAACTTTTGTAAACTAGTACTCCTTATTCAAGTGTTAGTACCAAAAAAAAAAAAAGACATAACAGGATTACCTACAGGAAATAAATTACTCAGAGTTTGAAAAAAGATATGGCAGAAAAATATGATATATTTTGTGCAAAGAAGTCACTAGAAACATCTGAAGAGGAATTCAGTGAACTCATGGTGGCATGGAAAGTGAACGGTTTGCCTCAATCCGTTGAATAACTAAGAGACTGAAGAAGAAGTTAGAATGTAGGAGTTAGTCCAGTTGGTGTCAGATGGAGAAGCCACATACTTAATAATATAGAAATAAACCATCACATCATAGATGTCATGTTGGAAGGAGAATATGTGGTGGTCAAAGTAATACTGTTGGCTAGATAGGTCTTCCATTTTCCCATCACAGAAAAAGGAAAAAATTACTTTCAATTTAATTGTGTAAATTACCTCTTCTTTCTCTCTTTCTCTGTTTCTCTTTACTTAGAGCAATTATGAATTTGGACAAGTCTTTTATCATATGCTAAATGAAGCACACAGAGCATTCAGAAATTATGCCACTTGCCTGCTTTTTATTAATAATCACTGTTTCACTGGAACTGCTCCTTATCTACAGCACAAAAATGCCAAATAAAAATTTATTTTGATTTATTAAAGAAGTATTAATAATTTGATTTTAGTCATAATTTTTCATTTAAGTGAACTTTTCATTGCTTTTATTAACAAATTCAAGCAGTAAAATAATTATTAATAGAAATCATTTAACAATATTACACTATATCTTTATTATACCCTAATCACTCAAAAAATGTATCTCCAAAAAACCATTAAAACCACACATGCATTTATGATGAATAACAGAATTACATTGTTTTGACTATGCATTTTCATTATGATTTTTTTGTAAGACAAAAATTTCCAACATGTTGGATCTTAGTGCAAATCCAAGTTTATCTACAAAGCGTGAAGAAAAAATGTCGGAAAGGATGAGGAAAAACCTGTAAATTAAGACAAATATAAAACTTTTCCATTTTATTTTCCTATTTTCTCTTCATCAGTGGGTTTACAACCTTTTCTTTTACAGCTTTTTCTTCTGAAATGCTTAAAAGACTATTACTCATACACAATATTTCTTATATCAAAATCTTTTATAGTGGAAAGGTCATTTCATGTGATAAAATAGCATATTTGAATAACTGGTTAAAAAATAATTCAAGAACATTTTTAGTTACAGGCAAAACTGTATGGGTATGGTGTCCATGAATTCATGCTGACACGTTGCAATATCTTGGGGTGGGATGGTTATTCAATTCCACAGACCCATTTAGAGTTAATGTATAAATGTTACGTGACCTGACATTTAAATCTGTTTGTTTGAGGAAACCGATTCCTTCAGACATCCTTCAAACATGCTTAAGAAACATTGACAACAGTGTCAACAGTATAGAGAAATTGAGACATATAATGGCTTATTCAGTACAGTAATAGAAAATCCAGCAAGGGGGGTGGGGGTGTGTTGTTTATTACAAGTTAAGCATGCTTTGAGTATGTGTGCTGGTTTTGGCTGGGGTAGAATTACATTTCTTCACAGTGGCTGGTGTGGGGCTGTGTTTTGGATTTGTGCTGGACACAGGGTTGACAACGTAGAAAAGTTTTTGGTTTAGCTGACCAGGGCTTACTCAGGGCCAAGGCCTTTACTGCTTTTTGTACTGAGACACTGGAGAGGGAAGTTAGGGGTGCACGGGGGACTGGGAGGAGACACAGTGGGGACAGATGACTCCAACTGATCAAAGGAATCTTTCAGACTCTATGACATCATGCTCAGTATATAAAGTGGGGCAAAGCAGTGAATTAAGTCATTATTTTTTCTTTTCTTGTATGGACAGCTTCTGCTTTCCCCATTAAACCATCCTCATCTCAACCCAAGAGTTTTCCAGCTTTTACCCTTCTGGTTCTGTCCCTGATCGTGCTGGCGGGGGGAGTGAATGAGTGGCTGTGTGGGACTTGGTTGCTGGTGTGGTAAAACTGTGGCAGTATGTATGAGAGCTTGGGTCCTGTGAGGATCTTCAATGCTTTCTGTCTCCTGGAGCTTGATTCCTCCATGGTGAGCGAGAAGCACCTCAACAGGTTTTGACTATTTTATGCTTTGTCAGAAATGAACTTGTAGGTATGTGAAGGTATCAGATCAGAAAGGAAGGTATCTAATGAGTATTCCATTTATAGCCCTAGACTTTTCTTAAACCATTTTTCATGTATCTAGATCCTTCTTTATGGTTCAACAACTAGAATAATTATCTTCATAGCATGTTGTATGTAGAGAAATATATTATTTCTTTGTTCTCTACACATTCAGTATCAATTGAAATACTTCTGTTTCATCAGGATATTGAAGGACAGTCAAACAGTTGTCTCTATAACAGAAAAAGGTGGTGGGTCTTCTGAAGTCCAGATTCCAGGCTTCCCTTCCTCGTAACTTGTCCATGCTCTTGATCCGTCTTTGCCTACCTCAATATGATATATCTGAAAAAATAGGTGGTATTTTTTTCAAGTTAAAGAGAAGAAGTGGAGATCTGTTCTACAGTGGGAATGGTGCAGGTTTAAATATAGATTTAGAAAAAAATTTAAAATACAGTGTTGGTACTCTACATGTTATGATAGGTAGGGGTAAAGTATGTTCACTTTCATTAAAGATGTAGGAAGCACAAGACAACCACGTACTTGGAGCTCTAAATTCGTTATGTACTACAGAGTTGTGTCAGAAGAAATATCTTGCACTCTGGACAAATATGATGAGCAAATTTGATGAGCAAATATAGCTCAGTATAGGCTTGCTCTCCCCAGCACCATTGTTGAGGAGCTCAGCACCCAGGTAGGAGAGGTTCAGGGACAAATATTCTGTACTTATGTGGTGGGAGGCACACCTGACTCTAGTATTGCACCTGACAGGCAGCTCTACTTTAAGGATGTGACCTGCCATTGTTTTGAGGAATGGAAATGTTCCAGGTAACTCTAGCAGTGTGAATTCAGGCTTTCAAGTTGAAAGGAAAGATTTTGCCAAAGTTTTATGCCTGAACTGAAACATTATTGGCTACCATGGTTTCATTGGTGTCCCTGCAAAGGAGTGAATTACTGATTATGAAATAAGTGGCTTACACCTCTGTAAATTTGAGGTAATTGTAATAACAAACAAAAACAAAACTCCTACACAAATAGTATCAGTAAAGGAAGATATTTTTCTGTGCTTTTATAATATCAAAAAAAATTCCAACAATTCTTATGTTCTACATAGTTTTGTGGGAATGGGGAATGTCAGGAGATATTGTAAAAATAATGTTTAGAGTTTGAACTGATTTATGTTCTGTTTGAATCCCACCTGAGTATATTTTTCATTTTAGACTATTTCTTATGTTACTTCATTTTGTTCTCAAAGAGAAACAGGAGGGAAATGAAAAGCACCCTACTTTTTATAGGACCAAGGACTTAGCAGCCAGCTGTGGTATTTGGGGATGTGTGCAAGACTGGAATGATAACAGTTAATGACTCAAACTGTTGAACATTTGCAAAAGCAGCAGGGTGCACACCCATCATCAGAGTGTACAAGCTGAAGAAGATTAAGGAAGAGGCTGAGAACCAGAAAATCCTGCAAGGTAGGATAGTGCTTTTTATTGTGCCCAAAGTCCTTACACAAGTGGCTCAGCTGTGAAAACTCCCCTCTGGGGAAGTGCCAGGACATTCCGTGTCAATCCCAGGACAACCTGAAGGTGTTTCTGATGGGCCATAATTGACTCAGCCATGCTGATGTAAGAGGCAGCTGTAATGTCTTAGAAGGTGTCATAAAACATCAAAGACTCTTCACTTGGTAAGAATAAAAATACAATTAGAAAGTCTAGTGGAATCTCAGTCCTGTGTCACATAGGTGACATGGGATTAAAAGGGGAGAGAGAGTGAGAAGAGAAATTACACTAATGTATCAAATCTGATATTAATACTTTTGCTTTGGGCATCTAAAACCTGACCTGAAGACAGAAAATAATGCATTGCACTTTTTTCGCACATCAAGATTATTGCCATATACTAAAACCAAGTCCATTTCTAGCTTTACTTCTAGTCACACAACATCACAGCATCACAGGTGAGTCTCACATAACTTTAGTCTTATAAAATCTACTGAGATCTGCTCTTAGCAGCAAGTGAAGAAAGACTTGTTCCTCTCATGGGTGATTCATCCCACCCCTCAGATTTTTATTTTAGATTAGGCAAACTCATCAGCAGTTACCAGTTTCTTTCATTTACTACAGACTTATCACTGACTGCCTTAGACTGGACACCTGACAAACCAGAGATAAAGTGAGACGAACCACATTCAGTGTCTTTTGAGTGATACAGTTCCATATTCAGCCTGAGCTTTAGCTTTTCTTCTATATAGTCATGTCTTCACTGTGACCTATTGGGTAATCAGAAATATAGCCTCAGAGCCTGCTCACAGTTTGTTTTATAGATTTATTCTCGTAAGGTCTAAAGTAACAGAAATACATAATACAGATGGATTTTGTTGTCATTCCTTTACAAATTAAGGCAGTTCCAGATGCAGAAGTTAGTTCAGTTGCAGGAATCTTAAATGACAGGATTTAATTTCTTTATGTTGGTGCTACTCGACATTCCTGAAAGAGCAGTTGTGCCAGTGGGATTCACAAAGGTTTTACTACCAAAGTGAGGTCTGACTTACCAGAAAGAAATTTAATGTAGCCCACTGTTTTCAAAAATATCTGAAAATATGCCATAGTGTTGACTGTCAGAATGCAATAGTTGCAGTGAAACACCTCAAATGCTGTTTTAGAAGCTGGTTAAATTTAAATGTGCATATGATTTCTTGTCACTTCAGAATTTATTGCTACAGCAAGAAAAATAGGAAGGATATATACTAACTCAGCCATAGCACTTAGGGCTAGAATGGGGTATGTGAGGTGATTATCCTTGCCTCTAGGCAGGATCAGATGTTACAGTGTCTCTTTTGACATGTTTTCAAACCATTCCCTTAAAAGTTCTGAAAAATCTGTGGGGTATACAGATTTCCCACTTATTAACTATTTTTTGCAACCAGACAGTGGTATCTAACATTTAACCAAAACCCTGAGGTATTTATCTTTTTTTTCTTTGATAGTTGGAGCGTAGGCAGAGAATCTAATCTCATCTTCATTTCTGCAGTGAGAGGAGTGTGCACATTTTCTTCTTTTTGTCCTCACACATCAGAATTTTAGTCAGCAACCAGAATCACATTTCTGGAAGTAATACACCATGCAGATCAAAAGAGATGGAGCCTACTCTGCAGGAAAAAAACATAATTAGATATGAATGTTTGTTCCACATAGAGAATTCCTAGTATTGTTATATGAGGTTATACTTTTTTTGCAACACAAAGGCAGAATTGTTAAACCCAGTGGGCTGTGGTTTGCAAGCAAACGTAGTGGTTAAAAAGACTGACTTGGTTTCTATTCTGTCACTCTATTCTATGAGTGACCGGGAGATGCATGCAATGGAACAAATGTTTCATAAAATCTTGTGGAAGGCTGAGACAGGAGCTGTGGGAATGAAAAAGTTTTGCTGGTGTGATATCAGGGTCTGCACCTCACTTCCTGAGTTTAGATAGAAGATACTTGTCTCATGGGATAGTAGTGACTACTTTTTACTTTGACAAATAAAGAACAGAATCATTATCTGATATTTGTTCCAATATAAAATAAATTAAACATATGAAGAGTCCTCTGGACACATTAAAAGAGCAGAAAAGAACAAAATTAATTAATTTTGGTAAGGAGCTGGTTTTCTGTCAGACACAGTGATGAGATCTGGGACCTTCTGCTTTCCTTTCTTGCAACAGTGAGAGTATAATAGAAATTATTTCCCATTGAAATTGAGTAAAGGAATAGAACTCGTTACATTTTTTTGCGTAATCCCACATATTTCTAAGCTTTTAAATTAGATGAGTTTAGCAGTTACTGTTTTGGTTTTGTCGGTTTTCAGATTAAGAAAACTATTAACACAATGATATACATCGGACTCCTGATAGTTAAAGACGACTTTTTAGCTAAACTGTTGTTATCATAGTAGATAATTATTAGTATATATATGTGAATATATACAATTATTATTATTATATGTTATTGAGATGTGTGCCAGGCCCCATGCTAATATGTAGCAAATGATGGTTACCAATTAACAGAGGAAGCAGGCTGGAGGAGTCCAGGAACACCCTGCCTGGGTCCCTTGTTTGGCATGAGCTGGGACCTGACAGATTCATAAAGCAAATAATTCCCAGTCTTCACACACGTGATGAAGCTGATCTCCATAAATACTTTTGAGACCATATCTGGTGGGTGAGGTAATTACTTGCCTGTGAGGTGACAGCAGTTCCATCCCCAGGAAGACCCAAGCTTTCCAACATATCTCAGATGCAAGCCTCCATTGTCTAATATCCAGTGCATGACTGTCTTGGGGTGACTTTATGCTGTTGTATCCCCTATCACTGCTCTATGCCCAGACATGATTCCTGAGCCTTTCTATGCCTTTAAAACTGGGTGCAAGAGAGAGAGAGAGAAAAAAACTGAGCGAACTTTTCAAAACAGTTTGTGCTTCAAGGACACAGAGATCAGCTACTGCTGCTGTTGAGGAGCAGAGGAAGCATCTCTTCTCGCTTTTCAGCCAGCTTTTTGGCTCTGTTTCTTCGGAGAAAGACGGAGAGTTAAGTTTTTTTCCTTCTCTGGGACTGCGGCTTTTCCCTTCTTCTCTACTGGACTTGTTCAGAACACCAGAACACCAGAACACACGGGGAAAATTTCCACCTTAGGCCCAGAGGGGACCCACGCCGACCCAGCTCTGAGGAGAAGGAGAGAGACCACACTCACAGAAGGACTTTAAAATCTTCCCAGGTTTCTCTTCACAGTGAGAGGTTTTGTTATTTTAGCACTATTATTATTCTTTTCCTGTGTGTTTGTTAAATAAATAGTTTTTATTTTCTCTTTCACATTCCTCTGAAGAAAATCTCTTTTTTCCCGAACCTGGTGAGGGAGGGGCAGCTGTAACCTGCCTTCCTTTGAGAAGACATTCCTTATGGACGTTTCCCTGAATTTGGCCCAAACCAGCTCAATGACCATCAGTTTTCCAAAGAGAACTGGGATCACACTGCACAGAGACAATTTTTATTTCCCAGAGTAACTAGCAGTCAAAATTCAGGGTGATTATTTGTCCACCAGTAGAGGATGGTACAGACAGCTCGGTGTATTTGGGTGCTTGCCAGAAAACAGAGAAGGAAGGAAGAGAATGCTAATTTTTTGGAGGATCAGCATCTTCAGCTGCAGAGCTTGCAGATTTATGCTGGCTAGGCCAATTTATTTGATCAGGGATTGATATCCATCAAAGCTATTACCAAAGAAATAATTAAACAGAAGCAGACAAATCCTGCTTGTTGTTTGCAAGGCAAATTGATTGAATTCCCTATTCTGAACATTAGCACTGTACATCCAAAGATAGCTCCTCAGAAATTCTTGCCAAGGTGAATGCTACTGTCCCAGGGAAGAACAGAAAATTCTTGAGAGCAATAAAATCTGTGTAGCAGCGACCTTATGGTTTCTTGGTTTCCCTTACCTCCAAATCACCCAGAGCGTCATTGTGCCTTGACTTTGCTCTCATCTGCTTTCACTGTTCTCCTGCTTCTCATTTCTTCCTGGGGTGAACAACTGCTTGAGATCTGGTTTCCCCTCTCAGAGAGAGGGAGAGGAAAGGAGTGGAAGAAAGTCTTTCTCAGGAAGGAGAGATTCCACTAGGACAGTTGCACTCATGTTTGTGTCCTTAATCTCTCGCTATTACGTGCGTGATTTTCCACTCAATAGTTTTTCTCTGAGCATTTTTTTCATAAGTTTAAAGTTGGTATCATAAAACAGTGACTAGTTTGGATATTTTGGAAGGCTTTCTATTAAAGCAAAGTCTGTTTTCAAACTTTTAAATAATTTAAGTTGGTTAATTTTAATATACAAACCTTAATTTTAATGTACAAATACATGCACATTTAATATAATCTAAGTTGTTGTCCTAGCTAAACATTTCAGTGCTCCAAAATTAAAGGCTTACAGCTTTTCCAATTTTTCATCTCCTGGAGAACAACATTGATGGGGTTGTCTGAATCTGTGTCTCCTGAAGGTTTTCATTATAGGAAAAATCTGATTTTCATAATAAAATACAATAATAATTGGCATAGATTCATCAGTGAACTACAGTGAAGTGATTTATTCAGGCCTCATGTGAGCCTTCAAAGTTGGCAAATTTCAAGAGTCACATAAACAGTAAATTAACATAGCTTCATCAGTGTTAATGGGAGAACAGTAACATAAACCTTACTAAAATGGCTGTAGTTGTGTTTGTGGAAAGAAACAGGGTAGCACTGCAGACTGAAACCTCTTATAACTACAGACAGCATGGAAAAAAGAGAGTGCTTAATCTACAAAACTTTTTTAAGTTTGTCTGAAACAGATTTTAAAGAGTTGCACTATATTCCAGCTTGAGTTATTGGACTCCATATAAAAGGCCACAGGTTAAAATATAAGGGTCTATTCCAGCTTTAAATTCCATGAATTTATAAATGTATGCTGAGGCAGTGTGCTTAGGTCTCTGCACATTCACGTCCATAGGAGTACAGGGGCCTTGCTGCATCCACACACACACACAGACATTTCTTCTCATCAGCCTCTGTATGCTTTCTTTGCAGTGATTGTGAAAGTGATGGCATCTAGCTAGGGTGTAGCTCCACAAAAGGTATTTTTCAAGTGATACCTGTTTGAGCCATCAACAGGTAAGAAGTCATACATAGTGTGAAAAGCATTCATTGCTGGCATCTCAGAAGATAACACCTCTGTCCCATATTTCTGGGTTTAATTATTGTTTGCTATTTTTAAAAAACAACCTTTAAAGTGTGTGAAATTATTGGAAAAGGTCTTCCTTTGATCTTATTAAACGTATCAAACAACTTAGTTTGAATAATTTTCTTTTACTTAAAAGTTTTGGTTAAGGCCAAAATAAAAGAAGTGTGTGATCTAAAAATGAAACCAGAATATTCTTATACTGATAGTTCCATTGCAAGCCTAAAGTCCTCAGCTCCATCCTACAACTAAGTTCTTTGTATCTTAGCTGATGATATTATTTATACAGAATATCAGTATTAGAGAAACAGTGTTAGAGGATGGTTTTAACACTCTAACATATGCATTTATCTAAATAAAAGCAGAGAATTACACATTTTTGGAAGCAAAAAATGACAATGATTGCATGTGATAAAAGACTCCTTCATAGCAGAGGTCTCAATACGAAGGATGATAGCTGTAAACTGGGATCATACCCAAATTTAACTAATCTATTTTCGTGATTTTTTTTAGAGAATTTGTCAACTAAATTGCAGAAATCCTTTTCATTGTAGACTGCCAATCACTCCAGCCCATGACACAGCTGCCCACAAACAGATAAATCTCTAAATATCTCTATGAATATGTGAATTGGTGTCCCATACCTGGATTTATTTTGAAGTATTCTTGCCCTTGATTACATGAACTTGTCATTTTCACTAATTGTAATCTACTGAAACTGCAGGACATTAACAACATTGCTATGAGCTGAAAATGCTAAACGATTTTTTTCCTTAAATCATTAACTTTTGGGCAAATTAGAGGCATGCTGCTGGCTTTATTTTCTGGAAGCTGAAGCACCCAGATGTTTCATTTTCATGACATTTAGCATTTAATAACCTTGCTGTTACTGGTACTAATTTTCTAAATGCCTTTTTTGCTTCTGTTTTGAAAATAAATACATGACAAAATGCTTTGGTACTTCAATTTTCTCTTCTACTGTTCGGGGAAGATTCCAAAATGATCAAATAAATGATCAGTAAGTTAAAAAAAAAGTGAATTCGGGGTTGGATCCAAATGTCCCTATAGTCTATAGGATTCCATTAACTTCTGTTACATCTGCCCAGAGATGATAAATCAGTTGGCAAGACATTAATGGGAAAAACCCTCCTGACAATAAACTAGAAAGGAGGATGATTTGTATCATTTAGACAGTAAGGGTCTTAAAATCTTAGAAAAAACAGGTATTTTAGTTAGTTTTTATCTTCTACTTTTTCCCCCCCTTTTTTGTGAATTTAAAAGAACTCTGAATGTTATTTGAATCGCCCTTCCAGCTTCTTTGTTCTAGTTTACTAATTTGACCTATCAAAGAACAGGTTGTCATTCCAGTTGAAATGTAGTTATACTAGTATACCTATGTACACACTCTTATGTGTAAGAGAGCAGAACACGGTATTGACTTTCACACTCGAAAATTCAAGTCATCAAGCACGAGTGATTTATTCAGATTTTCTTAAGGCAGGCTTATACACACTCACATCAAGGCAAAGGAGACAAGGTAGGCTCAGCTGTTTTGGGAAAGGCTGGCTGTATCACTTTGGCAGGAAGATGCGATATTTAGAGAGGTGCCTGGAAGGTTCTCATCAAGTTGTCTTCATGTTGCCTTTTCTTCACTGAAACGCTACTTCTAAGCCCTAATTTAACAGCATGGTACTCAAGACTTCTTTGCTTTGCTTCTTTTCCTAAGGAAAAAAACCCACAGGAGGTGGGTTGCACAATAAACATGCATTTATATCTTTGTCATTCACTGGAAAGTATGTTTGGAGTATTAATGTTAGCATGTTAGCAGCTTTATTTTCCCATTTCTTTGGCAGGTTCAAAACCAAGAAGACCTTCACTTTGTAAATACCCCTCTTTAGAATGAAAAAGCAGGTGTTTCTGTTTCTGTTACTATTTACCATAATTAAAATTTTTCAGTTTAGTGATTCAGTTTCAAAAAAGTTTGCTTTTTCTTCCAGGAGGAGCTTAATGTGGGATACATGGGAGAACAAATTAATTTCTGAGCAAAATTTAGCACGAAAAATGAGAAAACTTTAGAATTATGAAAGCAAATCTCACGCTTAACAGGAAGAAACCTATTACCTCTGCTGCTACCCAAATTCAGCAGTTTGCTGTTTCAGCCACCAGCCATACAATCTAATACAGTTTTATTGGTGACTGAGACAAACCCCAAAGGCATAGGACATGGGCATGCTTATTACCATTAGATATTCTGAGAGAAAATTAATAGAACATTTCAGGTAAAATCAGATCTGGGAAGGAGTTTGCCTGTTGGCAGAGTATCCTTTAGAATCACAGAATGGTTAGGATTGGAAGGGACCTTAAAGATAATCTCGTTCCCACTCTCCTGCCATGGGCAGGGACATCTTCCACTAGAGCAGGTATCTCAAAGCCCTGTCCAACCTGGCCTTGAACACTTCCAGGGATGGGGAGTCCACAACCTCCCTGGGCAACCTGTTCCAGAGCCTCACCACCCTCACAGTAAAAACTTTCTCTCTAATATCTAGACTAAACCCAACCTCCTTCAGCTTAAAGCCATTCCCCCTTGTTCTGTCACTACATGCCATTGTGAAAAGTCCCTCTTTAGCTCTCTTACAGGCCCCCTTTAGGTACTGGAAGACTGTTATTAAGTATCCCCGAAGCCTTCTCTTCTCCAGGCTGAACTGCCCCATCTCTCTCAACCTATTTTCATAGGAGATGTTCTCCAGCCCTGTGGTCAACTTAATGACTCCCCTCTGGACTTGCTCCAACATGTCAACATCTTTCTTGAGCTGGGGTTCCCAGTCCTGAACACAATAGTCCAGGTGGGGTCTCACCAGAGCAGAGTAGAGGGAGAGAATCACCTCCCTCGACGTGCTGGCCACGCTGCTTTTGATACAGCCCAGGATACAGACGGCTTTCTTCACTGCTAGCACGCACTGCTGAGTCATGTCGAGCTTTTCATCTACCAGCAACCCCAAGTCCTTCTCCCCAGGGCTAGTCTCTTTCCATTCTCTACCCAGCCTAAACTTGTTTTTGGGACTGCCCCAAACCAGGTGCAGGACCTTGCACTTGGCATTGTTGAACTTCATGAGGATGACCTGGGCCCACCTCTCAAGCCTGACAAGGTCTGTCTGGGTGTTATTCCTTCCCTCCAGAGTGTTGACTGCTTCACACACCTCGGTGTCATCAGTAAACTCACTGAGGGTGCACTGAAACCCACTGTCCATGTCACTAACAAAGATGTTAAAAAGCACCAGTCCCAATACCGTCCCCTGAGGAATACCACTTGGCACTGCTTTCCATTTGGACACTGCACCTGTTACTTCAACACTCTGAGCATGATCATCCAGCCAATTCTTTATCCACCCAGTGGCCCATTCGTCAGATTCACGTCTCTCCATTTTAGAGATATAGATGTCATACGGGACAGTGCCTTTGTACAAGTCCAGGGAGATGACACCTGTTGCCCTTCCCTCATCCACCACTGCCGTAACCTTATGGTAGGAGGCCAAGAAATTTGTCAGGCATGATTTTACTTTAGTGATGCCATGTTGGCTGTTACCAATCACCTCATTATTTTCTGTGTGCCTCAGCATAGTTTCCAGGAGGAGCTGCTCCATGATCTTGCCGGACACTGAGGTGAGACTGACTGACCTGTCGTTCCCTGGTTCTTCCTTATCTCCCTTTTTAAAAATGGGTATTATATTTCCCCTTTTCCAGTCAGTGGGAACTCCACCAGATTGCCATGACTTCTCAAATATGTTGGATAGTGGCATAGCCACTTCCTCGGCCAGTTCTTTCAGGACCCATGGTTGTATCTTGTCAGGTCCCATAGACTTGTGCACCTTCAGGTTCCTTAAACGGTTTTGAACTCGGTCTTTTCCTGCAGTGGGTGGAGAAGAAAAATGGGACGACTTAGGTTTTTCTTAACACAGAACAAGAATCAAGCCAAAGGGAACACAGGGGTCACTATTTGAGCAAGAACATATTTTTCCCTTTGAGAATAATCAACTCATCCAAAGAAAAAGGCTCAAACTTGTAAAGAAATTTTACCTAATGAGTATTGGTAAAAGAGTTACATAATAAAAGTGGTATTTAGAAAGTGCAATTTTTTCAAAACTTTTCCAAAGGAAGCATTACTGAACAAGTTGAATTGCTAAGCTTTTGGACCAGGCTAAATAAAATGTATTCAAAAAATTTTATTCATTTCTATCATAATAAAAGACAACATTAGAAACTGAAGGAAAGTCCTGAGAAGTATTTACTACATTAACTAACCCAGTCCTTGAGATTTGAGAACTTCAGAACAAATGGTTGTGTGGTGTATGTATCAAAAACTATGTGCATGCACAGAAATCCATAAACCAAGAGAAAACCCAAAAAGTGTCATGTTATTTCATTGTTTAATTTAATGGCTAAGAATTTGGCATTGAGACATACACTCTGTTTTGCCCACAGGTGAATAATATGACTTCTTAAGTATTTGGCTAATTGGGAATTTCTGGAGAAATGCACTCAGGATAAATGGACGGTGTGCAAGCTGGAAATCTAGCAATATTTTCAGGTGTATAAATAATACATGCTTCATATTTTCAATTGCATTTGTATTTCTTCCTTCCGGAGAACTAAAAGGTGGCAGAAATATCACCTCTTTAAGACGAGTCTTTAGCAAATTCTTCTTTTATGTATGGTTCCTGCTTAGGAATTCTCATAAGGCATTTTATATTTCTTCTTATTTTATCAATTACCAGCCCCTCACACCTTCACTTTCATCACTATTACTCATGTAATGCTTTTAATTTTTTCCTTGACTTCCAGAATCTTCAGTCCCTGGAAAGAAGTGCTGCCAATGGCACGTAACTGAGAGCAGTCAGACGCTAACTGTCTTAAATTCAAAGCAGCTTAAATGACCAGTGTTCTCCCTAAGGGGATAAGTCTTTCATTTCTTACTATACTGAGTGGCGGAAGCAAAGTGTTAAGTAAGATAGGGAAGGGAAAAATGTTTCAGCTGCTCTCCTGAGTGCCTGTGTTCTAGCAGATAAAGACATCTCTCTACAACTGTGTTTACTGAACTTCTGTAATGTTGTCTGAGAGTTTTTGTCCTAGAGAATTTGGCATCTAAACAAGAGTACACTAAGCAGTAAGTGGCTGTGTATAAAAAACAGCAGTGTAGTTCTAGAGTTGGGGATTAGTGGGATAAATCTTTGTGGCAATGTACAATTTACATATGTTCTGTCTTGTGTTCTAAGTGGTGACCCCAAGTGCGGGACAAATAGCATTTTGCTGGTTTTTAGTAGGAGATGTATAAACTCTGTGTAACAACCAGCTGTGGCAGGTCAGCCTTGGTTAACAGCCAAACTCAGCTGCTCACTCCTGCCCTCAGGGAGAGAAAATAGGAAGAAAAAGGATGAGAAAGCTCATAGGCTGAGCTAAAGACCGACAGATTGGTTACTAATTACTGTTGTGAACAAAGAAGATTCAGGGAAAATAAGCTCACAAAAATGTATGATTTCATGATTTGGATAGTGGGAAACAGAAAGGCAAACATTAAATCAACATCTTTCCTCATCCTTTCTCAAGCTTAACGTCACTCCTTCACACCAGTCTCCATCAGTAATGGTTGGCCCACGGTGGTTCCTCTTCACTACTCTGTCCTTCTCAGACTTTCAGCCTGCTCCAGCATGGGTGTTCCACAAGCTGTAGGGAAATCTCTGCCCTGGGGTAGAGCAGCTCCTCTTCCTCTTCATCTTCTGACCTTGGAACTCCGTCTGCTGCTTCTCACTCTTTTCGTTCTGTCCTCCTCTCTCTGTGGCATTTTCAAACCTTCCTTACAGATGCTTTCCTCGAGGCACTGCCGTCATGGCTGCGGGGCTCAGCTGTGCCCTGAGGTGGGTGCCTTGGAGCCATCTGGAGCCAACCACGTCCAGCCCAGGGCTGCTCCTCACAGAGGTCACCCTGCAGCCCCCACCAGTGCCTGGTGCACCAGCACAGTCAATCACTACAGGAGCTTCTTACACAGACGTTCTGAGCACCCCCTCACTAACTGGTGCTGTAGAAATGAGACATTGAGAAAAACTCTGATTTGCAAGAAGGTTTTAAAATGGACAGAATTGGACTCCAGCTGTGACATGGGTAGAAGTGGGAAACTGAACAGGGGCTGAGGGCTGGAGATGGGGTCTGAGGGCTGCACCAGCAAGAGCAGACAGCTCCAGAGCAGGCAACAAGAAAAGTGTTATCTCACTGGTCTTGCTGGAAACTGACTACTCCTGTTGACTTCAGCAGGATTTTAGCACCTCGGAGAAAAGTGTTCAGCCAAACTGCCGAGTGACACAGCTCACACGTGGGATGGCCCACCAAACTCTGCAGGGCAAAGGGCTCTTGAACCCCAGCGCAGAGCTGAGCAGCTGCAGTTGTATCACCTTCAGGCTGTAGTCTGGTTCCCACAGCAGCTCATCTGCCTTAACCATTGCTGATATAGGCAAGCCAGAGTTCCTGTGGAGTGTGGGAGCGGGGAATCTCACCATTTTTTGCACTCTCATTTTCTTGGTGGCCATTTTCCTAATCGTCTGAACTATATACTTGTCATTGGAGATCACAGCTTTGTCTTTACTGGTTGTGCAGTTGCATTATAAATAAGCCCTTGGATGAACATACGTGATTTGGTGTAGATGAAGTCCTACCTCGAATGACTGCAACACCATTTAACTTTCCATATGTCAGAGTGTAATCAATAAAGTGTGTAAAAAAGCTAGCTAAGTATTGCTAAAAGCCCATTAGGAGTAAACACAATGCTGAATGGGTAATTTTTCCAGCCTAATTGCATCTTTATAATCAGAAGGTTTCTAAAGCTTGCATATGTAAACCCTTGTCCTGCACTTTTGAATTCACAGCACAACATATCACAGCCACTGAAACAAGGTTTATATGTTTTATTTTCCAAAATATATAACAATCAGCATAATATTTTGCAATATTTCAGGCTAATTTGAGTAAAACCATGCAAACCAGGAATTTTTCAAAAGTTTCCAGGTGAATTGCCTCTCTGAGAGTGGACCTGTTTTTCCAGGCAGTGACTAAGATTAGGAAACAAAATTAAATGATTGATTTTATATCACTTATGCAATTATATTAATTATTTATATTTCCAAAGCTTAATTGAAACATTATGGAAATGAGATCCAGAACAAATTCTTGTCATCTCCCATCTCAGAGAAGAAGAAAGGATTAAGGTTAACTATAATGAAAAAAAATTATTTTTCCAAAAGAAGGTGAAAAAAATAAAGGCTTATAGTATATACATTTTTTGTCCTGATTATTTGCATTAGATAAAATCTTGAATTAACTGATTTTGCAGAAAGTTAAAATCTCATTTTTAAGACAGCTTTCACTGTAAAAACCTAGGGCAATAACATTCATAATAAAATATGCAAAATCACAAATTGGGAAGGAAAAAGTCGCTGGAAATATAAAAAGAGACATGGAAAAAAATCTGAAGATCATCATTTTACCATTAAAAATTCTCTGTTGGCAGCGCTATCTCCAGAGCAGATTTTGTAGGGGTCTGTGGGGGCATTCACCATGAACATTCATATCTATAGTGTGATTCTACCTGGGAAGATCTACTTTTATAGCAGGAGCTGTTCCTTCCTCTTTCTGATCACCACTGCCTAAACTGCTTGTTGCAATGACAGTTTTTGCAGCACACGACCTGTGCAATATCAGAGCACATTAAGACCAAGGATCCAGTTCACGTAAGGCCAGGACCAGTAATCAGAGAGTACCAACTGGACCCAGCAGTGTAACAACAAAGCTTTCTGAATTGCACTAATCTGTCAAAGAATCAGTTGTACAAAACTCACGTGATTCAATTATTTGAGTAGAGGTAAGAATGGATGGGCAGGGACAGTGTATGAGGGACAAGGCCAATGCTATCTTGATCTAAACTAAAAATAAAAAAGGGACATTTAGTTTTTGGTGTGTTCAGACTCTAAAAGTAGTCATATTGTACAAAGAGCATCATGTTGCTTCAGCAGGAAACTATATAACTAAGGTCACTGCTGTATATTTCCCAGATTAAATGCAAAAATATAGTAAGGAAATGCAAACAAATAGCAGCTTGCAAAAATGCATCATTATTTACATTGCCAGACATAGACTGGTGAGATGCCAATTTTCAGTCATGTGACTTTACATGGATCAAATGCCATCTTGTTTCTTTCTTAGGGCAACAAATCCCTTATTTCTACATAAATGCACAAAAGTAGTTTGAGGACAAGCACATCTATTTTCAGTTCTACTGTAAGTTATTTATGGTAGTGTGCTGTGAGGAAGTCCTTTCATTTCATCTAGTAAAATGAGATACCTGGATTATTTCATGTGTTTATGCTTCATTTTTTTCTGATTCTTTGTTTGGGTTTGGTTTTGGTTTCTTCTTGTTGTTCACTGATCTTAGATAGCATCAAATTCACATAATTACTTACTGGAAATTTGGGTTGCTTTAGTTTCATGAATGGCATTTCACATCCTAGCTTTTCATCTGGCTTATGCTAATAGCAAATGGTTGGCTGGTATATTGTCCATTTACAAGGTTTTTGCTGCAAGACAATCTGAAGAAAAGTGGAAGCACTGTAATTATTTCATTAGTTTCTTCAGACCTTCATGTTGGTAAAACAGTGGTCTTCCTAACCTTTGCCATGTAGTTTCACTTTCTCTTTTCACTTTGGGCCTTAGGAAGAGACGAGCTTGTATTTCACCAGCAGGCAGGGCAAACAGTCCATGCTTTTACAGCTTCAGCTTGAATAGAAATATTCATCATTAACATTACTTGTGGAGTCAACTTACTGATCGTGTATTGAGCTGCTCCAAGTAAGTGTGAGCTTCGGGCTACACTGGTCAATGAGACATAAGAATAGCACCAGTCACAGAGCACATTTTCATGACTTAGTGAGGCTTCTTCCTGTCAGCAATTTGATTGAACGTTAAGAAAAAATGCTTTAGGACTGTAGCTAGTCTTGCAGTCTTGCTGATATAAGAGCTACATTCAACCTTTCACTCCTTAGATAAGATTAAGTGGAAAACAGACTCACTTCAATGCTGAGCATGTAGGTAAAGAAAAACAAGAGCAAAAGAGGCATGAAAACACACGCACATGCTCACACACACAGTCACATCAATGCTTTGTTAGCATTGCAGCCTTTCCATGAGAAACTGGGCTTGAGAAACTTTTACATTTCTATCTTTGTTAAACACAGTTCATTACTGCTTGTTCTGCCGCTGCCCCATGGAAACTTTTCCAGGTACATGTGTGCAAGTGGATCACGTTCTTGCAATGACAAGTACCGCTGTAGCTACTGTGGACCTCAGCAGAAAAGATAAAGTGCAAAATGTCAGTGATCATAGGACTCAGTCTCTCTACTGCCCCGGTTTCCTTGTCTTTCTCTTGGAAGTCTTTGAGTGAGTCTTTTCTTCCTTGTTTGGAGGGGGATTAATGGGAAATTGCAGCCCAAATCCATTAGGTCCATTTAGGAAGACACATTGAAAGTAGCGGACAGGAGCTAGGAAAACAAGGAAGAGATGATTAATGTTTCTGCCTTCCAAACTGGGGCCATGAATCTATTCCATGTTCTTTCAGAAAACATCTGTATGATTTCATTCCCATTAAGTGAGTTAACAGCAAAAATCTCTAGCGTGATCACAAGCCAGGTTTCACATATCAACAGGATTTTAGCTAAAAAGCTCAATGAGAGGTCTTGTAGCACAAGATGAGAAATTATTGGCAATTTCACATTTAAATACATCAGTCTTCTCAGTGTTATAGTCCTACTTCTCCCAGGATACTTGCATTCTGGGATAGCTGAATGTAAGCCTCCCAGAATTCACACATATATTTTCTGGTTTTTATATTTCACTAAGACTGTCAGATACATTGAAGAGTTACAGAAAGACTCATATCTAGTTCATATCTAACTCATATCTATTTATTAGACTACAGAAGAATTATCTTTTATTGTGAATAAAGGGATCATAAATGACTGTACCTATTTTCTAACCTTTCACAATCATGGATGTTTTCTGCCTTTTAATTTTTGAGTACTATGTATTTAGTCTTTCCATTATATGAGTAGTTTCCATTATATTTTAAAAGCTTTCGAGAACACATGCTTCAGCACAGATGGAATTGATCTAATTTGCTTCAAAAGCTGAGTTTTGCACTGTGAGATTAACATTGACAATATTTTAAAAGACCATTATTAGCCAGTTATGTGTTTGGGAAAAATATTGGAAGAATGTTGGCATCTGAAACAAATTAGTTTTCATGCAAGTGATTTTCTGATGACTTTTTCTTTCCCCTGCTGTTCATCCCATAATTAAAAAAAAAAAAAAATTAGCTGTTCCCTGTGACAATTCTAAACTAAGATGAACTCCAGGACTCCCTGCATTATAAACTGGGGTGCAGGCTTTACTTATTGACTTCCAGGTCCCATTAAATGGTGGAAAACAGTGCAGTGTGTCAGAAAAGCAGTGTGTCAGAATATTCAGCCCAGTTATATTATCTTCTGTGGTTTTCGAGACTGACTGATGCAAAGGTTAAGTCTTTTTTATCTAAAAGCACACTTGAAAATAAATTTGGAAATTAGATTCTTATGGATCTAATGACTTACTGCTTTTTCACTAAGTCTAAGAATGGAAATTTTTTTCCCCCAAATTCTCAGGGTTCCTATGTTTCTCTGTGGGGTAAATCTCAGGTTTCTTTAGAAAACAGAGATAGCTACTCCCCTGATTAGTGTTCACAGCCCAAATGTGTCAGACCAAGGTTCTACTGTGAGACTTGACAAGCCATGCACTGGGTGAATGTGCTCATCTCCTTCACCACTGACCTTTCTATGTACACACGTGGGCAGAACCAGAAAGTCTCTGAAATATAATTTCAACAAATAGACTTATTCCATTCTTGAGCTAAGGTAACTTTCATGAGTAAAATTAACTAAAAGAAATATATTGCCACAGGAACCACTATGATTAAAACCAGTATTCTCCTACCAAAATACTTAGAGATTTTTCAATCATATTTCTTAAAAACACCCCACAAACACAAAATCCCCCAAAATTTAATCACAGTGGATACAAGATTGACAAAGAGAAATTCCTTAAAGGAAGAAAAATGCCAATTACAAATTCATTTTTATTGTTAAAACTATTTCTGTGTATTTCTTTTATGGACACAAAAATGAAAATAAAAAAGTCAATTATACTTTTCCTCATGAAAAAGGCAAGTAGGGCACCATGCACTTTCTAGCTTCAATAAATACCAATAAATATTTTACTTATGGGTAAAGAAATTATTACCCCTATGTCTTGGGGTGACTTTATGCTGTTGTATCCCCTATGACCGCTCTATGCCCAGACATAATTCCTGAGCCTTTCTATGCCTTTAAAACTGGGTGCAAGAGAGAGAGAGAAAAAAACTGAGCGAACTTTTCAAAACAGTTTGTGCTTCAAGGACACAGAAATTAGCTACTGCTGCTGTTGAGGACCAAGGCAAGCACTTCTTCCTTTTTTCCGGTCAGCTTTTTGGCTCTGTTTCTTTGGAGAGAAACGGAGAGTTGAGGGATATTTTTCCTGGGACTTCGGCTTTTTCCCTTCTTCTCTTCTGGACTTGTTCGGAACACCAGAACATCAGAACCCCACCAGGGGACCTTCCACCGGCCTGGAGGGGGGCCCCCCACGCCGACCCAGCTCCGAGGAGGAGGAGAGAGACCACACCCACAGAAGGACTCTAAAATCTTTCAAGTTCTCTCTCCAGAGCGAGAGATTTTATTATTTAACATTATTATTATTATTTTCCTGTGTGTTTGTTAAATAAATAGTTTTTATTTTCTCCTTCACTTTCCTCCGAGGAAAATTTTTTTTCCCGAACCCGGTTGGGGGGAGGGGTGGTTGTGGCCTGCCTTCCTTTGAGAAGACGTTCCTTTTGGACGTTTCCCTGAATTTGGCCTAAGCCATCACACTGTATTTTACATGCTATCAGAATGCAAAAATTTAGCTCTTTTTCTTCAGATGCATTTGCAAAGTTCTGTAAAGACACAGCTACATACTTGAAAGTATTTTAAATATAGTTATGTTATTTATGTATTGCAATTATAGCATCCCTGACACCATGGTGTTTTCCAGATGTGTTACCTGATCATCATTCTAAAACCACTCTGCCTGAAGAGTTGAAGTAAGACAGGGTAAGCAGTGCAAATGGGACAGGAATAAGAACATGGGACTAGAAAAGGCAGGATACGTAAAAGAGGTTTTAAGGTAAGGAGGAAAAAACAATCATGCTTCTTCCAGGATGAGCTGGTTTGGCTCGGGTAGATTTTGTTTTCTCTATAGCGGGTAATATGGGACTATGTTTTGGATTTATTCTGGAAACAATGTTGATAGTTCAGGAATGGTTTAGTTCCTGCTGAGCAGGACTTACACAGTCAAGGCCTTTCTGTCTTTCACCCCACGCCACCAGCGAGGGGGCTGTGTGTGCACAAGGAATAGGGAGGGGACACAGCCAGCACAGCTGACCTCAGCTGACCACAGGGATATTCCATAACATAGGGCACCACGCTCAGCATGTACACCTGGGGGAAGAAGGAAGGGGAGGACATTTGGAGTGATGGCATTTGTTTCCCCAAGCAATGGTTATGCATGATGGCACCCCGTTTTCTTGCAGATGGTTGAATGCCTGCCTGTCCACAGAAAGGAGTGAATGAATTCCTTGCTTTGCTTTGCTTGAACATGTGCCTTTTTGTTTTATCTATTAAACTATCTTTACCTCAACCCACAAGCTTTGAAAAAACTTTTCTGAATTTTTTTGAAAATTTACAAATATGAAAAAAAATTGTATTAATATTTTTAAACTGGATTTTCCTTGGAATTAATCTGAAATATCTCACTCTGAAAAGTCCCCATTTTCTTCAAATTTTTTTTTGGGGGGTTAGACAAACTAAAATACGATGCTTAATGAATTTATCCTAATACTAAGGCAATGTTTATACCTGATTTAAAATTTAAGCAGATTCACTTGGTAAAAGATTGAACTTTTTTGATATGTTGTAGAGTATGTGTGATCTAGTGGCTACAGTTATGAGTACAAGATTTGATAAGCAAGGTGTTATGCTTCCAAATGTAGGTAGAGAAAGAGGTAATCTTCAGGTTTTGGAAACAGTGAAACTATTAAAAAAAATTCTTTTTCCCCATATTATCTTTGCAGATTGTGTCTTATAAATTCTCCCAGTGCAAAACTACTCACTTACAAAAGAAAATTTCAGAATCATCATCATCATTCCATGATGGAATGGATCTTTTCTATTTTAGCTAATTAAACAATCAGAGCTTTGAAAGACACATATTGCAAGTTTCCATATTTTCTGGTAAGTATCTCATATTACTTTTTTTTTTAATGGCTGATGAATTTTGTACTTTTTGTAAACTAAATTTTCTGTCTGTAGCATATTCTAACTTGTTAGGTAAAACGAAGTCAGCTGCCTGTATAGTAATTCTATGCAGGATGAAATTGTTTCAGTATTACACTTTTTACTGTGGCTCCTTTACAATTCCTGTTTCATGTTACCCTTCTTAGGCTGCTTTATCTAGCAAACCTCAGCTGCAAAACATGCAGATAAGAAATTCATTCAGAAAATACCAACATCTTTGGAACTGTGTCTGCAACAACGTTATGATACACATCATAGTCAAGAGAACAATTTGAATTTTGGCATGCAAATAAGAATACAAATACATCTCACACTGCCTTTGCAATTCCCACATTCAATATGAATGCAGAATGTGTCTTTTAAACTGAAGAGGGTTCTCACTTTGAAAGTATTGTCTCATATCTTCAGAGAAAATGTTACCAAAAAGAAAAAAAGAGAAATAGTAGGAGAAAAACGTGGTTTAACAGTAGACATATTAAATAGACGCTATCAGCTTAAGCAGGAAAAAAACCCCTTATATCTGGTCTATACTTTTGTTTAGGACGTACTTTATTAGAATTCATATCATTACTTAAATTCCCCTTATGAGTGCTACTGAGGAAACAAAAAAGTCAGTGCTGGAAAAGTATCATAGCATTTTTTTAACATGTTAGAACTGGTATTCTTATATAAGGGCATCTGGTATCTAAGATGAATTAATTACTAAAAGGCTGGAGGAAGGGATATTTGCTTCTTTCTTTTTCATTTTGGGAAAGGAACAGGAACTTTTTCACCTCCAAAAAAAAAAATCCTTTAAGTAATTTTTTGCCAGGATGGAAATCAGTCAGAGAGAGAACAGCCAAGATGAGCTCCAGAAAGAAAAAAAACAAAAAAACCCCTGGATTTGTTTAGGGCTCATGTAGTGGAAATTCTAAGTAAATTCTGTAGGTACTCAATAAAGTGTATAAATATTCTGTGGAGAGCTTATTTGTGCTCTTGATCTCTAAATGACATGCATGTCACATAGAGGGCTAGTTTCAAGAAATGTGAGGAATATTGCAAGAGCACTGTCCTGGTGTTTTCTTTAGCAGAAGTGAGGAAAGCAGCCTATAGTAAAATTTATTCATCCTAAAGAGTATAAAGGTGTTCCTGTTTATTTGCTACAATGATTAAAATATCCTTTCTATAAGGCTCAGATTGCTGTTTTTAATGCAAGTCATCGAATAAAATATTCATTAAAAAGAAAACTCTTTTAGCAATAACTCTTTTAGCAATAATTTGGTTATTAGGGGAAAATTACAGAGAATGTGTGACAACTGTTTTCTAGTTTGAATCAAATTTCTTCACTTAGAGGCTGTCCTAATGGAATTAAACAATTCAAAAACCAAAAAAATTCAGGCAATCATAGCATTAGAAATTACTATTTGGTAAACAATTACAAATAAAAGAAAAACTTTTAACAACTGCACTCATTTACTTGTGAGTAATGAGTGCACATGAAGTGCAAACAAATTTCAGTGATCCCAACTGAACCATACAACAGCAAAAAATTTGCTCCGAGTTGGTAGCCAAAGATTTTTTGGCTTACTAAAGGGTCAGGAACAGAAGCAAGTACTTCCCCCCTTGCTCTCCTTCTTTTCCTGTCAGACAATTTCAACCCTGTTATGTAATATTTCAGTAAAATTACAGTATGTGACCAGACAAAGCACAGGGCAGGTGGGGAAGAGAAGTCATGTGGAATCCTTTATAAATTCACAATTTTTTGACTTCACATCTTCTAAAAAGAATATAAGTCTTTGTGCTTAGTGGCACTGTGCAACTGACATTTAATTATATCTTATTTCTTCAGTAGAAAAGTTGAATGCTGAGGGCCTCTGCAAATACTGTTTTCTTAAGTTCATGACATGGCCCATAGACACCTGCTATTCAAAACAATGTTTGGGTCAAAAATTAAATTATTTATTTTTCAATACATTCTTTTCAACTTCTTTCTTATTGATCATGCTGTACAGTCATACTACTGCCTTTCTCAGAAATTACAATGCTTATTGGGAAGAAGGACAGGAAAAAGAAGAGGAGAAAACATGTATATGTCCATTAGAAATAAACAAGAAATATCACTACCACTTTAGGTCAATTCTATATATTTAAAAGCATCCTCTTCAAATGACATTTTTCTAGCATTGTATAGACAATGTATGGACAGGGGGAAAAAAAAGCTATTATCCCATGAGGGTACTTCTTTTGCATTTTATTTTGTGTCTTGAATAACAAAAGAAAACGAAAAATGTTTGGAAAGTAGCTGTCAAAGCTATTTTCAAAGTGTCTGTGATGCAATGCAATAATTGCATATCTTTGCAAAGACCGTCCAAGTTTTCATGTATGTTTTATCAAGGGGTCCGTCAGATAAGTTATTTAATGAAAAAGGACTAAAGATGTTTGAGTAGCAGAGTTAAATACTAGGAACAACATTGTTATTACAGCCATGAGAATTCAGATTCTATTTAACAGCTCTTTTTAAGGCATTGTGGGACTTCTCCAGCAAGATCTGGAGAAGGTTAAATAGATTTATTTTATAAAAGTAAATATGCCTTTTCTCACAAATAATGCACAAAAGTGAGGAAAAAAATACCCAGAAGATTGCTTCACTTCTTATGAGTGTCTGTGGTCCCAGTTTTCCCCCAAAATTTGCTAAATACAAAAGAAATCAGCCCTTATCAGTGTCTCAATGTGGATAAAAAATAGTATCAGTACAAAGTCAGTAATATATGTCTCTAATAACACTTTCTTAGTATAAAACATGATGAAAATGTATCAAATCAAATGCACTAAAAAAGCACTTGTTATATTTAACGTCATTAGAGGGGAAAATATCACCACAGTAAATATATCTATATAAGATTAAAAGAACACAAATGGTTAAAAAGTTATGAGCTGTCACTTGTCAAAGTCAGTGCTCCTTTTGAAACATAACAACAAAGCTCAATGAATGAGATCTTTGTTCTAAGAAAACCAAATCTGCAATAGAAGTTGAAATTTATTATTTCTGTCTTTTAGCGTGAATGTGATAGATTACATCTAGCAAGCACTTAAGATATCAAAAATTCAGTATTTTGTTAACTGGCTCTTACATTGTCTAGTAAGAAGGCTAAATGGATAAATAAGCTGTATATTTATGGACTATTGTTACATTCCATGTTATGGTCACTGCACACAAACCACGTAATTCTCCCACAAATGTGTGAATATCCCCAAAGTGACATTCCCCCAAAAGTCATTAAAAGAATTCTTTTTGTTAGACAGTAAAATCATGCAGGATGTAACAGTGCAACACATATGTGGTAATGCAGACACTCCCAACAAAGCATAGCAATAACCAGACCACGCAGGCTTTACAGTTCTGCTAGCATTGAGTTTTCAAAGGAGTCCGGTACTGGAATGATTAGTTTTATTACTGGAACATAGGAGCAAATGGATGAATCATTTAAGAAATTATATGTAAGAGAGACCAAAGGTTATTGGATTTTTTCACAGTGCAATAGTAATTACAGGATACTTCAATGGTATTTGGTGGCAGCAAAATTTAATTGGATTTTCTTGCTATTGCTCAATAAACACTGACGGTGTCACGGTAGGATACACTGTGTGCTAGTCATGAAATTTAGGCACGTTGACACAACATAGTCTCTGTCAACTTATTCCTACATCCAGTTCAACTAATGTAATTTCAACATATAGTGAGAAAATCATTGTTTCTAAATAACTGTCATTCATTTAAAGATTGGATTGAACTTTACAATACAGATGCATTTGTGTACACAAAAATGGATAAAAGCAAAGAAGAAAGACTAAACAATCAGGGATCTTACTATGTTAATAAGAATGGATACCAAGTAACTGGAAGTTAATACCATATATTTATTCAGCTGTAAAGGCATGGGATAGAGAAAGGAAGGGAGAAGAGGAGAGGAGAAGAGAAGGGAGAGGAGGGAAACAGTGAATAATAAGGCAGTTAAGCAGCTAATGAATGTGAAGCTGGTGTTTGAACAATACAAGTGATTTATTCATTTCGGTTATCATTCTAACTGAAATCTTTATTAAATAAAAGTTTGGGGGGTTTTTGGATTTTGTGTAGCATTATGTGCACACACTTGTCTTCCTCAATGAGAACTTTTCTGCTGGGAACAGCAGCACTTCTTTTATGACAATAAAAACTCAGTAAAGAGACAGTTTTGAACTGTCTGATAAACTTGAATTGCTGGCAAACCCTGATAGACCCAAATTCACCCTGCTTGACAACAGACACTGGAGGCATTACCTTCTGGATTTAGCTCTAGCCGTGTGACATAAAGCTAGGAGGCAATTCAGATTCTGAAAGGATGAGTAACCCATTGGAGAAGTTCCTCTCTGATTTACCATGGAGCATATACACTCTTTTCTAAGTGCTTGAAATTAGAAAAGATCAGATCTGTGCCTGTATGCTACTTACACTGAAAAATGGAGCTAAATTAGAATGTCTTCTTCACCCTGAATTTACACAGTTCTGGGAATAAGGAGAGACAGAAAGAAACTGCAGGAACTCAATAGGCTGTCTTAAAATATTTCACAACATCTGCTGCCACTGATTAAAAAATTGTATCACATAATATGATTTTTCCACTGGATTTCACTGTACTGACGATAGCCTGGAAACACGAACTCACTCTAATATCAGGGTGCCTGTTTTTAGCTGATAATTTTTTAAAAACAAAACCTATGTTGATGAAAAAATATGACAGCAATTACTTTCCTAAAGTTGAAGAGGGATTTGAAGAAATGGCCATTTATCTGAAACAAAAATAAATAATCTCTGACTCAGAAAACTGCTGAAGAATTACATTTTGCATGTAACTTTACTCCCAGAAAGTATGTCATGGGAATACATAATATGTACCGTATTTCTCTTTTCTTGCAATGTGATTTAAGAAGATATGCCAGTCAAACTAAAGGGCAAAATGAACATAACAATGTTCACTAAGATACTAGACATTTATATTTTGTTTGTGGCAAAATTGTTCAGAGACTTATACAGACATATTTTTGCTTCATTTTTCTTGAAATAAATTTCATATATATATTTACAAGTGTTTGGAGCCACTTAGTTCTAGAAAAATGTTTTGATGCATTTAAGGGGAAGAGAATGAACTCATTGTTCAACAGGCATAAATGACATTACTAACTGGATTCATTTTGCAAATTTAGTCAAAACATACTCTCTTTACTGGACTGAAGCCAGCATACTAAATAATAAATTTTTTCATAGTCTTTTTTCTTTTCCTGTAGGCTGTGACCCTTGCATATTTAGTCACGTCAGTCTGTCACTGTATTTATAGAAAACATAGGTGTTTCTTTAATAATTTGCTAGACAAATCATTTTTGGAATTAACATAAAAAGTAATCCATTAATGATTAATCCAGCTTTTGATTACCTTGTGCATTTTAAACTTTTTCTTATCCTCCAAATCATTTTTTTTCCCGAATGTCCTCTTTATTTCCAGGATTGCTTTCTGTGAGTTTTCCAGTAGAAAATTCCCTGGTAGAATTTTGTTCTTCCTTTTTTGGTTTACAAAACCACTCCAAGCTCATAGGGCACATTATCAAGTGTAATGGGAGAGTTCTAATAATGTTTGTGGACCAAGACTTAGGGTGGACTTCAGACACCTTGAACAAGATTCAGGTTGAGTCCCAGTGCCTACATTTGAAGTCATGTTCACAAAGCAGCTCTTGACTGACAACAGGAAATATCCCTCCACTATGAATGGCAGAGCTCTCCAGATATTACACTTAGTGCTGTGCATATGCATGAGCCACATGAGCCAGCTCCATACATTACTAGGTGTGCCTGGGAGCATAAAAATTAGTCTGCAATTATTTTACCTGGTAATCATTTTGAAGTATTTTACATAAAGAGGTTTCTGAAAGTGGTTTCTGGAGCACTACTCCAGCAGTTTTTCCTTTTTCATAACCAGGGGTGTAGGATACAAAAAATTCTGTGCTTGCACAGTAATGCACCTTACATATGTATAAACCTTAAGCTTTATGGAACCTCTTTGACAGATTGTTTCGGACGTCAGAATCTTCTAAAACAGTGTTTTGGCTCTGAGCTTGTATTTTAAACAGGGATTTTCATGGTTGATTGGCAAGGACTCATTCTGCTTGTTGATATTCAGGATTTATCTCTTACAGATTTTAAATAAGAGTCTATCAATGGGATCTGTAAAGCATATTTATGGTTGTGGCACAGCTCAGGTTTGCATAATAATCAACGGTTCTCAATAGCTAATAACCTTCAAGTGTTATTAACATATAGCTAATATTTAGTTGTTACATGGAAGCTAAACTGAATCATCACTTCTTTTTTCACTGTGTTGATAGCTGTAAAAACTTATGATTGTTTTCTGGGGAGGTGGCCTTTAAACTGAGTCCAAATAACTCTTGTCATAACACAAAGAGGATTGAGATTCCATCTCAGTAATTCCCAATTTTAAACACATCTACACAATGAATAAACTCAAGATAAGGTAATGAAATTCCCAAATATAGCTAAAGGTAAAAAGGATTAATTTAGAGCTAGGGATAGATGTGGAAGAATCTCCTGTAGAAGAAACAATATGAACTCAAAGTGCTTCCAGATTCTCACTGTGAAGTTTTTTTGTTTCAAAAGATAAAACTTAACCCTTTGGGCATTTAAATAGAATCTCTGGAATTCATAATTTAAATTACAATGTCACTATGCTGAGAGGCTATTTATAAACTCATCTTTAACATAAAACCTTATATTTTGTTCTCCTTTTTGGTGTGTCTACAGATTTTGAGTTTCAAAATTTATTGCAATCTATTAGAAGTTTTCCAGTGACATTTAATCAGTTTCAGGACAGATCATAAAGTTTTCATTTTACCTAGTTACCACAATATGGCTGAAATTTCTGCCTTAGATATCTTTTCTAGATAGAAACAATCAGCAAGATTAATTCAAGTTAAATTAAAAAGAGATTAATTAGTCCATATGAAAATATTGTGTAGGTGCTCATTCAGAATTAAAGCAGTCTCAGTGAAAATTTCACAATAGGTTAAACTAAATTAAATCAAAGTCACCTTAGTTCTTAATAAATGACTACTCCAGCATGTAGCATGATTTAACTGTGCTCTTTAACCACCCACATCTTCTAAATGGGCAGTATTGCTCCATGTCTTCATCTAGACAAGCCTGATGAGATTTAGTCTCCAAGTATTTGTTTAAAAGTCAACTTCAGCATAATGGAATGACTAACAACAAGTTGCTGGGAGGCCTGCATATATAGGCTTGGTCCTCACAATTCTGACCAACATGAAATGTTGAGACATTCCTGTATATCCACAGAATGGTGGCTGTTCTACATGGACTCTCCTGCAAGACTTAGTGCACAGTTCATCCTGCTCTCATCCCGAGTTCTTGTCCCTGGAGTATGATGAACACCTTGGAAAATCTTAATGAGAATAACCTGCATAGACACCAGTCTTGTAAATTAACGAGAACAGAACTTTTACAAGAAATTCTGGAACTTCTGAGTGTCAGTTTCTTCTAATGATTTTCTAGCCATCAGCAGACTTTCTTATGTCCAGAAAACAACAGCATTAATATTAGTGATTAATTGCTGAATTCTGGTGAGAAAATTCTAGTCAGTATAAGTTTATGTAGCTGAATTTTTGGAAGAAGCTGCTGAGAGGATACCAAACCATCACACATCTGAGACACACAGACTGGATGGCAAGGAGAGTAAATATAGTATCTGCAGTTCATCACCTGTCTATAGGTGAGAGCTACCTGCATTTCAGTGATGAAATTCTTGCTTTCTCTTTTGACTATTGTGCAATATTTTTAAAGTCATTCAATGCTTCTATATTATAGAACACTACCAATGTTTGTGCTTAATGAAATTGAAAAAACTCAATACTTCAGAACAATGAAAAAGATCATATTTTACTGCAAAGTCTTCAAATGCTCCAGAACCAAGGAAAAAATGAAGTGGTCTCACTCTCTTTCAAAATAATTGTACATGGGGAAAATCTCACACATTGTACTGCTGACAAGTTTACGTTCCCTTAGCATTGATGAAACCTTCTTCATAGTCTCTCAAATGGCTGTCCTATCAAACCTTACATCAAATAAAACTTTCTGCTTTTTCAGATTTGGAAATCATCTTTGCTTTGGAAAATATATTACTAGAAAGAAAGTGCAAAACACTAAAACAACCTTGCAGTAATAAATGAATCCCCACATGCTTGTCAGATATGTAATAAATTCACCCCATGCAGTTGAGGTTTTCATGTGGTGATTACTATGTGCTATTGAATATATATTGATAGTATGATGAAATGATTGCTCTTTATGTTAGAAAATGTTTGAGGATCTGTATTGTATTTGAGAATCTTTACCATTGCAGAAGTGGATGAAAAATCTAGCTGAAATGTGCTTTTCCTTCCATAAAAGTTCTCGCATAATGTGTTCATATAAGCAGTGTTTCAACTCTGCTTAATGCTAATTTCAGTTTTCACAGAAGTAAAAGTTCTTTAACTAAACAGTAAGTATAACAGTTCCCATGTCAAAGAAAGTCTCAGACCTTTAATAAAGTATGAGGGTAGATGCACGAATTATGTAAGTCTATTTATGAGACATCTATTTACAAGGAAGTGGTCATGACTGATTTGGTTTCACTTGACCTAGAGAATAATCCACACTTTTCTCTAAATTAACAACAACAAAAAAATGGAAATAGTATCAGTTTCATTAATTCTCACTTTTCATGCTCTTGCAACACAGCCTTTCTTTATTTCTGCCACATGTGCAGATCTGTGGGCAGTAAAAAGATCAAGCCCTTCAACTAACTGTATTATAAATGCAATATACATTGGTTCCAGAGTTTTCATCTAAGAGGGCAGTGGGAAGGAAATTAGAATAAAAATAACCAACTTATGGTCCATTTAGATTTTCCTTCTCTGGTATCAGCCGTGAAACAAACTAGAACTTGTATAACTGTACAGTTGTTCATATGAAGAGTATGGTAGATTATCCTCCCTAGAGAGCTGAATATGTGCACTCTTTAAATTTCATTCCAAGAGTCAAAAAAACTGTTTCTGTGTGTTTCCACAAACATTTGTTATAAGATAGAAATAAAAATGGGGTTCCCAAGAATTCAATTTTTTTTTCCTTTTTTTTTTGCTGTTGGTAAATTTCAGTCTCGGTACAGGTGTCAACTTTGACACTTAGGAGCAGAAAAATAAGAGGAAAGCATTCTAATTAATTGCTTGCAGTTCTGCAGGAGACTGAAATTTAGTGTCTACTGCACATAGCACCATTATTTATGAAAGTTACAGTACTGCTTAAAATTCTGTTCAAATGTAGAGCATTCTAAAATTGCAGCTATATATGGATTTTAAAATTGCTTATTCTTCTTTTTCTGATTGCTTTTTAATATCAGGGAAAGGTTGAAGGGTTCTGAGCAAAATCTAAGAACATGGGAATCTACTCTATTCAGCTTTTGAAGGCTGAAAGAAGATTTACTATTTCAAGTTTTAGATTAGCTAAGAATGTGTAAATCCTTTTCTACTTCCATTTATCAGAAAAAAAATTTAGTATTCAGTGCACTGGGGAAAAAGCTCTGACTTCATCTGCAAACAGAATATGGAAAAGTTATCAATTCCAACATGACTTAGGACTTGGTCTAAACGTTTAAATTCTCAATTTGAGCAAATACCCAAAAACAACACCCATAAAAGAGCAACTTTGATGTTCTTCTGGTAACTTTTCATCCATTGTCTGAAAACTAACTGTTCCTTTCAGTGGACAAAGAATGTTTTGAAAACACTTACATGGTAAGTTCAGTTTGCAAAGTCAGTTACAAAGAACTGGTTTTGCACAGAGCTCCTTATGATCTGAGAAACATCCAGTCAGGAATAATTGTTCAGTGATAGCGTACATGTAAATTAAACAATCATAAAAATTACTGTAAATGAAAGCCACAGAAACACAGTTTTTTTGAATGATGTAAACTTTGTAAGAGGGTGGTGAGGCAGGAGAAAGTACAGCGACAGAAAATTTTTAGTACATTATTGTTTATGCTAAATTTAGGATTTTGATGCATAAGAATTTTGTCTCATGGAAAGATCTTTGGTTTAATACTGGTTATATACTTTGGTTATATACTGGTTAGCACTTCCTGATCTATAAAAATTCTGTATTAATAAAACAGCAATAAATTTTTGACAGCATAGATTCTACCTTCTATATCTGTCAGTTAACAACATCATAATCAAGAGGAGTTAAAGTCTGTATCTGACTCCATATCTCTGTGTTCCTGATTTAAGAAAATAAGATGAAAAAAAGCCAAGCTATTCCTTTATGTAAATGTAGTTGCTCTTATAAAACAAAGTGAGCCATGTGTGCAAATACTTCCGTGTAATACACATGTTAACACTCGTGTTTGACCTTAGCACTTCATTTGTATTTTCTCTTCCTTGATAACAGATTGTTCTGCACTTGTTTTATACTTAGGTATCTTTTTTATTATTCTATGATTTAATGGTTCTACATATGGATAAATAGATATTTCTAAATAAATAGATACAAATAACTGCACATACATTGAACATTTTATGGCATGTATATAAGACTCTACATCATTCTATTTATGGTAAAGAGGTGAAAAAAACATTTACAACAAAACAGTCTGGATGATTAGAAGTGAAATACTTTCCTTCAGTAGGTTAAGACTACAAAGTTGCATTAGGAGGAGCCATATTCACATGTAGTTCATATTTTCTGTGTAAACCAGTTAGAGCTCAGGTGAGAATAAAGACTTTAATCCTTGTCTGTTATGAAATAGTGAAGTTCCACTGAAATCATAGCTATTAATTTATACTAGTCAAGAATCTGGAACATATATTTCCTTTTGCTGTAAACTAGTAAAACATGATTACACAATGGAGGGAGATTTTTCTCTTGAGATGCCCAATCTTTATTGGTCATTTTTGCTGGAGTGGATTTGGGGCAGACTGTGATGGGAGACAATATTTATTAATGTGAGAGAACACAAATGGAACATGTTTCTCCCTATGTGACTTTGTTACAGAAAAGATTTTCTGTGAGGACAATATGATTTTTTTTAAATACTGCACTACCAAATTAATTGCAGACCTCTTGTTTTATAAAATAATCAGATGAATATATGTTTAAAAATTTAGGAAGGTGGTAAAGCAATACCATTTCAGCAATTCGTTCTTCACAGGAACAAGATTTATGGATTTGATTTACCTGGCTTGTCTCACATCTTGTCCTATGGACTCGAATTAGAAGAGTGAAAATATTGTGATCTCCCTTACAAGAAAAACCCCCAAAAGCAAACCAAACAAAACCATAAAACTAATGACAGCTTTCCTGAATCCTTTATAATAAAGGAAAATCATGTACCTGATGTCAGGTTTTGATGTCGTGGATCTTCTTTTACTGGTGGGAGAGATTAAAAAAAACATAGATAATAAATATAATCTACAATTTCAGGTCAAAATAAATTTCAATAAGAAACATGTTTGTTTCTTGGAATCATCTCTCAGATAGGAATTTCTGTAAACCAGATTTTTTTAAGCCTGACTCTCCTAGTTAATCATGTAAACAGATAAATTTTCTGTCCAGTAAAACCATATAAGCAAACTGCTTCTAGATAGTAGTTTACTGAACTTGCTCCAGTGACACTTTTATCCTTTGAGGTTCAGGATTTCAATATAGAGATTTTATATGCAAGTCAATAAGCGTTGCATTTAAGCAATGTAGAGAGGATGTTTATGTCTTTGAAGACTTAATAAAATACTGTAATTTATTGCTATTAATTATCTTTAGAGGTATAGCAGAAGTCATTTGTCCTTCTGCATATTACTGTGAGGAAACAATCAAGGCAGTGCCGTGTCCAAGAGGTTAGCCAGAATATGGGTGATCATGAAGTCTGTCTTGTATAGAAAAAAAAAGCTTCTTGTTATCTGTGTAGATATTTTACAGCATGAAGCTGGTGACCTAAGGCATCAGACAAGCTATGGAGATGAACTTTGCACTACCTCGGTAGGGAGCACAAGAGCAGACTAAGTGGGGACTGCTAATCCTCAACTCCAGTGCTGGGGGCTGGACAGGCGACTGCTGTGCCAGCCAGGGAGGGTCACAGGCAGGGCACTGCTGCAGCCAGATTGGATGCCCTGATGTAATCCTTGATACTCACATGCAAAGGAGGCACCAGACATTCAATTATTGGGGATTTATGTACAATTTCATCATTTTGGCTTACTTGCATGTATGTAAAAAGACTAACAAAGCTCTTTCCAATCCCATAAAAGTCCCCAAACCAGAATGTTTGCATTTTTATTGCTGTTCACAGAGATTTTCATCCCTTTATTACCTTTAGTTTTTTCGTCTTTCAGCTGTTTCTTCTCAGTTGTTTTTTCTACAAAGAAAAAGTAACACAGAGTTTGGTAAACTGACTGCTGAATAGATTTTACCTTGTGTTTTCAAGCAAAATTATTTGGGAATTAACACAGATATTTTAGGGGTTGCTTCAAATAACAGCACATGGAAATTTGCAAACTCATGCTATTTTTATTGTCATCTTCTATATATATATGAACACATGGAGTAAATTCCTACCTTCTTTTTCCTTAGTTGTCTTTGATTTTTTTGTGGCTAAAAAGATTTGCAAAGAAATATCATTAAGTGGCAGTCATCAGAAATACAGTGCTTTTACAGTAAGTACATTGCACAAAGATTCCCTGGTAATTTCCTGGAAGAATTACTGTGGTAAATGTGTCTCATGGCATGTTTACAATATCTGTAATATTGCAAGAGTACCTGCTACCCTTAGTGGCAGTAGCAGTTGTGGGCTTTGTGTAGAGTTGTTGGAAATTGTTTGAATATTGCTGGTTGCAGAGTAGTTTAGAAAATCCTGATAAAAATTTAACGTAGTTGAATTCTGTAATTTCCTAATTACTGCCAGGTTTACCTATTTATTTGGGGCCAAAATACACTAGGGAAGGCCATTGCCTATTGCTCGCTTCTTACTCTCTTTCCCAGAGCGATCTCAAACATCTGAAAGAAATAAACAAACAAAAATCCCAGGATACGGAGCTGGATGGACCCTTAGAACTGCCAAATGCGACCATTCAGAAGTTCTGCATCAATAGATTGTAATTTGTTTTATTTAGGATTTTTTTCCTAATCTACATTCACCTAGAGCATGTGCTGTTTTCTTTTCAGCATCCTTTTTCCCCAGTTGAAAATGCATTTAGCCTGTGACTCCGTTCAGCAAGGCAGATTGAAATTAAGCAAAGCGTGTAGCTTCAGGCATATGAGCCCATTTCAGTATTCCCTGTGGACTACAGCAGGCAAATAGCTGGCTGCCTTCAAATGGTTCATTTGCGTTGTGCATCGTCCAACCAGTTGTAATAATGCTTTTGTCAGTGTCTTCTGGCACGTGTGCTACCTGATTTACACCAGCTGTCTCAGTGAGGACCACCTGTACCTAGCTCACCAAAACATGCTGCAGAAGGTGAGCAGTGAAAATCACATAATCAGCTGATCAGAAGGGCCTGTGGCAGAGACCTGCGTAGCTGCAATGCTGTCAGTTCACCCATGCTGCTTTACATTGTCACCGTTCCTTGCTGATGAGCAACATGCATTAATCAGCACTGGTATGTTCATTATTTCTTTCCATAAGGCATACTAGAAAAATGTAATATTTACCTGCTGTTGGGATTTCAGCTGTTGGCTCTCCGGGAAAATAACCAATAATGAAGAGGAAGGGGGCGGGTAAGGGAAGGAAAAGAACAAGCGTTTCAGTACCATGTTTTTTTCAGGGCAAGCAACCATCTAAATAGATCTTCTCTTTCATCTGCAACTTTTCTGCAGGATATTAATTTACAAGCAAATATGCCTTAACAATGGGCGTGTACGTAGAATTTCACACTGAAAGCTAAGAGTCTCACTCTTTGAAGTATTATAATCCAGCATGCAATGATTCCTGCAAATGCAAACAGTGCGCAAATCAAAGCTTTCCAGCAAGCAAATATTTAAACAGACTTATTTTTAAGTGTGCCTTCATGGTTATAGCTGACTATTCTATTTTCCAAAAAATGTATTCATTTTGATTGTTACCTCTCTGTTCTTATCATCCACACATCCCAGCCAAAGACTGACAATGACCTTGAATAGCTGGCATTGACTTGAGTGTTTCTCCCGCATTAGTAGTCTGCCTTGCCTTTTAAGAGTAAAATCTCTTGATAAATTTTGACTACATCTTTGCACACCACCTGGCACAAGAGAAGTGTACGTTCCTGTGCTATTATAGTACCCAAAATAATTTGTGAAAATTGGTCAATCTAATGGATAGAAATTCTCTGGTGTAAACCATCATCACTCTTTTCAAAATCAAAGAAATTAATTAAATTGTCATTTTGAATCCAAGATTTTTTTACCCATCTCTATTTCATTAGTCCCAGTTTTATGTAAGAATACAGTTTGAAAGAAAAAGAATGACCTCACTACCCAAGAAAAACCTCATTTCCTAGAACTTAGAGCAGGACAAAAAAGAAATAAGATCACAAAACATTTCAGGGTATTCCTTTGACTGACTTATATCTGTACTTTCTTCCTGTTGAGTTTTGGCTTCAGATGAACATGAGCTCACACCAAGGTGAAAATGTTTCAGTCAATGCTTTTTCAACAGGAAGACTGAGCAATTAAGCATCATTTTCCCTAACACATCCCAGGAAACTTTCACTCGATCTTGGCCCATAAGGAGACCTGTAAATGTCAATGCTCAATGCTTAGGCACCACAGGCATTCAGCAAAGGCCGGTTTTGCTGCTATTAAATGCTAACATGCTAAAGTCCTTTAATATTTACCTTTTTGCCTATAATCTTGCTCATAGCTTCTGGAAGCTGATACATTACTACACTGTGACCCATGGAATAATTAATATGTTTTTTCAGTTTCAGAAGAAAAAAACCAAAATTTTTTTCTGAGGTACTAAGTCCAGGACAGGGGTTCATGCTCTCACTTCTTAATTGAGAGAGTGTCTCTCTAAGGGATCTGGATGGGCTCAGACGGGCATGTACCCTAATTTAGGATTAATTGATTTCCTTAGACAGTCAGGTATGGGAAGATTCTTGACCTGAAGGGCAGTTGATTTGACCCTCTCTTGTATGAAATGTGAGGGCCATTTCCTCTTCTCAATGCATCAACAAACTTCCACTTACATTGAGAACACTGGGAAACATATTACCCCTATCATGGGGCTTCCAGTACGGAACTAAATAAGAGTATAGTTTGCCAATTCTTAGGGTATTTTTAAAATATCAGCCTACATGTTCTTCTTCTTGACTGCAAACTGCAGTTTGGTATTCCTGCATGTGTAAGATATGCCACCAGCTTGGTTTTCTGATCAAGGTAGTGCCTCACAATTTGTGAGTCTTTAGTCAGTATGCAGGGAGTAAATTCTATTTCATTACACTTTCAAGTTTGATGTACTGGCTCTCAAAGGGCTTCTTGTACACTAAAACAGAAATACTGAATAATAAGATGATTTACTAATTGCTTTTAAAATTGAGTGAGTGGCTGTGTGGTGGCCTGCCAGGTTAGATCATGGCAGCAAGTTTCTACTATAAAATTGTATGTGTCGTTAATTTGGGTAGTTTAATCTTTCTATTTATACCTGCATTCCCTAATGATCCAATCTCTTTACTGACTTAAACCCCATTTGCTTTTACAGTAAGGCTGAACAAGATACAATGTGTGAATGAATTCAGCCCAGGATAAACAAATTAATTTATCATTCCTACTGGACCTGAACTCCAAAATCAGTGGGTATTTCGTGCCCATTACTACATCTCGCACTGAATTACACAATAGCTATATTCATGTTATGGCAAGTACGCTGTACACCTGGCTAAGAAATATATGAAGCAAAGCTATATAGACCTCTATAAATAAAGAAGGCAGTGATCCAACTAAGTGTTCTCCTTTAAGTGGAGAAAATAAATTTAAAATAGATAGCTCTGGTGTTAAAAACCTTAAGCTAGATCTATTCAAGGATGGTTTGCTCAAAATGAGCAGTGTATACAGAATTACTTTTTAAAATGACTATAGGTCTCCTTGTTACTGTTTTTCCTTCATCTTCTTTTATTTTCTTTTCCTTTTTCTAAAGGCACTGTTAACCTTTATAGTAATTTCAAGCAGCAGAATATAAGCTCAAGAATGTGGTACAAACATCCCTGTGCAAAGGTCAAGGGAAAATATCCTGGCTATTCCTTATATTCACAATATACCAGGGTAATATAGCTCTTGATAAAAAAGCATTGTAGACAGTGACTTTGGGTTAAAGTGATTAAAGCATAAGGTATTAGTCACTGTGATGTTCCTTTAAGAGTAGTGACTGCCATCACTGGGTCTCTCAGATAAATCAGTGCAGAAGACATTAAATGTCAGTGAACAGATCCAGTGAAAACAAGACTGAACAAAACTGAATAATAGAATAAAATAGAGAAAAATTTTCTTAAAATACTAGCAAAAATGGAAATAAACACACGGATAGCTTCACAGGAAGTAATAATTTTACAATGAAAACTCGAAAACTGAACACTGAGTTCAGGGCTGCAGGAGATCCTTCAGTGTAGGCACATTTCAGATGCCTTGTGTTCACACTTTGCCTTTGCATCTGCGGTTCAGGGTAACACTGTTTTCCTGCAGGTGATTAAGAGCACATATTCATCTTCTCTAACGTTAAGCACCTAGCACAGGTGACCGGTTTAGGAAGTTTAAGGGAATCAGTTTGCTTTGCCTTGTTGTCAGCTTACTTTCTGTCAGAATAACGCATGGTTTGGTCTTGATGTGCCAGGCACAGCACCAAAAAGAAAACACAGATCCTGTGCTAAAGAGGCAGCAACTAATTCATCTGTGAGGGTCCACACTTCAGCATTTTCACAATTCAAAGCATGCAGTGCAAACACTGTCCTTCTGATTCTTGTCTGACCAGGCTTTGCAGTATGTAGTGTGTAACAACTTGCCACAATAAGCTTAGATCCCAGTCTTTTTCCGTTCAGAAGTCTTCCTTAAAAATGACCTTAAAAAGGACATTATCCAATGACTTCAGTGGTAGTTTTTGCAATGTGACAAATTCCCCTTGAATCCTCCTTAAAACTAATCTAAATTGGAAATATTCCTTTGTCTTCTTTAATTTAATTTAGGTGTTTTATTAAAAAAAGCTTTTATTGGAACAAGGCCAACGACGTGCTTAGTAAATTAATGATGTAAGTAATTTCCAAATGGTATATGAAGTACGGAAAATGTTGTCTAATTCAGTTAGTCTATATGCTGTTTTCTCATTTTCAATAAATATATTTGCCTACATATAAATTATCTAAAATGGCCAGAATATTGGTTTTGCTACCAATATAATTTACTTTATTTTCTGGGAGGTAAAAATTGCAAACAGAATTTGAATCTTGCAGCTTCACAATATTACACTGTAAGTGTGCTTGGTTTTGTTGTGTTTGGCTGTTAGTAAGCAGACAGAATACAAGAGTACCTGTAGTATAAGCAAGAAAATAGCATTATCTAACATGACAAAATTGCAAAAATGCAAACTGAGATAACATGCATCTGAAAAGAAGGTTTATATTCCATAAGAAACAGGTCATGACACGTACTTGCAGTGGTTTTCGGTTTGACTGGAAAGTAAAAAAAGGGAAGAAAAATGGTCAAAACAGGCAGGTTCAGCATAGTATTTTTATGGCAGAGAATGACTTTATTTGTTCTATATGTTTCTGCATATCAAAACATAAATTTAGTAATCTCACAGTAATTAATAACAATCTAATAGTGAATGATAGTAGTAGGGATGTTCTCGTTTACAGATGATAATTGTTTTGCTAGAGTTAAGGATGACTAATATTAACAATAAAAATTTTAGTTCTTCACTTATTTCCTTTTATGAAGAAGCATGAATCAGACATTTTTTAAACACATGGTGATAGTCCACAGTGAAACTGAACAAACTTCTTTTTATACCAGCATCAATTTTGCTCTGTCTTGTATGAGAGAGACTGTGCATGAGCTATGGTATCAGAGACATTTACCACAGATGATGGATAGTGCCAGATCAAGATCTGAATGATGTATCATATGATACTTGCAATGGATAAAAATTAAAGTATTGTTCATTCTGAGAGGCTAACTCTTTTGTGAAGTCCAAAGAAAAGGCAGATCCCCACAAATAATTAGCGAATGAAGCCATTTAAAAGAAGCAGTTTCAGAAAGCAGTTAAAATTCTTTGCTGGCATATGCCTTTGACATCAATGGAATTACAGAAACAGAAATTTGACCTTTGATATATACATATATCTATATCTTAAAATGACGACCAGCATTACAAGTAAGTACTGCTCTGTTTAGTTTGTGGTATGGCATGTCAGGGCCATTCTGTACAGCAAAATAGATCACAGAGCCATGGTTTTGACATTTGTCGTATGCAATTGTATTTCACTATTTCTTTAAATAACATTTTCAAAAGTAAATGTAGGAGTGCTTACCTGGTTTTGTAAGGGAAACATCTTTTTCATGTCTGACTGCTTCATGCTCTAGAAAGAAAACAACAACATAACAAAATTGCCATAATGTTTCTAAGTTACATTTTGTATGAGTGTTTTGGTTTTTGTTTTGTTTCGTTTTGCTCTGTGGGATTTTTATTGTTTGCTTTTTTGTTTTTATTTTTTTTAGTAACAAGGATTGCATGTATGTTTTTCAGGATTAAGCAGTCAGTTTCTCTTGTTTCGTGCTGTTACTTTGAAAAAGAAACCCACAGGTGAGTGGTTATTAACAGATTATCCACTGAGGGATCTGCCACAAAATAGCAAAGTTCATGAGTACTGCACATAGCTCCACAAATATAACTGCTATTAATGCTACTAAGAGTCATGCATGTATCTTAGGGAAGAAGTTAATAGGGTCTCCTCTAATTTCTTAAATGTTATTTTTATCTATTTTCCATTTTTATTATTTGAAAGGAGAGTATAGAGTAAATTCAGCAACCATTCCTGCAGTCTTTGTTCTTGATTCAGATATACTTGAGTTGAGTTCCCAAAGTCTTGAACACATACTATTACATATGAATAAATTATATTTATGTGTGGAAAATACATCTCATCTCCATATGTCCCCTTCCCCTATCCCTCCTCCCATCCTTCTACTTCGTAATTATTACTGAAAAAAATTATAATTTATGTTATGTTGCTGGAAATAAAAAATATGAGGAAGCTTTTTTTTTTCTTCAAATAGGTCTAGCAAACAAAAGTCAGACTTAGAGGAAAACCACCCCACAGATCTCATAGCACAGTAGCAGCTACGCAATGGAAACTGGGGCCAAAATACATTTCAGGGCTGAGGAATCAATGGACAGTTCTACTGGCCCTGTTTCCAGGTGAAGTTTTCCACAGCTTAAGGACTGTGCTTCACTTTCCTTTTGAGACATGAGGACCCAAAAGCACGCTGTAAAGTGGAAAGTGCTGAAAATGTGAATGGCCTCTGAAAAAAGGACAATATGCCTCAGCCTTTCTGCTACTCAGATGAATAACTGAACTCCTAGTAACTGTGACTTCAGGTGGAGAGACAGGTTGAGAAATGTTGTGATGAAGACATCATAGGGAATTTCAAATGGGAAATATTTTTATGAAGCATGAATGAAAACTTGGTTCAGTGAAGAGTGATACAATTCCCATATCTGGAATTTTTTTTGATCAATAAATTATCTGGGGAATGAATTGACATTTTTCATTATTATTTTTGTAGTTTACTTTGCATGCTGCAGGTTTGAAAGATACAGAAAATCAACAAGCAGGCTGTGTGGTAAGTTAGGGTATGGACTTTTTCTTGAGTTCTTTTTGACTGAGAAGAATCCAGGATGCAGTTATATTAAAATAATTTCTATTTTTCTCTTTTTAACTTGGCAGGAGCATTTATTGAACCCAAGTAATTTTTAATAGCAATTTTTAAAGGAATTGTAACTCCTATATGAATTTTTGTTGTTGGGACTTTTGATATGGGAAGCGTAGAACGAATTCACTCCTGCACTGAAGCAATTGGTTATGTCAAATGGACTTTTAAATAGCAATGACAAGACAGTATGTTAGATGAAAGAAATGAAAGACATGATGATAACGACACTATAATTTTAAGCAAAACTAGAAATTGCCAAGGGTGTGTTTCCTTATGTAAAGGTAAAAAAAGACACACATATCCAGCAATTTTACAGGAATTTTTCTGATTAAGGCAGGAATCACATACTTGCTGGCTTTGCCTGGGCTACAGAAGACAAAAGAGGTTAAATTGTAATAGTTAAATACAGAAAGAAGACAAAATGTACTCTTTTTTCCCTCTTTCTTCTTAACATGCAAACATTTTATTGGACTCAGTTCTCACTTGTTCTTAGCTTCCCCTGCTTGTGCAAGGATGCACAGCATTCAAACCCCTGAAGTTTAGGCAGCTTTGTGTTGACTGCCAGTGATGATGAGATTCCTTGGCTGATTCTTCACAGCTTCCAGAACACTCATTATTTCTTGATTGTTTTTTCCTGTCAGCATTGCATTACAAAAATTATAAGGTCTACATCACAGATAAGACCCAAATATTTAGAGTTTTGTCCCAAAACCATTTTCTCCATGAGATAAGACTGATCCAAAGTCCTAATCCTTCTGGTGATTTATCCTCATATTCGGGATCCTTTCAGAGGTCTGATTTACAGCTACACCCCATTTCATTAGCCCAGCTCTGGCTAATGAGAGGCTGGAACAAGCAGCTAAGTAGCTGAAAGGCCTTGACCTGTCTTCATCATTGGAAAGACAATCCTTAGTAGAACAGTATCTGCTGGTTTTGCTCTGAGTGTTACCAGTTACACATTTCAAAATACTGTAAAAAATTATTGCAATGCAAATATACTACACTAGATGAGTGCTGAATAGTGTTTAACACCCCCTACCCCCCCTCCACAAATCAGGAGAGAATCACTTATTCTTACCTGACTTCTCAGTGGGAGTTGTCTTTTGTTGTTTAATTTTCTCCTCTGCATCGTGAAAGCAGCATTAAAATCATAATGCATTAGCATAGGTTCATATAATTGGAAAAATATTTCTATAGGTGATATTATGCATATGGTTCACAATGACCAAATAAATGCATGTCTTTAGCATCACTATCCCCTTGTGGCACTGTAAAACAGCATGCATGCATTATGAGTTCTGACTGCATGGTGAGATCACACTCATGGAAAAAGTAAATTACTGGCCCTAATGTCTCAGCCGCCAGAAAACATCCACATACCTGCCTGTCTTTCAGGCAGGCACTCAGGTGGAAAGCATCCTACTCCTGCATCTATTAGACCTTTGCCAACATCATCTCCCTGAGTGTCTAAGTCCAACAGTTTGGTATTAAGCAACACTAAGAACTTCCCTTTAGATACTGCTTAACCACAAGCATGACTGGAGGTATCCACATGTGTCTACACTCTGAAGATGAAAAAGGTATGGAGACACCCAAGCACACAATAACTCACAGAGGGACACATGGGACAGTCTGAATGCCAGTCCATACCATCTGCTACTGAACAAGTCTACACAGACCTAGCTGGATATCTGTCACAAGACCTTGGGGCAGCCCTGAACTTCTGCTAATCTCATGGGAAAAGCTGCCCAAGTCCACATGCTCTTGAGCTGCCTGTGGATTTGCTCAGCACAATTCTCAGATGATGTGGACCCATGTTGACATCAACCAACAGACCTGAACTGCCTCTTCTCCAAGTAGGTTGGTGGGATTACACTTTCTAATCAAGTGGGGTTTGTTTACCTTCCCAGTGCCCCAACCAAGTGGAAACTGGGGTGTTTATGTTCAGATTTCTGCTCTGCCCAGTTTGGTTGATTTTAAATTCACCCTACCTCATCCTTTTATAGTTCTATACCATTTCATGTCTCTTTCCATAACTGAATTCAAGCCTCTCTCCTAACCTCTACCTTTCAACATTCACATACATTACTAAATTCTTTTTAAATATGCTTAAGACACATTCAGACTGTATTTTCCCTTCCTCTTGCTAAAAGCAGTTTGCAGCCACCTGCCTCTGGTCCCTTCCTTTCCCCTAAGACCTCTGGAAGGCATCAGATTGAAGATGACAATGGCTGGGTGGACATCAGGTTGGGCAGATATGTCTTTGTCCCCTCGTCTTGTTTGTTTTGTCTGTTTTGGGAAGAAAATGAGTACTGATGGGGTCAAATCTCTATGGTTACTGCTCTATGGTTACTGCTATTTTCTATTATTTGGAAATTAAATATAGCTTTGCATTGATATGCTTTTCAGTTGTTGTCCTGTAGGTGGCAATTTAATTTCTCTTAGTTTGTATTAAGTTTAGGGCTTTTTTATCCCCCTTACTCAGCTATTGTTACTGTCAGCTTCTTACAAAAGCAGTGAATTAAAAGTCTCCTCTCCATATTGTGAATGCCTAAGAAGCTGGAAAAGTTTTATAGCACAACCAGCAGCTTGAAGATGCAACTTATTGAGAGAAAGTGTCTTTTCTGCTGCTGTTAGAAGAACTTTAACATATAACAGTGCATTTCGCTAGTTTAGATTGGGACATTAAACTTTCTATGTACCGATACAGAAAAAACCCAGTATGCCGACTTTAAACAAAAGCCCTGTAACGTGCACTGGATTAATGACAAGTAAACATCAAATGGTTTCTTTTTCCCTGGGTATTATCCTAACATTTTTGAACACTAAATAAGATATTTTTCCTTTTCCTAATTCTTTTGAGAATGTACAGCAATCTTTGCTTTGTAACTCTGGGATAATAAGTTTGTGAGGAAATAAGTAAGAAAATAAGTTTGTGTGTGGATGGCATACCTGATTCATTTGAAAGTAGGGGCAGTGTTTCTTCTCAAAATGAATTTATTCTCGAAAACAGAGTGTCTTGGGCGGGCCTGTGGATTTGCATTCATTTGGGAATGAAAACAGTAATTCTTTGGTATTCATTCACCTACCTATTCTGCAACCTAACCACACAGCAAATATTGATCTCCTGATTCCACTGGAGAAAACCCTGATGCATTCCCTGGCAGAACTACAGGTGGTGGCTGCTTGGCTTTTTCTCTGAGTTTCTAGCCCTTAATTGTAGCCAGAAGGAAAACTGAAGGAGTAGAATATCCAGACTTAAGGAGAACAGTCTCTGTAAGGGAATACACTTCAAGACATCAGGAAGCTTCACAAAATCATTCTGTTCACCACATTCAGTATGAAGAAAAGCAGAGAAAAATATATTATGAGGATAATTATTTTGCCAAGAACAGAAGTCATATTTCTAATTTTTCATGTATTTTTTGTTTACCATACCATGAGGAGCCTTGCAAATAAAAAAAAAAAACCAATTTTGAGGACTTCATAAAACTATAAAGAGTCAAAAATACATTTTATGGATATCTAAAAAAAAATCCTGATTTTGCTCCAATTTTGAGTAAGCCCAAAGTTTAAAGCTCTGAAATCTTTCATTGGAGAGAATTTATTTGGTCTGCAGAGCTCCAGTTTTGAAGCACTGCAAGCATTAATATTAATTTTTTCCCTGATGTACCTAATTTAAATGGAAAAAAATAAGGCTGTAAACATTTCTCTGTGTCTTGCAGGCAGTTTCAGCAGAATTACATCAGGAATGAATTCCCTTGCTTTGCTTGCTTTCACTGACATACACAAAACACTTTAATTTAAACATTTCCCTACAGGATCAATATATTTTCTGAAATTCTCTAGTATTTCAATCATGTCATACTTCTAAGTCTGATGACAGGAGGCATAGGAAAAATGGTTTGTAGCTGTACTGAATCAAGGTGAAAAAGGAGGCCACTGTTTTTTACAGAATGAAGCTTTTATAATTCAAGCTGCTAACTCAAGAGCTCTCATTGGCACACAGCAGGCAGAAGCACTGTTACCACCAGTGCCTGCAGATTAATACTTCCAGTCATCAAGTGAAACTCAAAACAGCCACTGTTCTCCAAAGCAACCATTAATCACCTGAGAAGAGAGCTTTTATGCTAAAGGAAATTTAGCAAGCATTTTTCTATCCTTTTATTTTTTCCTCCTTCAAGCACTTAAATTCCAAGGGCTTGTGGTCTGGAATATACTGTACTATACTAGAGTAAAATCCTAATCAGTCCAATGTACTGGTTTGTGACACAGTGCTCTGATGTTTGAGAATGCCTTACCAAAGAAATTTATTTTCCTGCTGTTATGTGGATGGGGTTGGGTTAATTGTGCAGCGGGGCTGATTTCATTTAGCAGGAAAGGTGAGCGGTCATGCCACCCATCCAGGCAACCCGCTTTCTGGCCATCACTGTGGCCACCAAGCTTGGCTCCCTTGCTAGAACATTCCTGCCTTGGCTGAGCTCACCTAATGGTTGAAGCATTCTAGCTGTTAATACACTAAAAGTGGTCAAGGAGTTAAATAAAAAAGCTTGGCCTATGTGCCTTTGAAGGAAGAAGAGAGAAATTTTTTTTCCCCTATCAACTCAAAACCAATACACCTTCACTAGATCAGTTCCTCAAGGCTTCCAGGAAACCTCAAAATATCTATGAAAATACTTAACTTGCAAGGTAGAATATTGTACATTGTAAAAATGAATTAGAAAAATACTAAATGCATGGAGAGATTGATTTCTTTAAAAAGAAAAATTAAGGGAAAAAAGGTAATGAATTAGAGCCTGCTTGCCTATCATTGAACACATAAGGTTTAAATGGTTTATTCAATCACTTATTCATGAGCACTTCATTTCAGTGTGAAGTTCAAGCAGCAGCACTGCCAGCAGAGGTCAATGGGGTGTGGATACTTGCTTTCCAGTTCCCACTGCTTCTGGTAAAACCACTCAGGAGTGATGTAAGCTGAGCATCAATAGCTGAGTTTTTTGTGAGGTTACCTCTTAGTCTTGTTAAGCCACACCAGACCCAACTGTGGATCCTTGAGTACCTTCCTCCACAAAAAAATGATGAGGCACAGAGCCCTGGTTTGAAAGGGGGCCCCTTGTCCTGCTCGTTTCAGCCAGCTGTTATTACTTACAGTTTGCCTGAGTGCACCGTCAGTCCAGGATTAGTATTGCTATTCTTAGCTCAGCGCCTGTTCTTCTGAGATTCAGGAACTGGAGGCTGCCGCTGTGCAGGTTATCATTTACTCGATGAGATTGTAGCTTCTCCTTTTTTGGGGGACCACACTCACTTCATGTAATAACTAATTTACTGAAAAGGTTGAGAAGGCTTAATTCCCAGTACACCTCTTTGAAGTGGTGGAGGGCAGTAGAGAACTCCTTCCTCAAACTCTGGAAAATGGGTTTTGCTAATGCTTTCTACTACACCAGTAAGAAAAGTCACAAGAACAGTCAAAAGCTTTGACAGCTGAATCCTTTCAGTTAAATTTTACCCTCATTTTTTGTTCATTTCCAAAAACACTGAAAAAAACCAATGGCACAAAGCAAAACACCTGTGCCCAGCTCAAGGAAGTGTCCAAGTTTTGCAGACCACACATATCCTTATTAAGTTGAGCCGGGTGTAACTCTAGGTTACTTTACCAAACCTACCTGGCTTAGTCTGAGAGACAGCTTTTTCACGTTTAACACGTTCATGCTCTGCAAATAAGAGCCCCGATATTAGAAAGTTTTTTAATTTTTAGAAGATTTTAAAAATAAACGTTCTCATTATAATTTTAAAAGACCACATTATGTATTCCCACTAGACTTGAGAAGAATTTTTTGATAAATATATTTCTCAAGAAAAGATGTTTAACTATTTTTTCCTTATAAAATTAAATAATAAAAATAAATTTTTAACTTTTTAATGTAGTTTAATTATTTTGTGTTGCGTTTTAGAAATAGAATAGAATTTCTAAAATTATGAATTTCTTCTACTATTAATTGTGATTGTTATCACTGATCTTCTGTATAGAAAATTTCTCCTTGTTGTTTAATATAGAAATTTTGGCAGTTTTTATTACAACAGAAGCAGGGTTTTCTCATAAAGAATGTCAAATAAATGTTCAGTATCTTGCATAAAAGAAAAAAAGAAAGCTTTCCATGTTTCTCTGTGTCCTGGACTTGGCTGGATTAGGGGTAATTTTCTTCATGTTAGCTAGTATGGGGATCCCATGAATATATTGTGAAGCACTAACAATAATGGATATTATTCTCTATTATAATATAACTTATATGCAATTTTGTGCTATTTAAAAACAGTGTGCCATCCAAATCCCAACATTACAAGACAGAAAAAATTTCAGAGGAATGTTAAAAATATGTTTAATTCTTATTTGTAGCTCTGATGTCTAAGCCGTGCAGCAGGTGAGCATTGCAGCATACCAAGAAATAAATCTCTAAAACTTGGACTAGAGACCTGACCAGAGAATTGCACAGACCCTTCCTCATCTGTGGCCCTCTTTATTGTTTCTCAGTGTGAAGCTGCCATGGAGACAAAAGGCATAGGTGGGTCTTATCTCAGATGAATTGGAAAATTATTTCCATGCAAACTGGGACCTGTGAAACACACCTGGTACTGCATTACAGATCAAGTCATTGAAAACCAGTTTCATAAGCCAAAATGTTGTGTGAGTTTGTGTTGATGAATCCCATCTTAAGCTGCTAAAACTTTGTAAAAATAAGGAAATACCTTCCTTCTGAAAGTTAAAATAACAATATTCTATATTTCCTTGGTACTTACTGTGTTCATGAGGGTTCTCTGAGGTAGCTAGAAGTAAACAAAAAAGGCGTATTTTAATATTTTTGTAGCTGTGATGCAGAATTTATTGTATTTCTTAATGACATTTTAGAAATATAAAATTTCAGTGAAATCTGTATTGAAGTGTGCAACAATTATATTGTCTTACTTACACCACCCACCCCAGACACATAAATGGGACACTTAGCTAAGGAACACAGGCACCCTAAATTCCTCATTTAGCCAAAATTTGGTAGGAACACCCCTGGAATGTAAGGCTCTGCACCTCTTCACTGGGCTGAGTCACCCTCACTAAATGCTGACCCTATACCAAACCTGGGAAACTACCTGGATAAGTAAGGTGCTCCATTCAGAGCCCACTAAGAGACAGGGCAAGTTCAGACTGTAAAGTCACTACCAGACAACGAGAAAAATAATTTTAGCTGGAGTGAGGAAACACTGCCTGGGGCAGTCTAAACATGAGAGTCCCTGACAATTGCACCTGTTCAAGTGAGGCCAGTGAATTTCAGATGGGTTTAGTGATACTCCAAGAAGCAGAAAGACAATTGAAAATGTTCATTAACTTAAATAGGCCACTTCTAAACAAAAGGATTTCAGTGCTGCAAATTCTAAACTTTGTGCCATTTAATTTTCTGCATTTTTCCAGAAACAAATCCCAGATGAGATAAAACTGAAAACCAAGTTAATATTTTCCATGGATGTTAAGACAACTTTCCTCAGGTAAAGAGAGAGCTTGGCAGCTGTACCCAATGTCATTATTGGTTCTACAGAAGCAAGCGAAATGTCAAGACCTAGCCCTCCAGCTGGATTTTTCTTCTTCACTTTTGCTACACAGCTGTTGTTTTCAAGAGAAGAAAGGCTCTACCACCTGCATATCTTCTGTCTGTGAGAGAGAGTAATCCCACAGGAGATGCAGCAGGGCAGGGGATGAGCTGCCTTTGCAGGCCCAGCAGCACAAGCTATAAAACTGCTGCTGTGAGCTCCCAGGCTGTGATTCACTGAGCTCCTGAGCTCCCCAGCTCCCACTTGGGACAAAAACTGCTGCGCATGTGGGTTTCTGTTTCACTTGTTTTCCCTGCAGTATAAAATCCACTCCCATTTTATATCCAGTCTCTAATCCAAGTTGTTGTTGTGCATTTGAGGAGACAGCAACTGGAGATGGTATACAGAACAAAGTGAAAAAAAAGCTAGAACATTTTTGTGGGTAACAGAGACTAAAGATACAAAATAAGTGTATATGCTTGCTCTTAATTGAGGAATCAGAAATAAGAAACAACAGAAAAACAAAGGTCCTGTGACAAAGCCACATCTGTTATTTTTATGTGTATAAGAAAACCTTTTTGTAAATTCGGCTCATTTAACACTCCAAAACCAACCAAAAAGTAATTCCCTAAGCATCATAAGCTGAGGCAAATTCTATTGCAATTGAGTTTCCATGAAATATGTCAGAAATTTGTGGAGGAAATTAATTTTTATTGTGTCAAACGACATACTGAGATATGCTCAGGTAATTGTGAATTTCAACCTGCAAAAAGGAATTTCACAGCAAATATTTAAATAAAATCTGAACATCATACCAGGGGCTGATATAATGACTTACATAACTATTACAGAATATTGTGTCACATAACACCTTCAGTAATGACCCAAAATGATCAGAGCTAGGCCACATATGAACAGTATTAATTTAAAGACTCTCTACTGACACTGCTTAATGAATTTTACAATCAAGTTTTTGTAATAACATCCTTATCTGAGATCTGCATAAAATCAAAACAAAACCATTACTCCTTAACTTTCCAGTGAAGCCAGTACAGTTATTTCCGTTTTTATGCTGGTAAATATGAGTCACACAGAATGTTTAAAACAATAGGGACTCAGCTAAAGTCTGGTCCCTGAAGTTTGTGAAGGTATCTCTGTTGTCCTTTTTCATCTTTTCTGTGGAGGCATTAATTAGACAAACTTGTATAATGTCAGCATCAAGACAGATTGAACACTGAGATTACTGCTATCTGTGCTTTACCTAAAAGTCCGGCTTTCTTATTTCTGGCATAACACTCAGAGATATTTCTGCCAGACATTTTGATGAAATAATGAAAATATTCTAAAGTTAAAAGTCTCTAGAGGATCTGTTGGTTATTCTAAAACATATCTATATATTTTTCTATTTAAAAAAGCCAAAACAAAACACCAAGGTGAAATTTTGAAATGGTATTTGGGCCATAAAAATAAACCTTTATGTTTTGCTAACTGTGATTTCAGTCCATTCAATATTAATGTTATCCTTCTTTTGTGCCATTATCTCATCAAAAAATGCAACTCAAATGACTTACACAGTAAGCAGAAAGTTAAAAAATGAAATCCCAAGACCATTAGATTCATTTCTACAGTATCCCAATTATCTTTAATGTTGATACCCTGATTTTTATTCTACTTAGTGAAAATGTCAAGGCGGTAAAAGCTAAATGTCAATAACCAAGTCAGACTTTGAAAAATGTTTAATGGTATATGTTATTTAGCCTAAAGTGTGCAAACTTAAAGGCTGTGTTCTGCAGCTCCGGGAATCTCACACACTTCATGTAGAATCTTGCACTGAAAATGCAAACAAGCATTTTTTGGTTTGGCCACTGATGGAGAGAGGGTGTTGGGCTAAATAAACTCTTGGTTTTGTTTCAAATAGCTGTTCTGATGCCATTAGCTAACAGGACTACCTATTGAGTAAATAAGTACTTATTGTTCACAATGTTAAAAAATTCAGTCCTAAGTAAGTATTTTATCTTCATTTGTTTAACACTTAAACTACACTAGAGGAGGAACAAGGTCAGATTTGAATCTAGTGAAAACAGTTCGATTGCTGGTGAAATATTTGAAGCTACATAAGATCTGAATTGGATCAATGAAATTATCCGGTTCTACTCTCTGCAAAAATTTGAAATTTCTTTTCTGCCAGTCTAAATTAAACTCAGAAACTAGGTTTCATATATATCTTGCTGTTTTTCACTTCACTTCAAATTTTTTTTGACTTGCCTGCTATTCTGAAGGCCACAGGGTATTAATTATATATGGCGTATTTTGTAAATTAGATTCTGATATGGGTTCAGAAAAGAAATCCTGCATTTTATTGAACCATAAATTGGTAAGACTGAAAGCAGAATGTTCTTTTTGGTTATAACATAACTATTTGCCTCTGGATAACAGTTATTTGCCATTCAGACAACAAATACATTTGTGAATGTGCACATTCTGTAAGATTATGTTGTGCAGGAAATAAAAGCAATGCTAGAAGTACTTGTTTTAGCAAAGAAAAACAGAATAATAATACATGCCGTAGCTGGGAAAAATTATTTCCAATTAGACAGTTACAGGTATATAATAAATAAGAATTTTACTTTCCATTAGACAAAGTAAGAGCCTGGTTTATTTCCCATTAAAGAGAGCACAAGGGTTCTTTGCCAGGTTTTGGACTGGACATTGTATGAATACACAACACACACAGAATGTTAATCTGTAACAATATTACAGGCCAAGAGAGAGATCAAGATCAACAGGAATCTTCTAATGGATTCTCAAAATTTGAAATGTATACCTTCCAGTTTATGCATCATGAAAATGGTAAAATTTGATTTCTCTATTTAATATGAGTTCATTCTCCCTGAAAATGAACTACAGACAAACTAACAGCTTGTCCTTTAGACAAATTAATGGACATTGCTCCTTCCAAATTAAAGTTTCAAGAACTTAAGAGGCCACATCATTGTGCATAACTTAAAGTTAATAAGACGGTTTTGTTCTAGTTATTGTAAGGCTTTTCAAACTGTGAAGCAACTCTATTACGAAGAAGCCAAACAGAGTAAAACATATTCCTTACATGTCTCAGATAATAAGTTCAGAAAAAAAGGGATTTTTGGGACTTACCACTCTGTTAAGGAGCAGTTCGCTACGTTTGTGAAGTTATTGTCTGTACTCTTTGTCATTCAAAGGAGAAGTCAAATGTTCTCATAAGTTTTCTAGATCAGCAGACCTGATCTCTCATATCTGCCTGTGTCTTACTCAAGTTCTCCTGGCTAGATGAGCAGCTGGCAGACTGTGTTGAAAAGCCAGTATACTGAGCATATGTCTAAAAAAGTCACTCAAAAACCAGATTAGCTGCAGCAGGATTCCTGAAAAGAGAATGGCTTGTGCTCATCCTGACCTCTGCTCTACGTTAAAAAATTGCCTTGACAGTGTATGACCAAGAGTTACCCCATGGCTGAGTCAAAATAAAGCAAGCAAGGAGTGTGTGGTGGTGGCATAAAGAGGGGAAGTTGGTATATGATTAAATTACAGTGCATGCTGTATGAGCCTTGTCCTTACAGGACCTCTTAATTCCCAACAACATGCATTTTACATTTCTGGTTTGCTTTAAACCGAGCATTTTCCAGGATATTTGTCCAGGTTTCTAAACATTAAGGAAATATTATCCCACGTTAACATGACAAGTATGAAATGCTAAGTGATTAAGGCTGTCTGGAACATTTGTAGGGAAGCAGAGAGCTTGAGCTTCCAGCTAGTGTTCTTCTATTCTTGGTCTAGGAATGCTCATCAGAGTCTGTGCATCTCCACAGACTTCCTTGGATCACTGTATCAGCAGTGGCTGAAGGATGATAATAAGATAAATGGTTAAGACAAAACCCTCCTAAAATGTCGTGGTTTGCCACTATCATTAATAATTAACCACTGATATTAGAGCCTATAGGGTATTCACTTGTAACAGACTGTTCTTCCTACACTTTCCACCAAAAAAAGGTGTCAGGTTGCTCTCACAGTTCTTTCTGCCTTGTTTTCATTAGCAGAGCAGCCTGGCCCAAGATATCTATCTGCTTTCCTAGAGTTATCATGTTTGTGTCCTTGCTGTTTGGTTTGCTTTATACCTCGGGGCTGCATATTGAAAAATGAGCTGACTCTTGGTTTTGGAGGGTTTTGTTGATGTTGTCTAGAACAACTTATTTTTTAAGACTTATTTTTAACTGGCAGTTCAAGAGTACTTTATATAACAGGGAAAACAAAAAATAACAGAGAGAGAGGAGGGAAGGGAGAAACTTTATCATGGTGTAAATATAATAGAAGTAGCAAAGAAGTACAGACATTTCCAATGTTTTTAAATGACTTTTAATGAGAGGAATTACTTCAATCTGAGATGCATGCCTTTAGGAATCATCAGTAATGATCCCAATCTTTCTCTGTTTCCCAGTTTGTCACTTAAACATTAGAAATGCTCTGGGAAATGTAAGTTGTTGAAACAGCAATCTTGCATGATAGCACTGAAAACTAATATCTTTAAAGTACTATAAGTCCTAAAATCCCAGGAGGACAAATCTTCCATCAACAGAGCTGGAAAGAATAAAATTTCAGTCAAATGTAGATGAGGTACATCTGCTGCATTAATGCATTTCATCTTTAGGCACGTGTGGTGAAAGACCTGAAGAGCTTCCTCTCAATATCATCCTCAGCTTCTGGCGTTTTCATGTGCTCTTCCCTGAAATTGTGGGATGGGAACATAAAGATGAGGGCGAGTATGCTAATAAGCTTTCAGTTTTAGATATATCAGTTTTACATTTGCATATAGCTAAGGCAAAACACAGCGGAGCTTGGGCCGTCTCTATTGCAACACAAATTATTGACTCACAAAGGGCAACTGAATGAAATCAGACAGACTGACGTTTACAGGATGTTAGAATGATTTTTCAGAATATAGATGTTAGTTTACGCAAAAAATATCCACCACTCTATATAAACAATTGGAGCCAAAAGCAGCATCTCTTGCTGATGTCAATATTCACTATCTTTGGATCTTCAGTCATAATGCCTGTTATTGGTGAAATCTGCCAAACTAACCCCCTGGGTCCAGACTCCGTGCAAGTACTCTGAATACGAACTTCTTGGTTGAGGTCCTTCTTATCTACAGCTGGTTTTGTAAAAATATAATAATGGTTGAAAATATATTTACATATGTTATTAAATAAATGTGAAATAATAATTAGAAAAAAATAAGATAACTATGGAAATCTAGAAAAGAAGAATTTTGGAGGAGAGATTAGTTGATACAAGGGGCGGAGAACAATAAAAATTAATTAACTTTTGAAAAAATGGACTTTTCCCAGTGTGCTACTCAAATTAACATGGTGATTAAAGCAGAGAGCTACTGACTAACTTCTAGAGGCATAACATACTGAACCATCTTTGTTCCTCATGAAATGTTGCTGATCACTGCTTTTGCTTTAATTATGACTTTGTAAAAGCACATTTCTGCAAATGATGTCTGCATAGATAAGAAAAAAGAAAGGTAGATTGCCATTAGAAGAACTATTCATTCTGGAATTGCATCTGAATAGATTACCTCCAAGCATTCATTTTCACACATCTTTTTGCAACGCAATAAAGTAATAGTTTATCCCATGGGGAAATTTTTAGCCAATTAACCATGTGTTATGTGGATACGCAGGTGTTCAAGCATATTATGCTGATTGACAGGTGTGAGTGTTGCCGACATGATGCCAATATATGTGTGTTATATCTAACTTACAGTAACAACACAGGCCATCAATTACACAGAGCACTCTTTCTTCAGAAATCACAGCTGCTTCATAATCATTAAAACAGTAGTTTAACTGGCTCCAGTTTTTGGTAGCAGGGGCTGAATAAATTACTGTTGTACTTTAAGGCAAGTAAGACTGATTAACACAAATTGTAATCATAACTGTAATTGAAATGCTATGCCAGGTCTAACAATATTAATTATTTTGCAGTTTTGTTATTACATAAGACATAAAAGAGTGTAATCTCGATTTTACCTTTAATAGATTACAAAGTTGTAACCAGTGTCAAGGTTTTGGTTAAATCCTTCTGAGAATAAAAGTGGGCATTTTTTGAAAAAAACATGGATGCAAGGTATCATCATTAGTTTTACGTGCTTTAACTATGAGTACACCAAGGTGTTAGGTAGATAAACATGGAGATCTCACCTTACTGTTAAAATGTCTAGATTAAATATTTGCATTAGACCTTCCATCTAAGTACAATGACTGTGGATATTCAATCAGTTATTAAGATCTACAAATGACTTGCTCCTTCTCACTTCTCTTTCCATGTCAAATTCTTAAGAGAGAGGGAAGGTTGTTAAGTAGCAACAAACTAACCTGATGTTCATTGACGCTTGTTTTCTGTTCTTGTTACTAAACCGAAACTATGTTCTCTGCTGTAGTTATGTGAGAAATATGAGTATCTCTTGGGGGGGCAAGAAATCGCATTCTGACACAGATACAAGACAGATGAAACATCCTTTGCAGATGCTTATTTCTCTTCATTAGCCCTAAACTACAGTTTCAATGTAGATGCCTGACTTTAGACATCTAAATTTACCTGAGTTAAAGTTTCTTAATGATCACTTTAATCTGAGTATCTAAAAAAATTCTTAAAATTTATGAATTCAGTGAAAAGTCATGAGCTCGAGATGTTCATTTCTGTACCTGCTTATATTGAATGGGTACTTCAGAGGGTGTTTTTAGTCATGTCTTATCCCGGCTGAAATATCTGCAGCATGGAAAGTACACAAGCCTAGTCCCTCAAGTTCTGTGCATCACTAAACAGAGGTTGTACAGATCATAGTCTCACATAACCCTGTAAAATGGATGAAAATTATTTATACCCTTAAGATAGTTGAGACAAGACAAACAGACGTCAAGCAAATTTCAGTTAACTGATGTAGTCTTTTCAGATAATTTTTCTTATTTAATATAAATTTTCTGTTCATCAGTATTCCTTGAAAATGCTGGGGACTTGTTTCAGCGTGGGAAATCAAAGCTCACCAGTGCATGGATAGTCATCTATTAAATTAAAAAAATCTTTAGTCAGGAGTGGATTTACATTGAAAAACATCTTGTCTGTAGCTTAAGATTCCTGTAAAGTGTTCTTCAGTGAAACCACTTTATTTTTTAATCTGATGCAGGACGACAATGTTAACTACAGTTTGGACGATCCTTTGGGCTCCCTCTTGTGGCTATTTCAGTGTATGTTACCTTTGAGAGAGCTGCCTGCCTTCTGCTGGTCAAAATAGCACTGCCAGTTTCAACAGCACAAGGCTATTTTTATTATTTTCTCTTATATAATATAGAATATTGGACCCTATTTTAAGAAAATTACTTTTAAATTATTTATACTGATTTTAGGTTTTTTTCCCCCCTCTAGGACTAAAAGTTCTAGTAAGGGGTTGTGTAATACACTTTGCAGTTGCAGAATCAGATAATCTACTTTCTTATCCTTTGACACTTGTTAGAAAATGGCATAATGGAGCTGTGGTTCATCTTGAACCAGTGGCATCTGCAGCTGAGCAGAATCCCATGCTGCCGTGACCATTTGCTTTATGAACAAGGTGGCTGACTTCCAATTTTTCTGGTCAATTCCAAAATTAAGCAGTTCTCAAATCCCCTCCCCCTTTTTGTTTTTTCAGCTTGGAAAGCATCTTGATTTTTACATATATTGAAAAGGGACACTGCTGTGCCTTGGCCAGTTTATTCCACACTCTGGTTTCAGAGCAGCAGTTTCCAAGCCATGGATACACTACCATTAGCAGGAGTACTAGAAGGAAATTGTTCTTTACTGAATTCACAAAAATATGTAGTTTGGAGCTTGAATGTATGTGTCTTGCCCATTTTCTCCTTTGTTTGATTTTAGCTGCACTCAGATTATATACATTTTTTACACCATGATGCGTTTGTTGAAGAAAAAGTCTAAAGGTGATCCTGCAGAGTCTCCTATCAATGTATTTTGATTAAACTTGTCATATGAATGTGATTTTCATTTTGCTTTCTAAAAACTGTTAAATGAATTTAAGAGCAAGGTGATAATGCTGAAAATCATTACAGGAGTGTTGCTATTGACAGGCCACCAGTGCCTGCATCTCACTGACTTACAAGTCCTCATAATATCTAACCGTAGTAGGCTGTCCACAGAGCAGATGAGACTCACAGAAGTCTTGAATTAGATGTGCTCTCAGAAGCAAGACAGAGTTTGCTCTCTGCCTCTTGCTCATTAGCTCCAAGGAGCCTGGAGACACCAACTCCCTGGCAACTCAGGTTCACGATTTGCTTTCAACAATGAAAGTTTTCTTACACGTACTTGTGAGAATGTGCAACCACAGGCATCATGTCATGGTTAAATCCTGTTTGGGTTCACTAGAAACACAGATGTAAAGAATCTTTCCAAGATGAGATTTTCTGACACTGACCTGGACACAGAACTCACTAAGCTTACTTGCTTGACATTCCCAACTCAGTCTATGTCCTCTATAGTCAGAAATAGGGTATGGGAGGTATAAATTGAAATGAAAAATTCTGCTTCAGGCAGAACTAAGAAAACCTGAAATGTTCTTTGATCTGGCTCTATTCCAAAAAAGGATTTTTGTAACCCTCTGTCATTATAAAGCATTTTTGAAATATGAAAATAGTGATCTGGTTTATATAAACTAAAATAATTATTAATATTTATTTCATTTTAAAATGGCAATTAAATGTGAAAAAGTGCTAAAATATTACATCATGTTACAGTTCTGTTTACCAATTTCTGGAGATGCCCTGGAAATGATGGGGTTTATATCACTTCACCAATTCCTGAGTCTATTTAAATTCACTTGAATCCTTGCTCACAGTGCTCTGAATTATTAGCAAGAGTTTAAAATTTTTGTGTACTGGCAGACAGATTTTCTCTTGGGAAATTTAGGAAGTACCTTCCTCATGCAAAGTTTTGCTGCCTCTTGCCCTTTTGGAATTGACAACATTTACACATTTCTATGACAGCGTCTCTATCTCACATGTTGAAAGAAGGCATAACATGATGCTGGAAGGTGAAGCTGACCATCTTCTAGGACTTTGGTCACAAAGTCCTAGTGAGCTAACCTTTGAAAGAGAAAGAGTGAATGCCTAAATTTCATGCATTAATTGTGCCTCAAGGTTCCTGTTAGTATCACTCATATTTGGAGAAATCAGCGCAATATGTAATCTGTCTCCATCTTATTTTTGTTCTTTTCTGTCTCTTGCCAGCTCCTTCAAGTTTGATTTATGCTATGCACAGAATGTACTATCAACTGAACACATCATTCCATCTTCTTCTCTTTTATGATGGCTTGTCACTCTGTATGGCTCATTATTCTTGTTTTCCTAGATGAAGGATGTGTATTTGAATACAACAAAATAATTGGAGAAGGCTTCGTGTAGAGTACAGTGCCTGTGTGCTGTATGATTCACATGAGAAATGGCAAAGTGCTGTTTGAACTGTACATGCTACTACCACAATATATTTTGGATAATGAGCCAGTCAATTTAGAGCGCTGCCTGGCTACTTCTACTATTTTTGCAGCTGTGCAAAAAATACTGTATCCTTAAGCAAAACCAGCGAATAATACCCTTTTTTATTGCCAGTCAGAGGAATACACATGCAGCCTAGAGCAATTTCTTGTGACAACAGTATAAGCAGAAATAAATAAAACCTTATCATATTAGGAGTTAGCTAGTACCATGCAATATTTTCCATGTGGGGCCTGCAACAGGGGGAAGACAGATGAACAACTAAAGCATGGCATGTTCAGTTTTTGGAAGAGGCCTTGTTACTTCACTCCAGTCGCTCAGTTTAGTGCATATCTACTGAAGGCAGGAACATCACTGAAACAGTTTTCCTTAGTTACTGGAAGATTTCATTTTTCTGGCATTTTTTTCATTAGAATCACTACCTTCCTTGCTTACAATGTTGGTTATGATCTCAGATAACCAGAGGGAGGTTTAATCAAAAAAATAAATAAAGGGATGATATCATAAGAATGACTAAAGCTGAATTTTAGTTCATACTTCCATGTTTCTGTGAAATAGGTTGGTGGTAACCAGCAGGATGAGATATAGCCTGAGCCAGGTGCTTGAAAGTATCCTACATATACTAGTTGCAAAATCCTTTCAACTAAGAAATCAAAGAAATTTTTTTAAGCAGAAGAAATATAGAAAAGAAAATGAAATGGAAAAATTGATCTAACATCAAAGAATGTTCATGAAAAATGCATTTTTCAATCAGATTTGTTGGGGAAGATTATGGTTAAGGGGAAGAAAATCCTAACTGGTGAAAAATGAGCACTAGGTATTTAGAACAATTTCCCTTGATGTAAATGAATGAGCCCATAATCTGTAGCAAGGGTGAAAGAAGTAGCACCCTTAACAATTACCTCACTCTTTTCCTTCCATTAAGGATGTAGCAGTTCATGTTTTTGAACACAGCAGGTATTTTGATATCTGAAAACCAATGGCTCTAAGTGTAGCTGCCAGTTTTCTGATTCTCCCTGCTTCATGTGCTACCTTTCATGCCTCAGTAGTTGCAAATTAGTCTTTGGACAAAACATCCTGCTTGATACCTATTAAGCATGGTTGTTTTTGATAACTGGAATGAATTTTATTATTCTGTTAAAGATATGAAGTGAAATTTTGGCTTCTGTGGAGTGAATGGGAATTTTGCCACTAACATCAACACAGCCAAGATTTCACTCATGAGCTCATACAATGGTTGAGACTATAATTTTTTTTTTCCAGTTCAGTTAACAGCTCCCTACAGGGATCACAGAAAAAAATAATAAATTAGTAGGATTGAAAATGTCTTCATGTATAGACAGTAAAGGTTGGCTCCATTGTTCAATTATGTGAATCACAGAATTTCCAAATAGCAAAAGACACGCCCCACACCCCATCCCCAAATCTCCCATCAATAATAAAGAGCTATTTTTTTCTCACTGAATAGAAAATAAATCTCAAATAATCCTAAGAAATATATGGAAATGTTCTGAAAATGTTCACATTGCTCAGTTTAGTGAGAAAGACAAGATTTATAAATCCAGTAATCAATAAAGTTGAATAGGTTAAAAAAAATACCACCTCAGTGCAAATATTTCATTATTTTTGCTGTTTGAATAAAATCAGAAAATTAGGAAAAAAGTTTCAAGTCAACAAATTTTATTCTGAAAAACAACACTATAAATAGATAATTAGTGTCTGATAATTACATTATATTTATCTTCAAATAAAAGTAATGTTTTAGGTTCTGATTTAGAGCAAATTTTTCCACTAATCTGTTAAAATATCAGAGAATGACTTCAGCAAAGGTTACATGCAAGCTCCATATATATCTGAAAAGAGGAAATTAAATGTGCCTAGAAAAGCAACTTCTGCAAAGAACAAGCAGCCAGGTCAGCATGCATGGCGCACTGCAAGTTTTGTTCTCTTTGACAAATTCTAACGTGGTAACAAAGGCCTTTCATTTTACTCCCAGCCAGAATGATGAAGTGTCTGATACTGGTCTGTATTGGCCTGTTTTAAAAAGGAGCTACCGATAGTGGAAATGACAACAGTGTTATCACAGTAGGAGCAGATAAAGTTGGCTGATGGTAGCACAAGAGGTGGTGTGTGTCATCACAATGCTGTATATCATCGCAATTGTATCACTGAACGAAAGAAACATTTCTCACAGCAGTCACAGCCTGAAAGACCTTTCAGTCAAGGGAAAAGATTGATTTACCTTTCTTCTCCCCCTCCTTTTTCACTGCAGCTGAAATAGAAAAAAAAATACTATGTTTTCAAAATTGAAGTTAATAGCAGTATCAGTAGAAATAATTCAAACACCTGTATGAGCCTTTTGTGTACGTATCTCAAACCATACATATATTAAGCCATAAAGGAATAAATTTCTTTGCCAGATGAAGAAACTGAAGTGTTTCCTCATAGACAGGCAGCTCTGCTATTGATGAGAGCAAATTCCACCTTCTCACACATAACTTTAGTCATGGTCATCCTTCCTCCCAGACACTGATAATGGGAAAGAGAGTGAATATTTCAAAATTAACAATGAAGGAGGAGGATAGATTGAAATGGCAAGGCATAGAGAGGCAAGAGGACTATAGAGAAAGGTTATGAAACATCATCAATTTAAGAGAAATATGTCATTGTTTGCTATTAGAAATTGTATTCTTAAAAATATGTATAAAATAAGAAGTAAAAAAACTGCCTGAAGTTATGTTTCTAAGCCTCTGACCAACATCAGTATTTACAAGACCTGATTATCCAGCAATACCACCTCAAAATCCCATATCATGGGTTTTGTGGGAAGGAAAATTGCAAAGAGAATGGAAGAAAACTGATACTTTAAAAATGAACTGAATTTTAAAACCTTGGAATTACTTCCTTGGTGGAAGCTGTACTGCGTGCCCAATATTCAGACTCTAGAGACAGAATAAAAGTCCCTTAAAATTCAGCCCAGTATTCCAATAAAACATTGCATACATCTACAATGGGTGCTGTGAAATCATAACAAAATTTTACTAAAAGAGATGAGGTTACCTGTGTTTACAGATGACTGCTGCAACTCTGATGGAGATGAGCCAAATTTATACTGAAATCTATTCAAAATCCATGCACTACCCATTCCCCAGCCTACATTTATAGGACTGAAGCTTCTAAAAATGTAGTTAGACATGTCACTTTATTTTGAAACATGTCTGTTAGAAGCAGTCTCAGTAAGCCTCTGCCTTAGGCTAGCATTTGCAGGCAAAAGAAGACAGAGCAATTAAGATTCAGAGCTCTTACTTTCCAGAAGAGTGTGTTCAGCACCAGGCTGCCAGTATGAATGGATCTGATGTGGCTCTGGAACTGGCAATGAAACAAGCAGAAGCATACCTCTGCCCTTTATTGGATAATGTGCCGTGGTACAGGACAGAAATCATGAGGTCAGAGGAAGATAAACACTCCCTAGTAGTTTCAAATGTTTGCATTTTGGGTTTGGGTGCTGATCTCTGTCTCTTCAGTGTTCTTAAAATGAGAAATCATTTTACTTCAAACTGTTTGTACTTTTGGATAGAACAGATCAAGAAGGAAACTGTTAAACCTTGAATTACTAAAATGCTATTTATCAATGGCCTGCGGCAAAAATATTCTGATTTCAAAGATTTTTCGTGTTTTCTACTACTTACTCTCCTTTGAGAATTAGATAAATTTTAAGCATCTCAGGAATGTGCCCAGCAGTAAACAAAAAGGGTTTTCGTGACTAGAATCGGTGAAAAACTGGCACAAGGTTTCCAGGATCTGGTCCTTCTTGCAATCACTTCACTTTTCTAGGTAATGTATGTATCAAAGCCATACTTGGTTTGCCCATGATAAAAAACCAGATTACCTGCTGAATAATACATGGTAGCTAGGGAGGGAAGGACATGAAATAAAAGTAGAATGATGAACTAGAAAATGTGATGCTCCTATATAAGAGATGCTCTTGGCCACGTGCTTTTTTTACCTTGATTATTTGGAGAAAAAACAAATTCTTAAATCAACTTGTTCTGCTCTGTATTGATGAGACTTGTCTTGTAGTTCTTAGGAATTTGTACACACAGAGCTATTCAAAGAGGACTATATTAGCAGCCTTAAATCACAATCTGTCTTTTCTAGGCCTATCCAAATCCAATCATAATTTTTTCAGTTAATACAGATAGTATACAAAGCAAAACACATTTATCAAGGATATACATATGATAATCTGGAATTATGAATCCAGATTGACAACTATTCCAGAAACCAGGAATGAGCATTGTCATATTTTATGTTTTGTGAATAGGTTAAAAAAATCACTACAAGCCACGGAAGACCTTGGTCAAATTTTTTTATGTAGGGTGGGAAAATAAAGGTAAATTTCCAGTGGTGAAAAGGTCAGAAAACTGTGGTAATGTAAAGTAAACATTTTCAAGGAGGGAAAAAAACCCCAAGTTTAGGATTGTTCTGTTGTTTTGGACTTTTTTCAGCAATTTGAACCTGGATCACCAACAGTCTTTTAATCTCATAGGTGGTGGTGGTTTCAAAGGACTTTTCTCTGAGCTGTTGAGCACAGTTGAACACAAAGCTTTCCAAAATTGTGAAAATGTCTTGAAAACAGAAAAAATCTTGGAAACACTGGTTCCTACTCAATTGTAGTCCTTTCTATGTAGATTTATGACCCAGCAGTAGCCAGAAACAGATATGTAGTGTGAATACTGTCACAGAAGTGACTTCTTCTACAAATTCTCCCTTTATTTTCTTATAAGAAGCAATTGGTTTCCATCCTGAAACATGAAGTTTAACTTTTTTCTAAATTTGCAATAATTAATTATGAAAACTACATTTCCATAAAGATACTCAGTTCCTCTGTGTCATTTCTAAAGAGCCCTTGACTTAGATTTGTGATTTGCAGTCTTATCATGATCATACTAATTAATCTCAAAGGGAATCTTGAATCTTTCCTATTTGTCTTTGTATGAGACTTTTGTTGTTTTTTCCTGGCCGACTCCAGTGCCACATTATCCTGTAAGGGTTTTGTATACAGTGCTCTAGACAGGATGCAGCTTTGATTTATACAATAGCTTTAGAACATTATATGCATTTTTCCTAATGCCTTTGGGTATGGAAGAAAGTTCTTCACTGACCTGTCTGCAGCAATACTTAGGTACTTTCCCGAATTTACATAGTTAATTTAGAGATAAATCCTTCTTTAGTATTTTCCCTCCACTACATATTGCATTCTATTTATTGACACTAAATTTTCTTTGCCATCATTCTGTCTGTTCACCTTGTAAATTCAATGTATCACAGCCCCTTCTACCTGAATTCTTTAACTGATTTTGTCATCCAAAAATTTCATTACATTGCTAGTCCTGTCTCATCCTGTTAATTAAGGAATATAACATGAGCCCAGACATGGAATCATAAGCAATTATTCTGTAAACAAGCTGCAAGATGAAAATTAATCAATTGATCTCTGCTTCCTAACCAGATTTATTTTTTTAATACTGTAGGTCTTAGGCAGCAGCTACTTGGCTTCTGCAGTAATTCTTATACCGAAACTTTCTAAAGGTCTGCTTAAACCATTAAATAAATGCTGTGCTTATTACTTCATTAATATATTGAAAACACTTATTACTAAGATAAAGTTTCCATTTCCAGATACAGTGTAGGCTGGAACTCTGTGTTTTTCCAGATATTTGGTTTTGTTCTGAATTTAATTATGAATTCACCAAATTTCTGACAGATTTTTAAATTTCTGAATAACCCTGGAGTAATTTAAGTGTATTTACCCGGACACGGTAACTATTTTGCCTGAAAGTGACTGAAGTTTTGACTAAGTTCATATATTTATTTTGCTTATAAACATGTAAGCTATGGTGAAACAAGATCAAATTCAGACTCATCCCATGTGTCAGGTGCTCTGTGATAACTGTTCTTATGCATGCTGTTATGCTGAAGTGAAAACCACCTCATGTAGACAGCTACAGCAAAGCATCTGGCATTCACTGAGTTGATACTGTCTGCCCATCTTACCATAAATTGTCCATCTGTTCATAGCTTGAAAAGAAGCTACTGTTTTAAAATATTTAAGAACCATATAAAGTGATATTTCTCCCTCAGACCTTCCTAGCAGATATTTTCTCTCCCTCTTTCAGTCTTTTGGGGTTCAGAATTTCTCTTATCCATGTCAAGTGGAATCTTAATCATGTTAAGAAACCACAGTTAAAAGAACCAGTATAGTGAGCATCAGAGAGGAGAATTTAGCCTTTAAATTGACTGGAGCATCTGTTATTTAGAATGATTCTCATTCAGTAGCAGGAAAAACCTTTCCTGCCCTTTTCCTCCTCTGGTCCAGGCTTTAATGAACAGATTTGGAGAAATAACCTCTTTTTCAATTATATTCATGCATTTTATCATTAATGGGCAAGAATGATGTTACAGTTGAACTCCCTCATAACCTGTGTATCCCTTTTGCCTTAATTTGTAAGACATAGCTGCCGACCTACTAAGAAAAAGTTTATTCTCTAGATAACCCCCAAAAAGTTTACAGTGTTTTTCTCTTTATTAACGACAATGCCTTAATGAAAAGATATTGTCTAGAAGGAAAGTGTGCAAACTCTGTGTTGAATTATCAGTATTCACACTGTATGGATTATTAACCCCAGGTCCTGGATCCGGCTATGACAGGCCCAGTTTTTACAATTGCCAGAAGGGAGCATAGCCAGGACCCAGAAGTAATTCTATACCACCTCATGTCATTTTCTGGAGTTGGAGATAGAGATGGATCCCAGGCTGGGTAGGTGGCAGAGGCAGAGGCTGGTTATTGCCTGGGGTTTCCGCAGGGAGCATTCATATGCAAATCACTTGCTTTTCTTCTTGTACACTCTGCCATTAATATCATTGCTGTTATTGTTCACTGTCTTATTTCACTGCTGTTTCCAGCAAATTGCTATTATTTCAACCTGTGATCTGTACCTTTTGGGCCTCTAATTCTCCTCTCCAGCCTGCCACAGTGGGGGAGTCAGGAGAAAGTGAGTGAACAGTGTGTTCCAGTGGTAACACTAAATTGGGGAATACCATTTCTAAACCACAACAGTTCTCTCTCTGTAAAGTCACTTGGTAGAGGTGGCAAAAGTGTGGTAACGTTCCTGAGCAAGTTCCCTTTGACTGTGTGTGGAGCCTGGTCTGATGCAACCAGGGCCATAAATCCAGAGGGACTGTAACACACTTGAGAGGTGAGTTTGTGTGAACCTCATGAAGGTCAACAAGGCCAGGTGCAAGGTCCTGCACATGGACTGGGCCAAAACCAAACACAAATAAAGGCTGGGCAGAGAATGGATAGAGATTAGCTCAAAAGAGAAAGTTTTGGGGATGCTGGTGGACAAGAAGCTCAACATGACCCAGCAACGTGCACTCACAGCCCAGAAAGCCAACCGTGTTCTGGGCTGCATCAAAAGCAGTTGGGCCAGCAGGGCGAGGGAGGAGATTCTGTCCTATTCTGCTCTGGTGGTGAGACCCCTCCTGGACTACTGTGTTCAGTTCTGGGTCCCACAACTTGAGAAGGACATGAAGAGTTCCAGTGAATCTAAAGGAGGCCATGAATATGATCAGAAGGCTGAAGCATGTGTGCTGTGTAGGCAAGCTGAGAGAGTTGGGTTTGTTCGGCCTGGAGAAGAGAATGTTTTGGGGAGACCCTGTAGCGGCTTCCCAATAGTCTACAAGAAAGGGAGCCTACAAGAAAGATGGAGAAACACTCTTTACAAGCAACGTGTAGTGACTAAACAAGGGGGAAGGGCTTCAAACTGAAAGGGAGTAGGTTTAAATTAGATATTAGAAAGAATTTTTTACTGTGAGGGTGGTGAGGCTCTGGAATAAGTTGCCCAGAGAAATTGTGGATGACCCATCCCTGGAAGCGTTCAAAGTCAGTTTTGGATGGGGCTTTAAGAAACTTGGACCATTCCAGGGGCAGGGTAGAACTAGATGAGGATAGAACTAGAAGACCCCTCCTAATCTAAACTATTCTATGAATCTATGCAAAAATGGCAATAAAACAGCATAAACCTGATTCTGTCAGCTCTTGAGAAACACATTATCCCAGTCAGAGAGAATCCTTGTTTCTGATCTAAAATACTATATATGAAACAATAATACTGTACATCAAGAATTTTAATTTATTGCAGAAACATGCAATAATAAATAGTTAGAGTAATTTCTGGGCTCCTCACTTCAAGGAGGACACTGAAGTGCTGGAGCGTGTCCAGAGAAGGGCATTGAAGCTGGTGAAAGGTCTGGAGCACAAGTCCTGTGAGGAGCTGGTGAGGGAGCTGGGGTTATTTAACCTGGAGAAAAGGAAGCTCAAGAGAGACCTTATTGCTCCCTACAACTGCCTGAAAGGAGGTTGTAGAAGGGTGGGGGGTCAGTGTCTTCTCCAGGCAACCAGTGACAGGACAAGAGGACGTGGCCTCAAGCTGCACCAGGGGAGGTTCAGGTCGGACATCAGTACGAATTCTTCACAGGAAGGGTTATTAAGCATAGGAATGGACTTCTCAGGGCACTGGAGTTATCATCCCTGGAGGTGTTCAAGAAACAACTGGACATGGCACTTTGTGCCATGGTCTAATTGACAATGTAGTGTTCTGTCTCAGGTTGGACTCAATAACCTTGGAGGTCTTTTCCAGCATAAATCAGTCTGTGAGTCTGTGATTTTGTGATTCAGAGGGCTTTTCAAGATGCTATTATGGAGTTCTGGGTGTGCCAGCATGTAGCAGTCCCTAACTCCAGAAAACATCTGACGTATCTGTAGACATACTTTCATTTATAAACCTGTTTTCACTACCAAAAGTATATTTCTACATACATATGCGATGTTACTTATTCAGCTTGAATGTTTTCCTTAAGAAAAATTAATAAATAATCAAGTATCAAGCCATGAGGACAACTTCACACTTTGTAGTTTGCCATAAAACATACCTCATCTTTATGTAACCTACTTTTTGGAATTAAAATTTTAACTCCTTCCTTTTCTAAAATGGTATTCATTCACATTATGTATGTTACATATATAACAATCTGTTATTTTCCTCTTTCTAATGTCTATTGAAGAATTTTTACAGAGAAGTGCGGACTCAAAATGGGAATTTTATACCTGCCATTATGACTCAGTGATGGTTATATATGTGTCATTATCTGAGCCTGACTTTTAAAGCTCTGATATTTTCTTGAAGTATTTCTTACTGACAATGTGAAACAATGACGTTCTGTAATGGGAGGGCCATTTGAACAGGCTGATATTGAGATTTTTGTATACCAAATATATCTACCTTACATTTTAGTTCTCTATTATTAAGGATTTTCTATTATAATTCTACATTGAGCTTGTGTGAATTTGATTTTCACATTTCAGAAATGTGTTTATCATAACAAAGGGGTTATACTGAGGCCACTTCTGTTACTGCAATTTACACCGGATTTGACAGATTTCTGTAAAATAGCAAGTGCTAATCAAAACACTGCTATTTCTCAAGGCATTTTTGGTTGGCTAGTTTAACCTGAGATGTCCTCTGAGGAAGCACCCCATGTACTCTCAGTTGGCTAAAAAAAAAGTGCTCATAAAGGTGACCTCCTGCTCACACTTGGTTACAGGGCAATGGCCACAAAATTTCTGGAATATTTTTCCCCAGAGAGGTTTTTCTCAATCTGTCTGCCTGATGTATGCAACATGTCACTTATCATTGTTAAGAAAGAGAGGGTTAGTGATGTGCAGCATCCCACATGAATGCTTAAAGCCACTTTACGTGTTGGGGTTACACTCTTCTGACAAAATGTCAATGTCTTGTCATGCATAGTCAGTGTCACTGAGTTAGTTGTATTTGCTTTTGGAAATGTTGCACTTGCATGAATCCCAGAAGCTAAGAAGTAGCGTATCTGTCACATGAAACAGAAAAGACAGAAACAACTTTTAAAAACCTGCAGCCACTGAGCTGAACTGCCTTCAAAGGAAGATTGTATAAGATTTGCTGTGTCACGAATTTTGATGACTAGCAAATTACTGAATCCTATTGTTGACACAAAAGTGGTGTCACTATGCAGGAGTATGCAACCTGAGATCTTCCCACTCAAGCTCAACTTTCCTACTCGACTTTTCTGTTGCAGTCCTGTTTCAGGGGTCCTGCAGGATCTGTAGTCCTTCTCACTGGGCAGACCTAAGACAAACAGTTGGCCTAATCCAACTGCGTGTGTTTGACAGCATCTAATCCAAATATTTTAAGTTCTTATAGAATCAGCTAGAGTCAAAGAGAAATGCTGTCTCAGGTGTGAGATATCAGTTGTTCTCAGTGGGCTGTGCAAGGCATCAAGTACATTCACAGATGACATACGAGGTGGTACGCAATCCATTAGGAATAACTTAAGCAAGTAGTGCTCATCTCTCTTGGGAAGCTGGTAAAGGCTGTGCAAACTCAGCGCTATTAAGCTCCACTAGATTATGGCATTGCTCATCCAAATATCCTGCTGTAACTATAAAACCAATCAATTCCAGTTCAGACTTCACCCAAGCTTCTTTAACCGAACAATCATAGGTATCTCTAATGGGACCTTGTACTGCAGTGGAGTTAAACTCAGCATACTTCACACTAAACATTCAAATCTTCATTGTTGTGTTTTGACAAGCAGGAAACTATAAGACTGTAAGACAACACAACAACACAGATTTTTACGTTTCTTACAGTGTTTTAATCTGTAGGTTAAAAAAGTTAGGCCATGTAGAGAAAATCTGCATGACATGAAAGTTCATTTATGAACATAACATGTACTTTCTACTGCTAAAACATAAGAAAAATCGTGCATGTGTTCTCTCAGCTACTACAGGAAGAAGACCTAATTTTACTGTAAAGAAAAGAGAGATAGTAGAGTTAATCACTTCTGTGTACTAACTTTCCTTTTCAAATATACCAAGCATAAACCACTTCATGTGCAGCCAGTGGAATTCTACAGTGTTTAATTAAACACGTCCTTTCTTGAAATAATTCAGTTTTGGAATGTGACAGGAGCTGTTATTCACCAGTTGTTTCACTGTCTGATCAAACTGAGTTAATGAAGTCCTTTTTAAATACTTATTCTTTCTTCTTCTAATACTTATTCTTACTTCTATAGTTGGGTGAGTGTTTGACATTTCATTGAAGCTAATTCATTAGCATTGCAATTAAAACACTTTTACAGACATGTATTTCTTCTTTACAATACTTGATCTTTTGAAGCAAATAGCATTTTATTTTCATTATCACTTAAATTTAAATAAATAAATCTTCCAACCAGCAGTACGCATGAGAAGAATTAGAGAAGAAGCTCAATGGTAATCTCAATAGTTAAATACTTAAGGGTCTAATTAATGTTCAACTCCTCATTAACCTGACTATGTTTCATAGATATGTTTGCAAGAATCTAGCAGGAAGACCATAGGCCTTGCTTGCCTCAAGCTTAAAATAAAAAAAAGAAGTTCTATTTAACCAATAATCAATATACAAAAAGCCACCCGCACTTGGAATCATAGAATTAAAGTTGTAAAACGTCTTGAAGATCAAGTTCAAGTGTCAGCCTAGCACCACCACCATTTTTACTGCTAAAACATATCCTCAAATACAATATCCATAATTTTTTTAGCACTTCCAAGACTAATGACCCACCACTTCTCTGGATAGCCTCTTTAAACGCTTACCAGCTCTTTCTGTGAAGGGTTGTTGCTCCTTGTTGACTAAAGTAAACTAAATGGAATGGTACAATAATGTGTCCCTATTTTTCTAATGCCCTTGACCTTGAACTGACAATTCAGTTTGACTGCTTTGACTACTACAAGGAGTTTCAGACTATTTAAGCCCTAGTTCATTTTCACAGAATCATAGAATGGTTTGGGTTGGAAGGAACCTTAAAGATAACCTACTTCCAACACCCCTCCCATGGCAGCAGGGACACCTTCAACTAGGCCACATTGCTCAGAGCCTCGTCTGACCTGGCCTTGAACTCTTCCAGGGATGGATCCACAACTTCTCTGGGCAACCTATTCACCACCCTCACAGTAAAATATTTCTCCCAATTTCTAATCTAAACTTACTCTCTTTCAGTTTGAAGCCATTCCCTCTTGTCCTGTCACTGCGTGTTCTTGTAAATAGTCCCACTCCATCTTCCTTGTAGGCTCCTTTCAGGTACTGTAAGGCCACAGTTAGGTCAGACCAAAGCTGTCTCTTCTCCAGGCTGAACATTCCCAGTTCTTTCAGCCTTTCCTCATAAGAGAGGTGCTCCATCCTTCTAATTATCTTGGTGGCTTCCTCTGGACTTGCTGCAACAGGTCCATGTTCTTTCTCTGCTCGGGACCCCCGGTCTGGGTGCAGCATTCCAGATGGGATCTCACCAGAACAGAGTAGAGGGGAAGAATCACTTCCCTGTGACCTGCTGGCCATGCTGTTTTGGATGCAGCCCAGGATACAATTTGCGTTCTTGTCTACAAGAGCATATAGATGGCTCATGTCCAGCCTCTCATTCACCAGCAACCCCAAGTCCTTCCTGACAGGGCTTCTCTCAATAGCACTTTTTTTCTGGTAGCACTTAAGCCTTTGCTTTGATTCAGAATGATACAACTGTGCAAAGTAATAGCTGATTTCTGCTATTCTGCTATACACTGTGTGAAATAGCTGCACTTAAATACTTGAAAATGCTGTATTTCATAACTTTGTCAGAGAAAATATTGCCTCATTATTTCTAGTATTCCTTAGGGAAAATCTAAAGACAGGAAGCAGTATTACTCAATTATCCAAAACAGTTTTCAAAACCGACTGGAAGATTTTAAGATTGACTACTACATTCCTATGACTCCAATGACTGTTATTAGCTAACAAGTTATTAAGTATTTTTGTCTGTGTTAAATTATTTACACATTTAACCTGAGAGATTGTTTTATAATGAAAAAGTAGCATTTAATCCATATGCAAATAGGGCAAAAATGCAACTAACTTTTGTTTGAATTTAGTTGATATGAATAAATAAACCTGAACATAGTTGATTAATTATAATTACAGTGCCTAAAAATGCCTAGTATTTGAGAGATACTATAAATTGTAATTGATTTTTATTTGATGGTTAGTGTTGATATTTCAATATAAGAAGAGAGAGAAAAGTGCAATCAAATAATATGTAGAAGAAGTAAAATGCAATCTGAAATTACTAATTTATATAAAAAGAGTGAGAAAAAATCAAGATAAAAGCAAATAAGTCCTTTTGGCTTTAGAGTCTATAAAATACCACTGCTACAACTTGCTTGTATAACCTCATATGCACCTGTCATTTTTTCAGCCGAGTAAAAAGAATATCCAGCAGCAAAGGATGCCATTCAAGGGTATTTAGGAATAGCTAACCAAAGAAACTAGGATTTAATTTGTGAATCCTTGCATAATGGATTTATTTTCTCAACTGAAACTTATGCTAAGGCTAAGTTCAACTTGGGATTGTTACCTTTTTCCTTAGGATTAGTTGAAGCCTTAATTTCTTTTCGTTTTGAAGAGTCTGAAAAAGAAATTAAACACAAAAATGAAAGGAGAAAGTTAGTGACATAAACATACACTGTGCTCATTGGTACTGTAACAGATGTGCATAACACCAGATCAACCAAATGTGTAAAAGAGATGTGTTAAGAATTAGAATTTCCATTTAATTCAATAAATGGCACAAACAAAGGTTGAAAGTAAACCAAAAATAATTCCCACTAAATTTGCTGTCAAAGTTTCTGCAGGTCAAACTATGTACTCATTCCTGTGCAGTCCATCATTTCAGCCTGTCACGTGCATTCAGTAGCAGCTCTGTTACTAATTCACTCAGAACAGACCAGCAACATTGGCTGTGCAGGTCAGACAGCAGTTAAAGAACACCACAATAAAAAGGGTTACAACTTTATTATTTCTGAATCATGTCAGACACTGCTCCTTTCAATATATCAGATCTATTAAATGAGAAGAATCTAAGTTTAGTCCCTTTTCACCAACTGCCTGTAATTCAAAATATATTGAAACTGCGCTGAGATACCAGGAGAAGACTTGTTATTTGCCAGCCACATAATGATAAGACATTACCTTTTTCCTTTAAGGCTGCTGGAGGCTTCACATCTTTTCTTTTACCAGTCTCTAGAAAGAAACATTTAACATTTATCACAAGTCAGGTTAGGGAAATAAGATGACACTTGAAAAGAAAGCAAGTCAAACAATTTGATATGTGGAGAGCAAAAGAGATGTGATAATTAAATGGATTTAACAGCATGGAAATAAAGAACAGGACAAAAAAACAAGGTCATCCATTCATCTTTCTAGTCTTGGATATGCAAAATAATAAGCCTTCAATATGTCATTAATTTCTCTGCATTTTGAGGAAACTGTGGAGCCCTCTCTCAAGCAAGCAGTGAAGAATTACTTACAAAGAAGAAAGAAATTCTATACAGCTGTTGGCATAAATGACTTTTTCTTTTGCTGAACCCAAATAAAAAATTAATCCACATTGATATAATTGAAATATTAGGAATACTGGTCTTGAAAGCCAGAGGCTGCTGATAAAGGTAAGTGGGAGTTTTTTTATTCAGGAGTCACAAAAGGACCAGATACTCATTCAGGACTCCATTATTCTTTTAATATCAAAGAAGCCATGTGGGTATTGCCTGTGAACAGAATTTCACTTCCTGCATATATATAGCCTTTTAAAATCACAGGCACTCTGGCTATAAAAGAAGAGCACTGTTCATCCTTCAAATGTACATTCATATATTTTATGTCAAAATGAATAGTCCAAGCACTTAATTGTATCCTTAATTTTTTTTCTGCAGTATATGACAAAGTATTAAAAGAGATCAGAAAAAAACCTTGATATTTTAGTTCTGTCTTTCTAGTAACTGACAAGGCAGAACCCAAGGACATAAAAACCAAACCAACCAACCAACCAAATCCCCCAAAAGCCCCCCACAACTCCAGGAGTTAGCTAAGAACAAATAAAGGAAAACTATGATCTTGTGGTGCCCAGGTGAGACACAGGGACTGACAGCAGTGGCATAAAGGAGAATTCTCAGCCACAAATGGTGTCCTGGCTTCATTTCCTAGATTTTTCACAAAGAATAATACATTCATCACAGAAGTGTGTCACTTTGCTCTATATCTATTCAGTAGCCATAATCTGGACTGCATCGAATATCTCCAGTTTCCAAAAATAAGGGACTATGTAACAATTTGGACTTCAGGTGTGCTATTCCAGCTCAGGAACCGGGCACAGTTCTGATAGCCTTTGCTGGTTCCTTTAAATTTTTCAGCTGTTTCAGTACTCTCCAGAGAGAGAGTGTTCAATGCACATCACAGTGCAACAAATAGGGTTTTCTCCAAATAGATGCTATCAAGCAATCCATGACCCCTGTGTGAACAGCTAGCAGTGATCCCACAACTGAAAAGATTAGACAGAGATGTATGTGCTCACTTTGCCAACAAATTAAGAAAAAATCTTGACATATCAGTCACCCTCAAATACCTTGATCTGTTAGTAGCCTCAGCCAGTTTCATCCTCAGACATCCACATTCTTCAGCTATAGCCACATGGACCAGATTTAGTCTAGTTCCCTTCAGTAATGTTCCCACTATGGGATTTAGACAACTCATTTTTGACAGACTAACATCCAAAAGTTGTATAAAAATAAATTCTAGTATTTCTCCCAAGATGCAAATTCAAATATCCACATTTAAAATAAATCCAGATGATTTCTAGGGATCCTACTGGGATCTGTACAGCTCAAATATTATTAAAAAAAAACATGACTAAAATAACAGGAACCAGAATGGGTTCAGTTTTCCACACTTCTATATTCCTACTCAAGAGCTGTTTCTAGACTGAATAACAGTTTTGATATTCAGGTCTGGATTTCTTAGCTTCTTCACTTACCTTTTTCTCTTAAGCTCTCAGGATTCTTGGGATTTTTTCCTTTTGGGGAATCTGTATGGAGATAATTATGTTTCTGAGACTTAGAAGACAGGAGTGCCCTTCTACATTTAAAAGAATACTCAAGAAATATTTTAAAAATAAGACTATAAGGGTGAACATAAATGGGTACAACCCTGACTTCTCTTTACATCCTCGGTAATTACTATCTCATATTTTTAAGGTGTAATAATGTTAGTAGCAAAAGCAAGAATAGAAATTGCTGTTGCTGACTGTAGAGACCTCATAGAAGAGAGAAATTCAAAAGGAGAAGGGAAAAATGCAAGCAATGACATAGGATTAGAAATTCTTAGGGTCTTAGCCAAAACTTCATGAAGACTGTTTCGGCTTTCTCTGTTTGTCTGAAGAATATATCTTTTGCCTCAGTCCTTCAGGGAATATGCATTCAGGGTCAGCAAGCACAGGAAAAGCATACACCATGTTGTATAAACAACTAATGTTTAATTATTTTTTTCAAGTAACAGTCTCTTGACATCCTAATGGTATTTTTCAGGGAAATTAGGAGAAAATAGTTTTTTCCAAAGTGAGGAAATAATTTCATAGGCTTATAAATGTATGTGGTTTGAGTGAGAGAATATCACAGCCTGCAGAATGCTAAATAAACCCAGTTGCATTCCATCTGACAGGATATAGCACCTAAGCATCTAGAAAAAACCGTGTCATTTTTTCCAAATGAAAGTAAACCAAATCTTCAGTAAAACAGAAAAAGCTAAAAGAAGATCCTTTACAAAATAATTTTAACTCTGAACAGCCTCCTGGCTGCCATGGTACCAGAAAGCAATCCCACTTATCCATCTGGATTTAAGTGTGAGTTGTAACAGAAAAAGTTCACTTCCAGGGTGGCTGAAGTTGATGGAGAAACCACATTGTGCAGGGATATGTTATGAAATTAGGAGCCTGATCTTCACAGAAGCAGATGTACTCTTCTTCAGGGGACTGTGAGAAAACTTCCAGCGTGAAGCCCGAAACCCTTCGAAATAGCCTCTGTGTTGACTACATAAAAAACCTTGAGACAACAGCTGCTCAACTTGACCAGTTTACTCTGGGCACACTGGTGATCTCAGTGATCAGCAGCCACTCTCGCAGCAACAGCCACAAACCGTCAGCCTTGCGGGTTGGGTGCCACATGCCTATGAGGGCTTTCTTGCCATCCATGTAGCAGATCTCCCTCAGATTTCCTATCATGTGTGGCTCCTAAAGCAAGTTCAGCACTTTTGACTCTTAGAACTTTTGGATGCAGCTCTCAGTGCAGGACACTTTACGTGGTGCACCAACTTCCCCACCCTCTGAGCCAAGGATATTGAAATCACCAGTTCTGCTTTTCTCCCAGGGAGCAGGTTTTCATTTTCAGAGGTTTAAACAGTCGCTCACTGAGGACTTTTCAAACTTCTGCTCTCAACTGACCACTTTCTTGCTGGTCCCAGAAGGGTAAAAACATAAAGCTTTCACCATAGTGCTTTCCTCCCGCATTCAGGGGTGAAGCTGGGTCAGGTTAGGAAAATGGTATAGAATGATGAAGCAGCAGCAGTGTGTAATATCCTCAGGGTAAAGATATAGTTCTCATGTGAATGACAATGACAAATAAATAAATGGAAATAAATGGAAATATGAACTGCTACTGCTCACAATACAACTTCCCATTTTAAAAGAAAAAAAGTATTTTATAAGTTAAAATAAAAAATGCCACAGGCAAGATACTATTTCATGTTACATTTGCTTTAAAGGAAACACAAGTATTGCATAGCAAGTGCAAATCAGCTCATTTGTTTCTTTAATGACAGCATGCTATAACACATATGGCAAGAAAGAAATACACACTACTGACTTATTTCCCCTATCAATCTGTGCATAAAAATAAATAGGTTTATTATACACACATAGCTCAATATATTCAAAGATAACCCAAAACATGGCAAAAGCAAAGAAGAAGGGAAAAGAGGATTTATTTTTTGGAAAATAAATCATTGAACATAGGGTGAGAATGAATTTACATTATCTATATAGGACAAATGCTGCCAATTTAATAACTCAGCATAATCCAAATTTCTTAGAAAAATTCAGTGAGGAGTTATATATGAAATATTAAGAACTTTTAGTGCAACTGTTACACCCTCTGGATGAATGAGCTTCTACTCTGATTAGCTGGGTAAGATACCTACTCAATAACCACGTGGCAAATTATACCTTAGAGTTTCATTGGCCTCAAGTTATTTGAATATGCTTATGTCAACAGAAAATCAGCTTTTGTATTTGTTAGTACAACTGGGCTTCTTTACTCTTCTTTACTGCAGGGAAGAGTTGAAAAGTCAGTTATGAATTCAGACAGAGTCTTGAGATGTCCTTTATCACTAGGAAGTGGAAAACATATTATTACAGTGTTCTCTTAATTACTGCCAATAAAATTAGGCTCCAAGACTGAAGACATTCTATTCACCTCATAAAATAAACAAAGTGAGTTTGTAGGGTTATAAGCTATAGAGTATCCCAGCAACAACTCCAAATTCAGGGATTTATCTTTCCTCTTTCTGCTTTAAATAAAACCACTATGCTTCAGTTTATGAAAAATAGCCTGCTGTAGGATAAGGTTTTTGGTCTGGACATCATCCTTGTTCATTCAAACTTAGCCTATCCGTCAAAGGGAATGAGGTGTGATGATACCACTTCTTTTGCGTAAGGTGTCAGGCACACATTAATCACCACAAGTATTTAACACTTCACCTAGAAGTGTTCCTTTATTTAGTTTACATGAATAGCAACAAACTCCCAAGATACATAATTAGGAAGTATATGCAGTCTTAAAAATCCTTACTTTCCTGTGTCCTTTGATATATTTGTATTTTCCAGAAAGATCCACTTTAAGAAACAAATTGCAAAACACCAAATTGCGAAGAGTAAAAAGAAGTCCCCAGTGACCTGGTCAATAACCTTTTCAGAGGCCCACTGATGAGGCTTGAAGAGGTGATGGAGAGGGGGAGGAATGGCATGTAAATAGGCTTTGATTAATTTATGAACCACAGTTTGGGAAAATATGATTGAAATGGGGGACAAATAGTGCTAAATATATGTTTATGCAGCAGAGTAATCCATAATGCAATAAGAAAATACACAGCTCAGAAAGGCATCAAGATTTCTAAAAGTTTCTCCCCACAGCTTTATGAGTTCTCCCTATAGTATTTATGCCGATATATTTTGAACTGAGCTATACAGCTCCGTAAACAGCACCCTCATTTTTAGGCACAGGCACAGAACTATGCAAGTTTGATGCCTATTATGGGAAACAGTGACGGCTGCACCAGCAAGAGCTCTCAGGATCTGAGGGACAGACTCAGGTGGTCTGGACTGCAGGGGCTCAGGAGCCTGTGATGTCTTTACAGATGTATTCAGCAGCAAGTTTTCAGCTGTACTGACATTTAAAAGAAATTCCTGCCTGCTCCTTTCTGAAGGGTGGGTGGAGAATGTCTAACCTCCTTTGTCATGTTAGAAGGACGTGTTAATAACTTAGTAATTGAAGTTGTTGATATATTAAACATGAGCCCAGGAGACTCATGTGCTGGGGCCACACTCAACAAAGGACACACTATGGAAAATTGTTCAGGGCTGGCAAACCACATTTCATTTGCTCTAAAGAAACTCTTATCAAAGAGAAAAAAGTTTTGGGTCTTCTCTCTCTTTCTTCTCATCTCACTGTCTCCCTGTAATCCTTTGAAAGGAGCAGCAGGCTGAACATATGTGCTCCATGCAGGGAAAGAGGGGGCAGAGCTGTCACTCAAGTGCCTCTTCTAATTTTCTGGCACTACACCATCAGGCAGCCACAGATTACAGGCAGTCTGTGGAGAGGCTCACAGGACTCCAGAGAGGTTGGGTATACAGTTCTGGTCCAGATAACTAAGCTCGAGTAAGCATTAGGAGTAGAACACACACAGAAGAACAATATATGCACCATAGAATTTGCAGTTTGCTATAATTTCAGTTTTTGAATAAAGGAGTGAAGGAACATAGATTCTAGGATTTTGAAAATATGTCTAGCAATAAGGTTACTCCTCCGTTGTTTTTAGATGTTTTTGTCATCTTTCAATACTGCTTGAATTGACCTCTTCATTCAGTTCTTTCTTTGAAATAGCATAAAATGACTGTCACTTGAAATAGTTATAGACTAAAGCCTACATATTGCAGACCATGTCTGTCTATATATATCAATAGATTTATAACAGTTATAGACTATAACTTAGAATAAATATTAATTTGACGATATATGTGGTAGATCTTTTTATTCTGAAGAAGATGTCAAATAAGACCTATCCATAAGACTTCTTCCAAATAAAGCTACTTCTGGAAAGGAGGGAAGAAATAAGATGTGTAAAAAGCACCCAGGAAAACAACTGATGAAGGGAAATTCAACTGAGTTAACCACCTACTTTGACCAAATTAAAAACAACAACAACAAAACTGTAAGGAATATAAGAAAGATTCAGACCACCTCCCATGTTGCAGATGGTTGACTGGATGAAGCTCCGAGGTTTTAGATATCACTTTTACAGAGTCCAGAGAGCATGTTTCCCACTCATGTGCTCATAAACCTTACTTTATTCCTATTATGTTCACACATTTATGAAATGATTCAGTTCAGAATTTCTTAACTGGCCCCTATTAAAGACTTGGCATTGTTCAGGCCTTCTTTGAAAGGTTCTTTTACTCTATTAAACAGAGTGGTTTATGATATTAATTTAATTAATTTTGAGAACTCTGAATTTTAATTGGCTCAATATAATCTATTTATGTTCCCCCCTCCCTGCCTTTTTAATACTGTAAATTCTGTAGAATATTTTAACTAATTAAATTTTGATTAGTTAAGATTTATAATGGGAAAAACTGATAATGATTGTTTAAAAATTAACATTTTCATTCTACTTTGTGTGGTTTTAGCAAATTCTGTATTTTATTATATATTCTTACCTTTTTCTTTTAAAGATGTAGGGTTCTTTCCTTCCTTTTCTTTAGTGTGTTCTGTAAAAAATAATTTATTAATCTTCAAGCCAGAGTGTTAAATGGTTAACATCTAATGCCTCTAGGATAATGATTGATTGAATAATTGACAGTTTCTAACTGACACAAGATAACAGTTAAATGTGCAGCACAAAACTCATTTTCATCAGTTTTAGCATGCTCACAAAGTGAAACCACAAATTTTCTGGAATTTGATGAAAGAACAAAGATCACTCAAAACTTATGTCACTTTGCAGCTTGTAATAAATGTTAACAAGTGTTCCTAAATTCTGAGTTTAGCCTTCTAAGTTTTCATAACGAGGGTTACCAGGGTTCTCTTTGCACTCCTAATTCGAGTAATGCCAATTAAGTTTCATAGTAAATTTACTGAAATGGTATTATGGTTATAAATTCCCAACTAAATCATACTTTAAAAACCAAAATGACAATGCATTCCAAGATTTTTTTTTGATGCACATAGATCTTAAGAGTTATATACAAATTTGTCCTGCCATGTTACCTTTATCTTTTGTGGCAGCTGGAGATTTCAATTCTTTCTCTTTTCCAGGATCTGTAAAAGAATTAGTTACACCAATAAAGTGACAGTCAGAAACCACAACTGAGTGAAAGGATGATATTTAACCATCTGGGAGAATGAAGCATATAGATCATGCAAGAGACTAAAACTATATATTGGAAAATATGGTTAAAAATTGGGTTATTGGAAGATTTGTACAAAATTCACCAGTTTTCATTCAGAAAGTTTGGTCCAGAAAATGTGTTTGCACTATGAGACCTATAAAATTCGCAAACTTCAACTTAACATGAGACAAGGACAGTTCTTCAGTGTTCTTAACCAGAAAGGTCAAAACCGATACTTTGCCAAATTTGACTCATTGGAGCTGACTGTGGCTTACTTCCTTCATCTGGGATTGCCCATTCTTGCTGAGCAAGGCCAGGGGTTTTCTTATTGGATCTATTCTTTTCTAAAGGCCAGATGCTGTACAAAGTGAGTGAGCAACATAGCAGTGACAAATAGGTGGATGAAGAGTTGCTTTTATTCTGCCTACAGACATGTAGGGAAGACGGCTGGGCCACACCAGCCTTGGTGAATTCTCTCAAGGAAGAATAGTCCCCTGAAAAAGGCATAAGAACTGATTTGCACCAGACAGAAAACCAGAATTCTGTTTCAGACAAAATCACCATTCTGGACTGATGAAAGGTCTCCAAATCTTTCCACCAAAAAATTAAAAAGGCAGATAAGACTGGCCCAAAACAGTCTGTTCAAAAAGATCAGAATTAGATTTTGACTTCCTGCATTTTAAGTGAGTATTTTAAAGATCTGACTGCTGGTTAAACTGTTTTATACATGTTATCTGAGAAATGCTAACAGGTGTTTTCAGGAAAAAATAAAAAATATCAAGTTCTCCATCACATATGAAGCAAAAAATTCCTTCTATTGAAAAACTTGGCAGCAATTCAGTGCCAGAAGATATTAAACAAAACTTTTAGAAAACCCTTTAGGTTTCTACACATAGAATAAGAAGTCAAGACTCCTGATAAGGAGGAGTTTGTGTTTAGGAGATGGGGGTTGTGTTTAGGAGATAGATATGAAACTTGTATGAGCTACAATGGGTAGTTTTAGTGATAACTGTTTACTGCCTTAATGACACACAGTTCACAAATTGTCTCTTTTATTATAAAAGCATGGACTGTGTCCAATAGCAATTTATCATGATATCAATAAAGCTTCTTGTTCATGGTTTAGAATTTGTCTCTGACTAAGACAAATTGAGGTCCTAGGGAATCTGAATTGAAGCAATCCAGAAACAGTAACTTTTTATTTATGATAGAAATAGCCATCAAGTGGAAAATCTTAACTTGCTGTTGACATTGAAAATCCTCTTCTGTTGGGACTGGTGTCAAGAGATAAATTTTTCATTATTTCTCTCCTTCTACATTGTGTTTCTAAAAAGGCAATACTAGATACTTCCTTGCAATATAATTTTTAAAGGAGAAGACTTGGGAAAAAAATCTGTTGAACAAGGTCAAAAAAGCAATTTTATTCAAATAAAGCTGTCTCTTTTATTCCTCACTACACCTCAGACATCTGTTTCAGAAGCTACTCCTGCTCTCCTGCTTTGACCTCCATGTTTTGTACTCACCAATTTATTATTCAGTCACTTGTTTTCAAAATGAGAAAATACACAATTTACTGCGGATATCTGTGAGGCATATTCAGTGGATATATTCAGGCATATTCATAGTCCTAATAAGAAATCAATGCCAATGTTTAAATATTAAGTTAATCACAGAAGACTGTGTGAACAGAAATAAGACTCAGGAGGAAGACTGAAAACCTTTTTCTTCTGTGCTCATGAGTAATGAAAAATTCCCAAGAAATTTCATGTTCAGTGCAATAGTGCCTACAAAACAAAGAGACACTTGAAGACAGAGCACCAGCCAAAATAAGTGATTTAATGTGTGACATAAAGGCTTTATTCTCAGAAGCCTGCCTGTAAGAAATTACAGCTGTTGTTCACCTCCATTATTAAGAATATAGTTACCCAAACTGTTGTGGAAGATGTTACTTTAATGAGTAAAACTATAGCTTACTTCCTTGTTTCATCTTTGGTTTATCTGAAGAAAAAGAAGGGAAGGGAAACAAAAGTGAAAAGAGAAAAGAAAGACGTAATGTTAGAATACGTGTTCACATAGGAAATGATTTTTAATACAATCAACTAATAAAAATTTATTTAAATACATGTTGACCCTAAGTGCTTAAATATATCTTGAACCTCCATTGTTTCTTGATAGGGTATGTGAATAAATTTCATGGTTCCCACCTATTCCCTTGCATATCTGCAAAAAGAGCATGAAATCCCCCAGTTTGATATGATCTTTTTTGACTGCTGGCAAGGCTCCTTTCTTAGTACTATTGGATACCACCAGAAAAAAAATTTACCTTTTTATAATCTCTTCTAAATATTAATTCTCAGTAACAGGCATTAACTTCCTGGCAACCATCTGACATTTGCTCATGACATTTTTCAAACAAATAAGTCAAAGAGTTAAAGTTATGTGCCTTCTTCTTCACCTTTTAACAGTTAAAAATGTTACTTGTAGTTTGGCTTTACAACTAATAAAGGGCCAATAAACTGAGATATTGCTACATACTTTCAGCCCATTTCCAGATGTAGGAATTTGAGGCCAAAGTTGCAATAATCACTAAAACATTTGTTTGAAACAATGAAGTTATGTCCTGATTGATAAGCAAATCTAGCCTCCAACACTCCAGATTTTTCTGCAAGTCTCCTTTATACTGTTTTTCTTGGGTTGCAAAGCCCAGTTTTGACCAGGACTGAATCCCTCTACTTTTTAAAATGCATCCTGATGCAAAGTACTCTTCTGTGAGTAATATAAGTACATGGTAATATTCAAAAAGAATCTAGAAAGTTTTTTTGGCTTGTTTGTCTTTGAGCGATCAATGTGTTGGCAGCAGCTCCATACATATAGGGTGCAGAAATGAGAAGCAGAGGCAATTGCTATGTGAAAGTGTTTGTGCTCGCTTCTGTGCATCATAGGAACTGAGCTGCTGCCAGCACTGGGAAGTAGCTGCAGAAATAGTTGTGACAGACATTACATGTTGCTCTTACTCCTTTGACTTGGAGAGACTAGATAGTGCTGGCATGGGGAGACAGTGCTGCTGCTGCTGCTGCTGCCTGCTGTCATGGGAAACAGTTTACCCCCCTTTTGAGTTCCTTGGGTATCACAACCCGTGGTTTAGACAACCATGCTCCATGCCAACCATGTGAAACCATAGTTTGTACTGCTCAGTCTGTGCTCTTTATGGCACAGTTAAGATGTTTGGCAGATAAAATCCCATCTAGTGGTGGTACGCTGCAGAAAGGACAAATCTTACAGCAACCACACACCTCACTGCTGCAATGAGATAGCCAAGCAGAGGGGAAGCAGTGCAGATGTCTGGAGAAGCACTTGTGTGGCAATGGAAAATAATGTGGAGATACCCAGCCCAACAACGACTGAAATCTAGGCCAAGGCCCCCCTAATTATAAAATTTTCCATGACAACTGCCAAGCAGCTGACAGCTGCTGCAGGGTGTCTGTGCTGGTTTGAGTAATGCTGAGTAAAGCTGAAGCTGAGAAACTTGAGAAAAAAAGAGATAATAACTCAACTGACCAAAGCTACATCAGTAAATTGTCTTACACGTTATTCTAGAGGTTTCTGGCAAGTTCATCATCAGGGCTCTAACTGACAATTTGAGCATGACTAAATACAAAAATCACCTTGGTAGGCCGTTAGGGTGTGTATCATATAAAGAAAGCCTGCACTGATAAGCTTTGGGTATTTAGACCCCCTTCTCATTACTTTGCTTCCTACCACACTAACCTAAAAAAGAATGGATTGCTTTTAACAAGTGTACAAGAAGAAAGTATGCAGGATATAATGCTAAAGGTAATAATAATAATAATAATAACAACAATATTAATAATAATAAATGTATTTAATAGGGAAAGACACATCTTTAGATGGTTTAAGGCATCAATCCTTCTCTTTTGATGTTCGCTCAGTGGCTTGAGTTTTGTTTTGGCCTTGGTGTACACTTCCCCTTGGTATTCCTGCTCTGGTTGGCTTGGGATACTGGATATAGACTTAGTGTCTCTCTGAACTATGTGCCATCAACAGGTGGTTCTTGCAGTCTTTCTTCTGGTCTTCCCACTCAGACATTTCCACTCATGCCTTATCCATATCAACCCTAAACTTTTTGCGAAAAATTTCAACAAGGCCTGGCATCAAAGGGTTTTGAGTTTCTCTGCAGTGGACCTTTGTCACTCTTCGTGGGGCTGATGTTTCATCTGGGACAAGAAGACCAGCTCAGTTACTTCAGGGGGCCTCTGCCCCTTTTCCTCATTGCAAGTTGCTCTCTCAGACTGAGTAGGAAAGGCTGACCCTTGTCCAGGCTACGGGGGCAGGAAGCCTTATCATGGGACACTTAAGTTCCAGCACAGAACATTTCAGCTGAAGTGGGCCTGAAGTCTGCCTGAAGCTTTTTGTCAGGGTGGCAGTTTTATGGAAGTGGGACAAAGCCAGTTTTATAATGGAAATTTCCTGTTGCTCTGACAAACACAGCAAAGCTCTGAAAAAACACTGGTGAACCAAAGGATTTAAAGGTTGCTGTCATCCAGCTCTCTGAATCTGAGGTTATTGTTTCTGTGCCATTGTCTTTTAAGAGAGATAACGCCAACATGTTTTGTTTTCATTTTACCTTGCACTGCTGCCTTTGTTGTTTTTCCTTCCTTTTTTTCAAGTCCTGCTGCAAATAAAAGATACGGTTTAAGTAAGATTTCTAGTCAGAAGGGTTGATACATTGGACAAAGCTCTTCTTAAATGTTTACACACTATTTTGAGTCAAAAGATTTCAAAGATTTGCAATCATGAGATTTTTTTTCCCCTAAGATATGAATACATAATAGATTTTTTTTATTTGTCTGAAAAAAGGTTTTTTTCTTTCAGAAAATAAATAGCAGATCTGGTCTAGCAGAAGGTGGGGCTGCCCAGTGCAGGGGGCTTGGAACTAGACGATCTTTAGGTCCCTTCTAACCCAAACCATTCTATAATTCTGAGGTGTCAGGTGAAAGAGGGCCTAAACTGCAGCACATATTTTGTAATGGAGAAGAGAGCAAAACAAGCAGGTCTTCACCTTGCCCAGCCATCTGAGATTTCCCCAAGCAAGCAAGGTTTTCTGTTTGCACCAGCAGAAACCTCCACTCTACACCCCTGACACAGCAAAATATTGCCCCATATTCTCAGTTTTAAGCATGTGGTTATTCTCAGTGACGGCAGCAGGCCACAGATGGACTGTATGCCATGACATCTAACTTGAGTCTTCTGAATACTGAGATTTCTGCAGGCAAGTGAGAAGTGTGAACCAGACCACTTGTGCAGCAGGGCTGCTTAAACTTTACTGGTGCCAGAGGAAGCAGCTGTAACAGCCCAGGTCAGGATGCATGGACGTATCCAATTTCTTACTCACAAGATTTGCAAGCACAGTTCCTAAATTCATTTACACGCCTTGGGAGACAAGGGATGGAGATCATCTCTTCATGGCTGCACATTAAGGATTAAATTATCTAAGAAGAGGGGGTGCAGGAAGGGTTACTATTAGACTTTGCTCACATAAATATGGGTATCTTTTATAGTTTCTGACAATTTACACTGCAGGTTTGTGATGTACAAGATTACATATTTAGGACAACCTATATATTTCTTATCTAATTGAATTATTTGGGGTTAAATCTTGCAAATCTATAAACATATATGCTTAGCTGTAAATGATATTTCCAAGACTTTGCTTCTGTGAAACTAAGCTTTTGTAGCCATAATTTATAATTATTATGCTAAATAAGAAGCCTTGCTTTAATTTAAAATGGTATCTTGTTACAGTGTTTGAGACATAAAATGTGGCACTAAGAAAATAAACTTCACTGTCATTGTCTTGCAAGTAGTGTAAAGAACAAACAATCAGCATAAGTGTCAGTATGCAAAGTGGACAGTGAAAATTAATTTACATCTGATGGATATAGAAAATGTCTTTGCAGCTTCAAGGTTATTAGCATATATAACAACCTCTCAGCTTGTTATTTCAACCTGTCATTTTGTTACAACAAATCACAGTTGAAAATTAAGAGCTTAGCTTTTAGAGACAAAGTAAATTCTGAGAGTCATGTTCTGTCATCATTATTTATGCTGAGAAAGTCAGGGAATTCAAAGGACCTATGAAGTGCCTCCATGTGTGCTCACTGCTTCGCTGCTGCCTGGACTGCAAGTCTGGCCTCAGGGGCAGCACCAGGACCATCCCTTCAAGAGCATTCTGAAGCTGCTGGGCATGATGGCTCAAGCAGATCAGCTCAGTTAATAAGATATGGCCTGTCTGCAATGTCTGCTGGTGGGCTGGGGGCTAAAGGAATGATCTTCTGTTCCCAGATTCCTTGAATCTGAGATTCAGGGAAATGTCAGGTATGGATAGATGAACTGCTTCATGTTGAGTGGGATGAACCCACTCATAGGCATCAATGACTCCCTTGTGATGTGAGCAGGTGTTTGTGAGCAAGCTCCATGTAAACAGTGAAATATTGCTCTTCTGCACCTCAGTTACCTCAGGAAAGTTATTTTATTGAAGATAAATCTTAAATATTCCTGAAAATCAAGTCTAGGTTGAAAAGATGTCTGATTTGATCCTCAAAGAAAAAAAGCAAATATTCTATTTCTATCCAAGTACCTAATTTTTTATTGGTGTTCATGGACACAGAGAAAGCCAAAGAGGACCAAAGACCCTTAATATTTATTGTATTAACTGGTATTAACATCCACGTTACCTGGGCCCAGATCAGCCTTACCACTTATACTAACAATAAACTAGACACTGACAAGCTGAGGTGAATCTGAGCACTGAGACCTGCCACTGAGAAAATCAATATCACAGTGCTTCTAAAATGCTTACTGAAGTGGTCAAGATATCCTTCAACATCTTGAAGAATAAGCCTATTTTAGTATGGAAAGAAATATATGAAAAGGGGCACTAGAAATCTGTCCCATATGCATTTCAAAATACATTTTTAGCATCTAAAGCTGCAAAAGAAAGTATGACAAGAGTTAAATGAGCTATTGAGAACTGTTGCTTTCTCCAAAACATGTTTATCCTTTTTAAGCTAAAATGAAAGCAGTTTTGGTTTGTAAAATTTCTGAAAGCCAGATTACTAATGGAATAAAAATATTTTTCCTGATACTGAGCTGCAGGCTAGAAGAGCAATACTGCTTTCTGAGAAAATCTGGTGTTTAGTCATCAAATTTATGTGGTGGTGGTAGATCACGAGTGTGGTTATCATAAAGGAATCATCCATCCTCGAGAAACATCGAGGCTGCTATAACAACCAGTACTATTAACAGTGATCTGGCTATCAGTACATTCAGTAATGCTACAGCACTTCCATGAGCGAGTGCTTGTAAAGAAGAACTTGCTGAGACATAACAGGGCTTCAGTAACTTTTGGGAACTGCCAAGTAACCTCATCTAGACATGGCAGAGCAGTATCTCGAAGGACAAACAGGACATTCCATTATTCCTTTTGCTTTTTCAGAAGTGAGGCATGAGCTACTTTGGTGATGCTGAGAGGTCTTTTGTCATCAAGGTAATAGTTGTCACTTTGAAAGTCTGTATAAATAGGAAGCCCATCCATGTAGAGTCAGTATTTGGAATAAGACTCAGAAGGTTTGGTTGTCTCTGCTTCTATCAGAACAGAGACAAGTTTTCTGAGCAGGTCAAGATGTCATCCCTTCCACTGGGCATTTTCAAAGTTCTCGTCACTTCTGAATGGCAGCCTGAAAGATGATCTCTTTGTGAAAAATGGTCCTGTTCCAGGTATTCCCTATTTGAAAAGCTGACCCTTTAGCCATGTGACTTAAGTAACATGAATACTGTAATGTATTATAATTTTCTCCTCTGCAGAATGGCAGGCATTAAAAAAAATAAAGATGAAATACAAGACCCCCTCCCAAACCAAATCCACAAAAACACCTACATGAAACAATACAAAATAAAATAAATACACATGAAGGTAAAATTAGAAATCTGTGGATCCCTGATTCATATTTCCAGTTAAATATACTTTCAAAAAATAGATTAAATAAATGAAGTCATACTCCCACATATATTTTGTCATTTCTCAGCAAAATTCTTGACAGCTTGGCATAATGTAGATCAAATGTTCAATTTATTTTATAATTGCTTCTCTGATTCCATCATAAGCTCTTAGGAATCAAATGAGAAGCAATTCAGCAGATATTGTTTTATGCTGAAAGTGGCCAGGAGAGTAATTCATCAGTCAAATATTTCTGCAGTCTCAATAGTTGTAGGCTACAATCAAATTTGTTAGAATATTTTTATCCCAAAAGAGTCAGGTTGCATAACTAGCATCCACATCAGAAATATACATTCTAAAATGTCACTGGTTTTAAAGCTATTCTGAGATATTTGCTCAGTGTGATGGAAGACTGAAAGAAATCATTCTCACTGGAAACAAAAAAAACATTTCATTCATTGAACCCTGAGGTCAGAGGCTCCTCATTCTGACATCACAAACATCAAGAAATCATTAACCTAAGAAGGGTACGTTAAGGTTCAGGAACTCTTCTGTTATATGGAGAAATGAAAAATTTTCTTGCTGTAGTGGCTAGTGAGAAAATGCAAGAAAGCTCCATGTGAGTTTGAGAGTTCATCAGAAGTACAGGCTAGTGGGAATGGCCCAGACCTTCTACGACGGCAGATTAATTTCTTTTTAATTACCAAAAAAGAGAATTTCATCAAGAGCCTTGCTTTTTTTTCAGAACAAAATTGTTTGTCTTCCATGAATATGCTTAAAAAATTTTACTATTTCCAACACCTACTGAATGTTGAAAATCACATTGTGCCCAGAGAACTGCTATGTCTGTAAGGATTAATAGCAGAAAAACGAGAAACAAACAAATAAATAGCAACAATGGAGAACATACAAATATGGATTGAAAAGCAATGATTTTTTTCAGACTTAGTGAAGGGTTAAACACTGCTAAACTACTACTATTAAACACTACTAGAATTTGTCTGCGTCACAAAGAAATATAGAAGAAAACAAAATTCCTTTGTGATTCTTACTAAGTGGCAAAAAGAACAGCTGCAATATTTTAATATAAATATGATTTTTCCCCTGGAGTACAGGCTATGTTTGAGCTTCAAAATCAGCAACATAAAGTTAAATTTAGATGACTTGTTAACAAGAATTTTTTAAGATATCAACAATTACCCCAGAGCTAAAATCAGCTCATTTTTATTTAATGAAGAATAAAACAAAGTTGTCATTTACTTACACACTGGGGAGCAATTTTAGGTTCAATATTAGACTGATCCTATGGTAAAACTAAGATGGCTGAGGCCAACACTTTCAGTTGCGAGACTGCTCTTTTGACAACAGAAATAACAGAATTATTCCTGTACTATATAGTGGAAACCCACAGTTTCTACTTATCCTTAATTAACCAAACTCCCTAATTTTTTTTCCCCATTTGTCCGAAAGGAAATGCTTATAAAAGTGTGGTGGTCACTGACATCAAAAAACATGGACTGAGAGTGAAGGGCAGTTGTAACTCGACATTCCATTTTCCATTTTTATTTAGGTTACAACTGAAATCTGTAATGTTCTTAGAGGCAATTTGGAGCTCGTATCTTACACTGTACACATGTAAAAACCAGACACTGACGTGAAACAATTAAATATTTACTATATTTGCTCAGCTTGAATTTATGTCCTTGATGTTTGTCACCAGTCCCAATTCCCTGTGCCTTGTGGAAAGGAGAAACCTTTGGAGCAAGCATTGACGCTCTCACAGCTCCTGCCTTTTGCCATCGACCGTTCATGTATGAAAGGTAGGCAAAATCTCTTTCACCAAACCTCGCTGCAAAACTCCCTCAACTCCTTAAAGAAAAACTGTCCAGTTACTGGGTTTGTGCTGCAATTAGACTGGCAAAAAGAGAAGTATTACTTTGCGTCATGTCTCTGTAGAAGATTGGTTACTTCTTCTTTCTGCCTGTCACAAAAGCCTTATGGCTGGAGTTAGGGTTAGAAACTGAATTTCGTATGGTTGGGGAATTACAGTTAGTCTATGAAAATTTGAGGAAAAGACACCTGCTTTGAGATGCCGCAAGGAAGAAACCATTATAATTTAAAAGGCTGTTTGTTTCAAATGTCATACCTGTTAAAAGTTTTTTTCACAAGAAGCTTTTTTTCATTTCAGTAAAGTTAACAGCAACATTCTTCCATTTCAATTTTAAAAACAAATCAAATTACTCACCTTTCGACTTTGGAGTTTCCACAGATGCTGTAAAATTAAAGAAAATATTCACAGACACAAATTGTGCAAATGAATAAAGAAATTAAAATTGATCCTAACACCTCTTCCCTTGGTAAATACGCTATCTATCTATGCAGAGCAGGAGTTCTTTTACGTAGAGAAAAACTGACACACACATATGTTACTTGTTTAGATAGTCTCATGGCAGATGAGCAATTAACTTGCAGATTAAAAGCAGTGGAAGACAAGGTCAATAGATAAGTTATATAGGGAGCTGCAATAGCTCTGGTATTTTCAAGTATGAGGATGAGAAACGGAGTAAAATAGGTTCCAGAATGGGCATATATTAAACATAAGTGGAGGGTATGCAATAGAAATGTTCTTTTAACAATTTCATTGATTTGCAGAAGCTAGGAATTTTTTCTCTCTTTTTTTTTTTTTGAGTTTATTGAAAGCTCTAGTATTGATACAGAGGAGGATCCAGCATCAAAAGTCTTATTTAATATAAGTTTTCTCAGTTTAGTTTCTTTACTAGTCTTCATAACTGCACTAACTAAATGTAAATTAATTGAACTACCACATTTCTCTTTTTTTCATTATTCACACCTTCATTCTGAAGCACTGTGAAAGGTTTTTATGCTATAGAAAAGGACAGATTCATTTTTCTGTAAATTGACTGTCTACTGTAGGTATTTCTTCTGAATTTCTGTCTGAGAAAATAGAGTCATCTGATGAATGAGTCATCAAGCTTGGCTGTAAAAGGAGAAAATCTTTATACTCTCCCAAATTTGGATAAACTGGAGAAGTGGATCCCACTCAGGATTAAGAGCACCTTGTTGCAACAATAAAATGCATGGGTGTTTGGCATAAAAAAAATTAAATAGCTTACTTTTTTTTTCCTACCCTCCACACTCTGAATCTTGTATTTTGTGTTTGTTTCTTCATCCATTTACTGTAACTTTCTTTGAAAAGACAAACCTTTTAAAAGCTGAAATAAAGAATTCTCACCCTCTTGTTCTTCTCAACATTTAATTAGATCTCAGTTCCAGAAGACCAAATGGCTGCTCCACATCCATTCAATTGCTTAAGTAACTTTAATTAAACCAGCAAAATTATATTCATGGCTTTATATTTTTTATCCCTCTACCTAAACCTGTCTCAACTGAGAATCAATTCAGATAAATGAGACTCTAAATCTTGCAGTCTTTTGCAGGACTTACCATGTACTTTTGATTCTTTCTTTGTTGTTCTGGCTGTAAAAACAAAAAAATAAAAAAAATCAAATATTGACTTCTGAGATGAATTAACTTAGAATATTAGGATAATTTAAAAGTAAGATAAAAAGGGCAGAATATTCACCAGATTCCATTATTTTTTCTTTTTTCTGAGGTTCTGAAAAAAAAAAGTAAAATATACATTTATCTTCTTCCAATGCTTTGTTTGATTGCCTTGGACAATCATTTTTCATGTTACTATTAGCCACTGGATGTGACACATTCCTACGGACTCTCACTTCAGTGAGTCCTTCCCTGCTTTCCAGCACATCAAAATAAAGCCTTTATAGTTGTAATCAGTCTCTTCACTGGTTTTCACACCGGATAAACAGGGTCAGATTAGCTGTTAATAAGGGAGAGCAAAGGATTTTTCTTTTATAATAAAGTGCTAAAAGGAAACCATAGAGACAGTGTAGGTTAAAATATCTGCAGTTTTGCTTCAGGGTGGTTTAAATGGAGGTCTGCAACCCAGCTATACATGCCTCAGGACACCTGTGGTCCTTGTCTTTCTTCGTTGGAGAGATGGGAGAATAGGCAGAGCATCTAGTCCAGCCACTGCTGCTCTACAGCCATGGGGGAAGGGAGAGGATCCTGGCCTCTTTTACAGGAGTGCACAGTGTGGAAGAAATGACTGCTCACTGGAGGTCACCACAATCTAGCAATCTACGGCTGGGATTTACAACTTCTTAATGGTAGTTTCTGTAACACTTTCCATGCTGCAAGAATGTGCTTTAACACCCCCACCCAGAAGGAGCAGGGCAGCCTGCCACAGATAGAGACTGAACATCTACCAGCCAGTGCTGACATTCACGGTAGCAAAAAAAAATAGTTAAGCTCTTTCTGTCTGCAGATGCTTTTAAATAGCATATGGAAAGGCTGTGCTGTGCAAGTTTGGATCCACACAGGAACATTTCCTAAATTCAAGAGTATCTGAGCTGACTGATCACAAGATATATCCTAGAATCATCAAATCAGAACATCCTGAGCTGGAAGGGATATTATGGAATTCTAACTCAGGATATTCTATGATTCTATGATTCACAAGGATCATTGAGTCCAGCTCCTGGTTCTCCACAGAATAACCCCAAGAGTCACACCATGTGCCTGAGAGCATTGTCCACATGCTTCTTGAACTCTGTCAGGCTTGGTGCTGTGACCACTTACCAGAGGAGCCTGTTCCAGTGCCCATCCCCCCTCTAGGTGAAGGACCTTTTCCTAATTTCTAACCTAAACCTCCCCTGACAAAACTTCAGGCCATTCCCTCAGGTCTTGTCACTGGTCACCACAGAGAAGACATCAGTGTCCGCTACTCTGCTTCCCTTCATGAGGATGTTGAAGCTTGCAGTGAGGTCTACCCACAGCCTCCTCCAGGCTGACCAAACCAAGTAATTTCACCCACTCCTCATATGGCTTCTCCACTAGACACTTCACTGCCTTCACAGTCCTCCTCTGGATGCTCCCTAATAATTTTATATCCTTTTACTGTGTGCTCGAAACTGTACACAGGACTCAAGGTGAATACTTTCAAATACATGCTCATCGCTTACCAATATCTGATGACTGTATTTTCTCCAAGCTTATTATGGGTTATATTTGTGTTAAAGCAGTGGTATAGAGTTGAGCAACATTAAACAGTTTCCACTCTAGAATCAAGACATAAAGTTCCATGTTCAAAGTGATTCTGAATGTTGTACCCTCACAAAAAGTAACCTTATTCACAAATGTGACCTATCATTCAACTGAATTAGAAAAAGTAAACAAGAACCGCCAACACAAAATTAAATGTTTATCAACAACATTAATACGAATAATATGTCCATTAAATATTAATTTATAATCAATGCTAATACTGACTGCACAGTGGGCAAATAAAAGACATATACTTCATGCAGAGCTATGAAAATAATTCATATTCAAAAGGACAGACTGATCTTAAATATGAAAACCCCACCATTGTTAAGTTTGAAACAAAGTATGTCATTACTCCATACTCCCACCCCAAAAAAGCTTATATCAAACAACCCCTTTCCATTTATCTGAAATAAAATACTCTTTTTGTCTGAGTTTTTAAATCTCTCTGAAGAGACATCTTATATATATTTCAAAGAAAGATGTAGTCTCCAAAATAAAGCTTTATGCTAAGTTCTTAAAAAAAAAGTTATTTTCCTTTTTGTTTTTCCCAAAAATATTTTTAGAATTTTATCACAACTTCAAAAACAATATCTTTCAGATAAAATGTACACTTCAAAGCATCAAGATTAATTGGCTGAAATCATGAACCTAGTTTTGATATAGTTATATAAAGCACATTTTAATGTATTGATTATATAACATATATTAAAAATATTATAGACTCTAAAGACACATTGTATATGAGAAATGAAATTCTAGTGGAAGTGTTCATGGAGCAGGTTTGTGTCACCAAAAAAATGAGTCACGGTTGTGATTTTCCCAGCAATATGAAAAAGTGATGGAAATAGAGAGCAAGTTGGCATTTATTGACTGAATAAATGTATTTTCTTGATGGCATTCTACCCCGGGTTGCAATTCTAGTATAGGTCAGGGAGGAAAAATATAACAAAAACTGAGGGGACAAAAGTTTGGGACTCAGTGGTTTGTGGGGAGCATTGGCTGCCTCAATGCTCTTAATCACAACAACATCTGTAGCTTTGGTTTTGTGCAGCCCGAGTGCTCTTCCGACTATCCACTTTCATGCAGATATTTTAAGTCTCGTTCTGGAAATTATAATTTTGATTGGTATTGCGGGGGTTTCTGTTTTATTATTGCTTAGGACAGCTTCCTGGAAACTAAAGGAAATGTAATTCTGTCTTTAGTGGTTCTGAGGTAATTACTTTCTCTCTCATTCTAAGATCTCTCAGCTCTCAGGAGATCAGGGAACAGTATGATTCTAACAACACTCAGCAAGTGTTTTGGCAAAGTATAAAATAATCCATTTATTTAGATTTATTTCACAAATTTTTTTCAAAACTGGAAACATTACGGAAGACCTATAGAGCTTCTTTCATTATAGTTTTATTTCCAGCAGCATATAAAATAAGATCCTTTCCCATGAGGAAAATTATAAAAGTGAATAACATAGAATTTGACATTAAGCATTTCTGGGAAATCTGACATGATATGAGTTTTCAGGTGATTCATGTCCTGATATTTGAATAGAATGAACTGAAAAGTTTCATTGCACAAGCCATAAACTTCAGGAAACTTCCGACCTAGATCTTTCCTGTAAGCCACAAGTTACCATTGCTTGATCTCAATGTATTATTCTTTACTTTTTTTGTACTTTCAAGTAGTTAGTATGACACATGAAAGGATATTGCCAGCTGTAAACACATTAGACATTTGTCATGGCATTTGTCATTATTTTTATATTTAACCATTTTTGCATGTGTATGAGACTGTACAGCATGCTTTTATTCAGAAAGTTTGGCTGGTAATATATTATTTTTCTACTATGCACAGAATTGAGATTTGATCTAGTTTGATATTTTACCATCTTTATTTGCTCTGATGCTTTAAACAAATGGCTTTTCTTTTTTTATGAAAACTGGCAAAATTATGTATAACATGCCCATAAAACCATACAAATGTGTTTTTTGTTTCATTATTAGTGACATACTCCTAGGCAATCCAGAGTAGGTGGGAGGCAGAAGAGAACCTGAATCTGCCTCTGTAGTTCTTCCCTAAGCCACATCCTTCCCTAAGGCACAAATGGTTCTGAAAAGCATCTAGGCTGGCAAATTTGCTGTGGTGTATTTTAATCTTTACTACCAGAACAGACAGTAAGCAAGTGTGACCCTCTGCCATCCAACAAGAGAGAACAATTGATTTCCTGTTATAATTTATGTAGGTATGTGCACACATGTATGAGTGCCTGGGTGCAACTATTATCTCCTAATTCAGATAGAGCATTCATGTCCAAGCATTGTTCAGGAAAATAAAAATTGTATTGGGAATGACACAGACTGGAAAAGTTTAAATAAATGGCATTTCAAGCAGATATGCTGTTGTGTGGGATGCACCACATGTTAATTAACCAACACCATTTTGTTTGCACTCAGTAGCTGCGTAAAAATGGTGTTTTCTGTATTGTTGTTTACCTTTTACCAGAAATATTTCAGTGAAGCCTACTGTTGTCCTATTCTATGCAGCGTCTTAAATACATAAATCCTTAGCAGAGAGTTAGCTTGGTCTTACGGTTTTGTAATCTTGGTTTTATAGGCTCTATGCCTGTCATTTCCCTTCTCAGAACTTCATATCGTGTTGGTTAATTAAAACCAAATGAGACAGAGTGGCAAAGCTCTCCAAGATATCCTTTCATTAAGAATATTGCGAACATAAGCACTTAGATAAAGAGAAGATCCCTTTAGTCCCTTCTGCTGAAGGGAAATGTTGCAATATGAGTTCAGTCACATTGTTACACCTGAGATAATCCACATGAGAAAGTCTTGCATCAAACTAGATTTTTCCTGTTCTCCTGCTCCCAAGGAGTATGTGTTCGGCTATATTTCAGCACTAGTCTTACTTTCTGTATCATTGTAGAAAGCCTCACTGCCATTTTACACTTTGATTTATAAAGATAATGAACTGTACCAATACATTTCTTTCTGGAATAAGAACACACCAAGGAAATCTCTTACATCGTGAAATTATGCCACACATTCTCACTCTTCTATATATTATCATCTTTTGAGGAGGGCAACAAACAGTTTTCCTAATGGATTTTTGTGAAGAAAAGGAAAGCAGGTTACAGTTCTCTGTATCACTATCGTTGTTTGAAATCTGCTACCCTATTGGGAAATATCTGAGAAAAATTTTGTGCAAAGAAAAGAAGGAAAAGCCTGGATGACATGCAAATGCTTTCAGTTCCATGTATTTGGTCTGTGGCTTTTCTTCACAGGCAGAAAGCAAAGGCATCAAAACTGTACATCGTAAATTGTAGCTGTAATATAATCACATATGTTATAAAAGCTCTAATCCACACCACTCCTCCCCTGAAAATCCAGTGACGTTTTCATAATGATCACGATGAACAGGATGGGGCCCATTTATTCCCATTATAGTAAAGTGAAGTTGGTACCACTTCCGAAACATTAATGTCTGGGAAGATAATGATATCCGTAGTCTATGTGATAGTCTGGATTCAACAAATTCAAGCGTGCACTTGAGTGCTTTGCTAACTCAAGATGGAGTTAAAGATATGTTAAATCCTTGTTGAAATTGGGCCCAATTCTAGCCAAAAGTGCACTTAAATCATTAAACAAGTCCAGGGTTAGGAAAGTTTGCCAGCCTCAGAACAAAACACCTTAAAATGCCTTTTCTGTAAAGAGTGGGCACATCTATAATCCTTTGAGCTCTGGTTTTTTAATAGCATTAATCTGACCCTGTTTTATTGTCATTATTGTTACTTTCATATATGAACAAAAACACTTTTGTAGTTAACTTGCTCCCCCTGCCTTGCCGTTAAAGTAGTGCTGTCTTTGTGCTAGCAATACAAAAGTACTTTAATGTGTAACAAGTATCTGGTAATAAAAAAAGAAACAAGACTGCATTTACAGTTCAAGTGTCTTCACAGACACTGTGATCTGAAAGGAAGTATTGGATATTATTTTATCTCTATATTATCCTGAAACAGAAAATACTCTAAGGAAAGTTTAAATGAAAAATAATGTGCCAAGCTATGAGACTGGGTATTTCAACATCCTAGCAAAAGTAGTAAAAATATAATGGATTTTAGGTCTTTTACTCAAAAACATTTTTAAAAATTGGTGAATAAAAACTGTCTTTCAGATTAGAAAGCTTAGTGTAAAATAAGCTATTTCATTCTCTATTTAAATAAATCCTATATGTAAAGAATTCATGTTTTAAAGTAAAATCTTCTAACATCAGAAAATTCTTCCCCTTTCATGGCATCATCTATTGTGACATAAGTCAAGAATTCATTTTTGTCTTTCCCATTCAGAGTTAGGTAATGACTCAGCTTACATGATCCTGTGGACAATTTAAGACATCCTGTTCTGTAATTTTTTCTCAGACTTCAACGGGGATGAAAATGTCAGTGGGTTGAAATGATTTGTGGAATACATCTCCATCCACATAATAGATTCCTGCAGATATTAAGTGGTTGAGTGATGGACTACTGCAACAGGAACAAGGTTTTAGCTGCTGATGGTACAGTGCATTCCTGGCAGACCAGGAGCAGAGTCAGCTCCAAGGCTTCAATAAAGCCTAGTGGAAGCACCCTAGGACAAACAGGTGAGGACCAAGAACCAGTTTCTCCTGTCCTTTGGATTATTGCTGGGGGCTGAGATCAGATAACTTCCAGCTACTGTGCAAAAACAGGCAAGCCTGGAACCATCCCATTGAAACCAGAAAGAAAATTACTAAGTCAGAGAAAATACGATACTTAACTTACCAAAGAGCTAAGGTGGGACAGAGGAAGAATTATGCTAAGATGGACTGAAAAGAAAACCTTGGTGATTCAGACGGACTACAGAATGATGCTGGATCTAAATACAAGGACCCTGAGCAGCAGTATTAATACAGGTAAGACTTCATTATTTTGTTTATTGCTGCATAAATACCTGCTTCACATGAGTGAAGATTTATTTTGTGCAAAAAATAAACTGCAAAGCTTGTCCTTATGCATTCAATAAGTTACCTTTAACATTTTTCCCCAAAGAGTTAGACTGTAAACCCAGAATATAAACCCTGAGAATGGCTGTGCTTATGTCCTAAAAAGTCTGAGAGGGTTAACTTCAGAGAACGGAAAATTGAACTGTCTACTCCAGCTACCAGAATAATTTTCTTGGTAACATCTGTACGACAGAAATACATGCAGAAATGCCTTCACCAGGTGCAGTGGCTGCTTATAAAGAGAAATTTCATGGCACACAGAGGCACTCAGACATAAGATCCTGAAGAGATTACAGGATGGCAAACTACTCTGTCCATATACAGTGAGCAAGAGAGGCTCCTTTTCCTTTTTCCAAAGGTACTTACAGGGGGTGTGTAACATAAACTTGATGCTGATTTTTGAAGTGTCTCCTCTTGGACTGACTACACAAGAAGATGTGTGACTACACATATCTACACAAGATGAGAATACATATTTTGATAGATGATGCAGAAGGTGTGGGGCTGTTGATGCCTTGAAGTGGCTACCTGAAAACAGAGGCTAGACAAGACTAAGAGAATAAATCAGGTATTTATTTGAAGGGCCTTCAAAGGTACACCCTGGGCAGTCAAAAGCCTCCGAGGGGCTCCACCCAAGATGGATGCTGGGTCACGGGTTCTTCACACTTTTATAAAAGTTTGGTCTATTTGCATATCAGGGTTAATTCTCCAATTATAATTCCAGGTAATGATGTAATTACCCCAGGTTTTCTCCCCCTGTCCAGAGGCTCAGTTTACGTATTTTAGGGCCTGGGACAACAAGGTGTCCTTGAGTTCAGGCCCAGAGAGGGTTTGTTATGTCTAACCAGCATGGGAGAACAGTAGCTAACAGGTTACTTGAAGTTTCAGAGTTACATACTAGGCAATACAGGATGTGAAAAGTATCACTAAGGCATCACTGTGAGTAAAATACATCCCTGGTGTGTGGCTTGGGACCTGAGTCTGAGAAACCTGACAAACAATCCATGTAAAGTTTGCCTGTTCCACTGTGTTGCTAAATTATTCCATAGACATGCTGAATTTTATTAATCTGCTGTGACATATATATGGTTTTAACTTTCTTTCTATGTACTTGTGTCCTACAGGGGATAATTAAAAGACAATCAATAAGCCAGTTCCTTGATAAACCTTTTCGACTTTTCAAAGTATACCTACTGTCCCATAAACTTCAGGGTTTATTTCCTTTTTATGTAGAATAAAACTGATTATACCTTATGGCAATAGCTTTCCTGATGACATTTTAGTTACAATCATTTATCTTGAACCAACAATTAAAATAACTTCCCTGCTAAGTAAATACTGCCCATTACCAGTAACACCAGCAGTTCTCCCTGCATTAGGCAGAGTGATCTGAACCTATACAATCCATCCTCTAACCAAGTTTTTCAGTATAGCCTGCTTTCTAATATTCTGTACTTACCCCATGAACCCATTTCCTATATAATTTCCTACATAATGTCCTCTTTCTGCTTCCTACAATCAGTGGAAAGATTGGTGGCATAATGAAGTAATAATAATTCTAGCACAACTGGCAGTCAGTTTGGGAGATTTGATGCAGCTGACATCTGAGCACTTAAAATTAGCTATTGTCTGTCATACTTATTTTATTCTTTCTGGATCCAGACTAAATTTTATTGATTTTCAAGGGGAAAATTGTGCTCAAAAAGAGTTTCTGTTATGAACCCAAAGCGAGCGATGAATACTACTTTTTTTTTGGTTTTTGCATGTGTGTGGAGAGGAAGATGGGGAAAATTAGGTGTTGTAACCCAGTAATTAGGCAGTTAAGTGACAGTACAAAATCTGCTAAACATACTGCAAAATTAAATTAAAAATTTCAAGACCATTCCAGGGAAATTCTAAGCAGCAATTAGGATATAATTTTTGCAGTGTTGGAAAGAGTTAGAACTGATTTTTAAGTCAGGCAAAATACCAGGGGAAAGCACTGTCACTGGTGCTTAGAGAAGGTGCAGGAGTCTTTCTATGAAGTGAGGCCTTCTCCTAATAAGAGGGATTCACAGACGAGCTGTTCCCATCTCTCACCTAGCTAAGGGAGTGCATGAGGTCGGTGGCACTGAGGCTCCTTGCTGCCTGCCAGGAACAGAGTCGCCCTCCCGCTAATTTAGCTGGAAACGCTCTCTGTGTGGTTTGAGCCTGTGCTCCCTTCCCTATCCTGCACTGCCATACACTTGCTTTTCCCCCAGTGACAAAACAGACCCAGCAAACTTACTAAACCCAGGTGTGATGACTCTGCCCCACCGCTGAGAGCTGGAACACTCAACAGAATTAGCTACAGCGGCAGGGCATGATAAGGATTGAGGTGTGAGGTTCCAAGGGGATGGGGATGAGATGGAGTTTTCCCTCTCAGCCCTCTGTCCTGACAAAGGATGTCAGGACAAGGCAGCTGCTCACCACCTACACCCCAGCTCTGAGAAACCCTTCAGAGAGAGCCTGCTGGGCCCAGCACACATGGGGTGCCTGAGGAAATCCTGTGAAAGAAACCTGTGCCACTTTTCAGAGTAAAAGGACAGACTGATACTTTGTAAGGGTAGGTCACTCTCAGAGTTGTCCTGCTGGCACAGCTGGGGAGACAATGTACTGTGCAGAAAAAGAGGACATGACAGCAGGATTTGGGATGGGGACAACATAAAACAGGGTAACTGAGGAAGACGTGTAACAAAATATCTTCAACTCTGATTTTTCCCTATAGAACAGCATCACTTGCATGTAGCTACGAAACTATACTGCTTTACAGCCAAATACTGGGGTTTCAAGCCTTGTATCTGATGACTGTCAAAGGTTATTTTTTCCAGTTAGAGAAAACTGGAAATGTTTGAAAATATTCACTTTCAAAATTAAGTAATGGAAATTTATTGAGGATTCCTAGATCAGCTACCAGCTTGCAGATCCAGAACTTCTCACAGACTTCCAAACTCCATATTCACTTTCTTTGCTTTCTCTGTATGCACATACATATATGGAGATAAAAATAGTACGTGTTGAATTAGGCAGGGATTTCTTAACCAGTGGCATTAAGATCAGGAACATATGTGATGTAGATGCACTGTGAGATGACCAGCTGTGCTCTCAGTCTGTTCAGTCTGTTAAGAGGAGTAAACCTTCAGCTTTAGGCATTCTTGGGTACAGGTTGTGATGTAATAAGATATGTGTAAGAAAATGAAATATGAAATTGGATAATGTATTTAATTTACTGTGCTAATAGGCAACAGTCTACTTATGATGTTGCCAAACAAGCATATTTCATATTTTGCTATGGTGAGTTATTCTGGTGGTAAATTAATTTTCAGGGAACTGGAGGGGAAGCAAAAATGCAGAAGTCAAAGCCTACTACTCTTTATAGTTTTTAGGGCAAACTAGATATTTAGAAATGTGTCAGAACAGACACTTATTTTATTTTTCCATAAGAAGCCATCACAGTTTCCTCCCTTTTTTTATCTTAAGCAGATTACTGTCATCACCATTCTTGCCAACAAGCAGACTCACTGGAATATTTTTCAAACATGAACACAAATATTGGATGCAAGCAGGTGGAATGAATTAATTATAAGCATATGGTTCTAACATAACAATCTCTACAGTGTACTGTTGAGACTTCTAAGGGTCTAGCTACACAACACTCTTTGGCAACAAAGCTGCTTTAAGAAATTTTCAGTGGCATGAATATAAATGTTTACTGAAATAATCCAGACTGAACTCCCTGCCACACACGCGCATTCCTAGGACAGCTTTCAGCTGTGGGCCACGACAATGGTGTGGTTTACACTGTTTTCCCAGTTGTGCTAGCACAAGCCAACACGGTGTCGAACAAACACAGCGGGCAGGGGCGGGGAGCGCTGGTGGGGAAATGGTGCTTCCTCGGCCAGTTTCACACAGCGCACTGTACAGTGCGTGCTGCAATGCACCACACCCACTGTGGTTCCAAGTCCTTCCGTGGTAGGGACAACTGAAGGTGTTCCTGGCTTGCACTAATCCTTGACCAATTCCCAATCCCCCCTACTGATGCAAGTTATTATTCCTTTATTCAGTCAAGGTGAACTCTGAGATAGACTACTGAAAAGGCCTGAATTAGAGAAAGATAGCCAGAAAACAATCTTAAAGAAAAAAAAAGGAAATAAAAAGATCCCAGATCCCATACAGGGGGATCAGCTGGAGGCAAGAAGCAGCAGTGGAAGTGTAGGCTGGCCAGTACTGGGATACCAGCACCAGGTACAACTCAATAGCAGTGGTACTGCAGCACTGGCTACCCTGCTTTAGACTAGAATAACATTATGGTTTTATACTCTCCACATTTTCATATGGGAATTCCTAAGGGTTTTTTTGATAGTTAATATAAAATGTAGTCAAACAACAAATATAGCGACTATTCAGGTTTTTATTCATTATATTGTATTTTATTTAATTAAGCAGAAATAAGATGTGGCATTTTTGAAGATGGTTGTGAAGCAGATGAGATCATAAATAAATAAAAATTATTAGATTTTTACAATTCAATCTAAATTCAGATAGGAATTTATGTCATTATTCGTTTAAAAAATGTTTGCTTGTCTTTTCACTGCATATTTATGATTATCTAAGAGCTCCATTTTGACAACTCACTGTGAGAGCACCACTTTGAAATATCAGATCCCCTTCTCAAAGGGCTCGAATACAGCTTCACGTGGAATTTCTGTATATATTGCTCTTAAAATCAGTCTTTGCATTCAGATTAATTTTTTGACTTCAAGCCCTGCAGAATGGCCCAATATGGCACCTCACAGCTGCCATGGGAGGACAAGAAGCAAACATAACATTAGGAATCAGTGCTAAATGCTTTTTTCTTAGCAAATACTTCACATATGAATTATCACAATGATTTAGAGCAAAACAGACAAAAATCCACCTCGACAACTAACAAAAACCACCGGCTTTCGTGCAATCCAGCAGATGGTGCTATGATGCAATAAACTGGTTCAAGAGTACAAGAAATACACTGCATGCAACTATTTTTCTCCTTTACCTGGTGCTGCTGCTTTTTTGATGGCTGGATTGGCTGCAGGAGCTTTTGCTGGCTCTTAAACAAAAAAAAATATAAACCATTTATTACAAAACATTTTATCTTAAAAACCCCACAGAAATCTCAGGAAAGGCTTCCAGTGAGGAAGACTGTAACAATTTTTTTAACTGAAGAGTTAAACAAAGAGACTAGCCAAAGGGAGAAGAGCTGAGTTGTCTTCAATAAACTCAAGGCAACAAGAGAATAACCAGCTGAAGGGCTAGTAAACTCTGGTTGTTAGGCCCTGAATCACTTCTTTCAGCTTTTTCTGCTTAGTAATTCAGTATCTATTGGCAAAGCAGAGGAAAGGAGGCATGCAGGGGTTTCAGCATAGCCTTGCCCCTCAGGCAGCAGCTGTGTGCTGGCAGCCTTTGCATTTGATCTTGCAGCTACGAGAGCAGAAAGTCCTGAACCAGCCTCTGTTAGCTGTTGAGGATTCAGTCCGGCAAATTCAGTAGTGGTACTTCAGGGCATCCCACAGCTATTCAGTGGCATCCTTTCCCCTAATCTGAAACTGGCCCTGGTTAGAGAAGGTGAAATTGGGCTGCTTTTGCAAAGTGCATCCACAGACTTGGCTATACCAGGAATCTCTCTCCATCCTGAAGAATGGAGGACCATTAGGGGAAAGTCTTCTTGTTTGATCCTGCAATTGAAAGAGCAATTGTTGTATTCTCCTAGAGGGGAAACGCCCCCTTAGGCCATTTAACTGTAGGTCTGTTCTTGGTCTTTTCACGAAACACTTGCATTATACTCTGTTTGTTTGTAGAGCATGGCCTTGCAGAATGGAGGTCCTAATGACTAATGGTATATGCATCCCCAAGTGGATTTGGGGAATCTCAGCCCCAAACAGGAGAACCTAACTAGCCTACTAGATTTATTTACTCTTTACTGGTATTTGGATAATTGCTTTTATCCTCAGGAACTACCAAATAGACTGTACTTAAATCGCAATAATTTAACAAATATCCATAAGCTAAACTCCACCAATGGTCATAAAGAATTTTTTGTATCAACTAGAAGGCCCTTTAAATTAAAATTCACGTTCCTATATCTTGAAAGGAAATAACTAATCATTTTAATCACAAGCTGAATTACAGAATGCCAAAAAATGTTAGTTAATCCTTCACATCTGTCACTGTATAATTACAATGAAAAAGAACATGGCTAAATCAGGAATGTAATTTTGAGCCCTTCCCCTCCAGTCTTTTGAGAAGTTCATAAAAGATGCATCAGATTGTCTTGTGAAACAGAATGAAAACAAAATATAGTTTGCATGTGTGGGATTGTTTTATTTCCATCTATTTAAAAGCCCACAGCAGATAATTATATCCTGACTTATTATCACAGCATTGTAATTATTTGGGGTGCTCACCCCTCCTTCAGGGAAATTTGTAGAAGACCTTGAAGAAGCATTTACTTAGTATTACTTTTCTGAGTGCCTGTTTTTGCAGAAGTAAGAGATCCAACACGCATGTTCTAGAAGTGTCAAATGGACTTAAAACAAAATTGCAGGACTCTTTCATTTATCCCCTTCTGAGCCCTCAGCTAGAGCATGCTTGACAGTGAAACTTTTTTTAACTTTTTTTCATGACATCTGTGAAAACAAATTAAGTTAGGATTCTTTTTGTTCTACAAAGATTTTGATTTTAAATATTTAATTTCTGAGTAACTAAAATAGTTTTGAGAAAAAATAAAATTAAGGATATGTTTGACTAAAAATTTCTGTAATTTATTTAATTTTTATATAACTTTTCAGTAGCATTGGAACAAAAGCGCCCAAAGTTTAAACTGGCTTTTGCAAGAATACCATTTTCAGATTGTAATTCACAAATTATTTAAGTGCTAATGATTCTGCATCTTTACATGAACTACTTTCAGCTGCAAATTTCACTCTGCAGATTTCACTCGTGGTGGAGATAGGAAGTTTTACTGTGACAGCTGCTGGGGAATTCTCCTATGAAAGGAATCATAGAATGGTTTTTGTCAGAAGGGACCTTAAAGATCATCTCATTCCAACCTCCCTGCTAGGCAGGGACACCTTCCATGAGACCAGGTTGCTTAAAGCTCCACCCAGCCTGGCCTTGAACACTTCCAGGGATGGGACATCCACAGTTGTCTGGGCAACCTGTTCCAGTGCCTCACCACCCTCACAGTAAAGAATTTCTTCCTAATATCCAATCTAAACCTACTCTCAATTTAAAGCCATTACCCCTTGTCTTGTGAGAAATACCTCTGCAGCTCTCCTGTAGGCCTGCTTTAGGCACTGGAAGGCTGCTCTGGGGAATTAGGTGTCCAAATTAATAGGTCCTTTAAGACATGCTTGAAAACAGACACTTACACCACTAATAGGACATTATTGGTAGAGTAAGTCTATGAAAAATTTTGTTAGAAATTTCTGCAAAATTTACATTAGAACCCAATGTATAAGCTTTTTTTAATTGCCAAAAGAAATCTTTTAATAAATTGCTGAAAAACTGAGGTTGTCAGGAGATTTTTCTGCCACACAAGTCATGAAAGTTCATACATGGAGATGGGAGGTAGTGCACTCTTTAATTGTGAATTTGAATGAGATTTTGAAGCCCCATATTTTTCCTAATTTTTCCCACATACTGTACCTTCAGAACAGAATGCTGAGAAGATGAAGTCCTACCAAAGAAACTGTCTTATTGTCCTTACTGCGTTGAGGCATTGAGACTTAGAAATTTGTAGAAAAGGAAGACGTAGGTGTCCCTTTTTAACCACACTATGTTCTCAGAGCATTTTTTGGCTGTTTTTTCAGAAGAGAAAAACTCCCATCTCTCTTCAGCCCCAGAAGTGTCTTTGTTGGAAGCCGAGGTACCTAGACATGCAGGGCCCTTGTTTTGCATTTGTGAAGATAAATTTGGTGTTCCTCAGTATGTTGAACTCTGAGTCTTCCCAGCCTATTTATGAAAATTGCTGCCACTCAGATCACATTCAGCTGAGACCTTAATTTGACATTTCCTCCCCTATGAAACCTTTGTTTTTGAAGACAGTGACAGGAAAGAGGGGAAGGCAAAACTGTCAGTCACAAAGAGGAGTGTGCAAGTAGAAGTAGGATAAGAATGGATTTAGAAAGTAGGAGGAGGCAGAAGTCTAAACATGTCATTTTTCAATTATAAATGGTGTATCTACTTTCTTCTTTATATTTTCAACAACTCAATTACTATTATTTTTGGATTAATTAAATGCACTTTTTGAAACTGCATAGCATATTAAAGAGATAGTAGTTTCTTACTTTTGAGTTCTTTGGACACAGCAGCTTCTTTTTTATCTGTAAGAGAAAAAAACCCAAACACATATGCATAAAAACATAGGAAGGATAAAGGTAGACAGAAAACTGCAGCATGTGCTTTAGACATGAAACAGCTTATTTGCTTTAAAGTGCATTGGAATGATACAGATTCATTTCACTTGTGTTTGTTTCATTGTACAGTGGCACTAATTTAACCCTAAGTGTAAATACAGGACAGCCTGTGTGACCCTGAACACTCTGGTTTAATTTTGGTCTGGTAGTACACGAGGTTTGACACGTGACTGAGTTACCACGGCTTATATGTAATAGCTGAGCTGTGGTTGCTCACCACGTGCATGTTGTCAGGCTGCAGAAACTCAAGGGAGGAAGTGCCAGCAACCTGAGTACAGAGATGTAATGAAAGGCACTCTCTTCATGCAACTGTTGACAATCACACAATTGAGGCCTAGTTTGGACGATTTTCCACCAAACACCTTTTGGACCTGGAAAAACTCAGTCCTACATATGGTCCATGGAGGCAAAAACTGTCCCTGGTTGACTTGAATAAAATTGACATGACTTAGCTGCATCAAAATGCAGCATGGCCAGGCAATCTACCAGAAAGACTTAACTAGGCTGTTTTCAGTCTCACCTTCACTGAAGGTGGGATTTTTTGCAACTTTTTTGTAAGACATTTTTTCTGATGGCTGAGAGATTTGGAATCTTTATTAAGGTGATATAAGTGTTCAGAAATACTCAGGGATGGCTTCTCTCTCCATTTTAATTCTTGGTGCTATTCTTCCTCAGGGCTTTTAACTGGGTACAAAAATCACCCATTTTTAGAAACGTACTTGGTGCCTCACATGCCTTTTTCACTACAACCAAGAAATTATTCATGGGGTCCTGTGAGACAGGAGCAAAGGGATGCATAGAGTAGTGGTAGAAGGTACTCCCCCGGTTGGTTATGAGGAAATTAACATCCTCTCTAACAGGCTATAATGTGCCTGGAATATAGGCAGGCTAAGGCTTATGTCCACAACATATATGAATGATAAATGAATTGTGCTCTTAAACGCTAATACAAGAAATACTTCAGGGCAGAAACTGTCAAATTAAGTTGCTTGCAAACCCAAGACTATGCCATTACTGCTAATAAGAAGAAGTTGCTTCTGTTTCTGTTGCTTTCTAAATTGCTGTAGAGAAGTTGATATGAGATAAGGTAATACAAATGACTGCCAAGTAGTCTAATAAAAAATCTTGAAAAATTTGGAAGAAAATATATTTCTACTTGGGTGATATGCTGCTCTGAACTGAAATATTTCTGGGTTAATCCTCTGTTTCCACTAACTCTCTGTGAAAGCATGTTCTGCAGGCATTACTTCAAAGTATGATAATTACCACATTTAGATGAAATTAATCATGAAGCAGCTTCCAGCCATGTTAGCTGGCTAAGGAGCCTATTGAAGCCTTCAAGAAGTGCCTATTAGTCGCCAGATATGGAAATTTTGAAAGGTATACATGGCAGAGATATGAATCATTTATCACAATAATCTCCTATTGCTGGAGGTTATAAAAAAATAAATAAATTGACAGCATCATTTACAATAACAGACTGGATCTAAATAAAGCCCTCAAGTTCTTTATTTCCTTTTTTAATATAAGTTGTCATTTATTAGGGCAACATACTTTCATATATTTTAAACCCATAATTTATTTTTAAAGAATCGATGTGTTTTCCCATCATCTGAAATATATTACATATAGTAAATATAGTAAATAGCTGGACAATATTTCCAGTAAGAAAATCTTATAATTTGGGGGGTTTGTGTATTTTTTTTGTTATTTTTAAAGTGCAGAAAAATTGCCAATAATTTATTCCAATAGCACATATTAATATGAAAATGTAAATAGCTTTAGGATAGTCTTTTAAAACCAAGGTGTCTCACATTTGATTTCTAAAGCCATATTTATTCAACTGGGTTGGAGTGATTTACAGAAAATTGTCCAGAGGAGGTTGTGTAGGACCTTGAACCATAGAAGTACTTTTGAAGATATATAGCATTTATATCTACACACTTCAATGAAATAAATGACCTAGTTGCAAAGAAATGAACAACTAGCAGATCTTACAGAAGGAGGGAAAACTGAACAGGACTTCTGAAGTCCCTAAATATGGTTACCTGCTGTAAAGCACAATTAACACATAACTTATTAACTCAAAGGAAAAAAACCACCAAAAAATGAATTGACCAATGAATTATATTAGTGCAATTTCAGACAATGAGAAATTTTTCTCATTCATTTTTGCTTTGCACAGGTCTATGGTTTAACTTTTAAACTATGGGTGTGTGTTTGGGAACATAGCTTATATTAAATCAGGTTTTAATATTCATTATGTCTTTTTCTTAACAACAGCAATATGTACTGTTGTTTCTTGGTGGGTATGTTAGTTAAGAAGAGAAATTTCCAAAAAAAGAATTTCCTCAGAAAGTTTTTAAGACGTTTGATATTTAGGTCTTCTTAAAGGGCTCTTGTAAACCACCCAAATACTGTGCAATTCAAAGGTTTGGGTACTTCTGACAACCCTATCCATTGCCTTTTCTTGAAAAAACCTGCAACAAACTTTAAAAGGCCAAGCTGATGAAATAATTCGCCATTTGTGGAGCACTGTGAAGCACCCTTTTCTTTTTAACAGTTATTCTCCAGAGGCATTTGAAGACAATTGTATTCTGGTCTATGTTCTCAAAAAGTGAGCATGTTTGTACAAGCTCTCCTCAGGTGAATGAACAGGTTTTTCTTTTATTGACTCTTGTGAAAGACTAAAGTACAGTAATACTTAAAAAATTATTTTACTAAAAAACACCAAATATTTAAACAAATATGATCTGACTTTGTTCTTATCTCTTCAGGCCGGAATGATCGGTTTTGAATTTGAACTAGGAATGAGCATTTGGCAGCCAGAACAGATGTATCTCAGTAGAACAGCAAAGCAGTATTTTATTTTTTTGCCTCTTTTTAGCACATAGCTCTATCTTTTCCTCAGGCCTCTATCAGCATTCTTTTGAAGTAAACTACCAGTACACAGTAACTACAAATGACATCTAAACTACACATGGGGCAAGAAAAAAAAATCCCTCTAAGCTTATATAGCGCCTTTCATGGCAGTGAGTCCCTAGGAGGTTGGTAATAAGCTATTAAACAAGGATGCCCCAGTGCTCTGGTGCAGAGTTTGGTTGTTTGAGTTGAAACAAACTTCCAAAATGCAAAGTTCAAACACTGCTCTGAAGTGAATTCCAGTTCTGGGGTTCACAAAACTTTTACACCTTTTTAACAATGGGTTTGTAATACAGTGTACATTGTACATTTCAGAACAGGAGATCTTCAGCAGCTCCATAAAACCTATAGTTTTGATAACTAAAAGGAAGTTCTGGGAAATAAATGGATTTCAAATTCTACTCTCTTGAAAGGCTTCTCTGTGCCTTTTCTCCTAGAAATCTCTCACTGATACATAAGGGTATTAAAAACTTTTAAAGTATTATTCAGATAAATGAGTATTTCAGAGACAGTATATTGATAGCTTGGATAATGATGCACTGTGCAAAAATAGCTGGCTAAAACCCCTCTATCTATTAGAAACATTATTGTATATGTTGTATCTAAAACAACCTTTCTATTTGGAAGCTTTCCAAAGAACATGATGGTAATACCAAATTTACAAACAGAAACGAATTTCAACATCAGTGGGCAACCACAGTGTCCAAGTTGCATGGTAGCTAATATCCTAATCAAACATAGTGTAACCCTATAGATTCCTCTACGGCTGATCTGGACTAAGTACCAAGACCCTGGGGACTAACTAGATGCCTCTGGAAGATATGATTCACTGAATGAAAAACTAAAGAAAAAATTAAAATGTTAAATAGTTACTAGAAGAGGAATTCTCACCTGAAACCTCAGCTAACACTTGCTACTTTTTCTGTTTTTACCTGGTGATCACATGCTAGAATGGATTTAATCAAACTCCTCTGATTGGCTAATGGTTTACACATACCCACAGAATATAGGTTGTGATGAAAATGCCTCACACAACGTGACCATAGTTCTCCAAGCAGAATGTTTCTAATGAGACTCACAGAAATCTTGCCTTATTTCTTGGTTCTTATTGTTTATTTTGACATAGGTATTCACTAATCTTGTGATTAAAATTGGGAGAATAAAAGAGAAGAGGGCAGAAAAATGAACAGAAACTTCAAGAATCAGAAAGAATTGTGTTGAAAATGAAAATAATATTTTCCAGTGCTTTGAAGTCAAAACTGTGTGGGTTTTTCGGAAATAAAACCAAAAACTCATGACTGTTATTACTGACCAAAGTACAATCAATCGAGTGCATGCTTTGGGAGCTTGGTTCTGGCTTTGAGAGTATAACACAACAGTAGAGCTTTCATGACACTGCACCTTACAAGTATGACAGCTAAGGTTCCCTTTGCTGCCCTGAAGAAGGGTTCACGTAAGTGGAAATAAAAATGATAGCAGGTGGCATCTGATGGCTGAGAACTTCCATCATGTGAATGGAAAACCTAATTAAAGTCGCCTAGGGACCAGTCTCACTACAGTCTGCTCCCAAGCTAGCAGATGTACCAGAATTTAGAAACAATTCATTAAGTGGCACGATTTGCAATTAATGTGATTTACAGTGATAGAAGAGGAACACATCCCAGATAGCTGACCATTTTTCAAAATGAATTGCTGTTGAGCATATAGTAATTAAACAAGGATTTTCAAACTTCCTATTAAAATATACTGTGGTTGAACACTTCTTTTCTTTCATTTACTTGGAGTTCTTAAAACTATTTTACACAGCATAGTATTGATTTCAACTAATATTCCAACAATTATGAGAAGTGTTCAATCCTGACTTGTTTTTAAGAATTTCTTAGTTGCTTTTTAATTTATATTATTTTTGATAATTTTTCACTAATTACATGGCATTACTGAAGTAATTTTCACCTAACCACATCTAAAAGCTTTTGGGAATATTTTTTTATTTTGATTTTGGTCACTTCTGAAACAGCAGGTGCCTATATACAGGGGTGTTTTATCAGAGTATCTGCCCATTCTGTTGTAGTATTTCCATTTTACAATAAAGATTTTAAAAATTCCGTACAATATAGAAATAAAAAATAATATTTCTTCTTCTTAGTGGACTGAAAATCTAGGAAGCCTCTATCAAACCTGCTTACACTAATGTACTATTAAATTTTTAACATGCTGGAACCCCTAAAATTTGACAGCTTAAAAGAGCTGTTTAGAAATATTTCTCCTACTTGCAAAGTTCTCTGTTTGGACCAACACTTGCTTTTTTTCCCTGTCTTAATCACGGAGCATGGTATTGCCATATGCTCTGTGACAACTACTGACAAAAACTCTTTTTGGCTTTCCAAAACAACATTTCTTGGTGAGCATGAGAAAGGCATCTCACTGCACCAACGAGGCTGAAGTTGTGCACAAGGGAAAGCAAGGTACAGTGACACAACTGCTTCGGAGCTGTTCCTGACCCGCTTCATGACAGCAATAAACTCCCTGACCAGAGTTTAACTGTCTTGCTTTGAGAATAGTGGGAATAACAGGGAAATTTATTGGCAGAGGCCAGTAAGCCTTGAATCCCAGACTGCAGGTTTTGCGTTTATATGTTTTGCCTGCAGAGATTTCCCCATGCAAAATAAAGGGAAACTGCAGATGATGTTCTTATAGCTGGGTAAAATGGGCAGATGCAGAGCTTCTGGATGTTAAAATCAAATTTCCTCAAGCAACATGGACTATAATATAGACTGGACTATAATATAGAACTTCTAAAATGTACTTTTTAAGCTGATGTGGCATGTAAAAGGGTTTGAATAGTCTCGGGTAATGAAAAAGGAGTTAGCTAACTAACATTCTTCTGTTGTTGTTTACAATAGAAAATTGGGGATAGTACTCTTAAATTTAGACAGATCATTTTCCACTGAAGCTGGTAAAACATGCAAACCTTTCCGTCTATTGTCTGTGACGGGTGCCTTCTCACCTCACCATTGTCTCTATTTCCTGTCCACTCACAGTAGCAGGATTTTTGATAGTTTCTAAATTTCCTCAATGTCTCCAAGTCCCTTCTGATCACCAGCCCTTACGGGTGTTCCTTCCCCTCTGCAGTAAGTGTCTCCTCACACCATCAGGTCTAACACCATTTGCAAAGCAGCTCTATGTTCTGTGCAGCCAGCGAGTGCCTGCAAGCCCTGAGCACCAGCACATCAGAAGCAGATAGCAACCTAAAGCCCCCAGAGCTTTCCAGAAAGTGTTTTGGCAATGCACGTGGATGAAATACTAAATGTTACCTCAAACAGATTTCTCAAGATCATTAAAAAGGTTCACTCAGTAGAGCAAAAATAAAGCAAGTAGAGGAGGGGTGTGAGCAGACAAGTGATTCAGTTACAGTGAGAAGAAGCCTGCACTTGGGGAATGGCCAATTTCAAGTATACTAGTGGTTCACAGTTCCACTAATTGGTGATTTCTCCTCTCTACTTTGTAATTGCTGGAATGGATTCAGTCTCTCCTACTGCAGAGCAGGTAGAAACTTGTTCATGTTAAATACATGCTCATGCATGAAGAGTATCCTGGTTTGTATCAGAAATCCCCTGGCCAGAGAGACGAGGACAGTGATCATCTCCCTGTACTCGGCACTGGTGAGGCTGCACCTCAAGCCCTCTCTCCAGTTTTGGGCCCCTTGCTTCTAAAAAATCATTGAGAGACTGTGTCTCTCTTTTGAGTGAGTCCAAAGAAGGGCAGCGGAGCTGGGAAGGGTCTGAACCACAAGCCCTGTGAGGAGCAGCTGGGGGAGTTGGGGTTGTTTAACCTTGAGAAAAGGAGGCTCGGGGGGACCTTATCACTCTCTCTACAACTACTTGAAAGGAGGTTGTAGTGAGATGGGGATTGGCCTCTTCTCCTAGGTAACAAGTAGTATGACAAGAGGAAATGACTTCAAGTTGTGCCAGAGGATGTTTAGATTGGATATTAGGGAAAATTTCTTTGGAAAAAGGGTGCTCAAGCATTGGAAGAGGCTGGCCAGGGAAATGGTTGAGTAATCATCCCTTGAGGCATTTAAAGTGTACGTGTGTCGCTTGGAGACATGGTTTAGTGGTGGACTTGGCAGTGATGGGTTTAAGGTTGGACTCAATAAGCTTAAAGGCCTTTTACAACCTAAAAGGTTCTATGCTTCTATATTACCTTCTGTGTTCATCAGGCATGGTTTAAAAAAGCAAAACTCAGGAGCATGATATGAGATTGCAGTCATCCACACACAGGAAGCTGTAAGTGCAGCTAATTATAGAAACTGCAGTCATTTAGGGAAAAGGTAATGGTTTTTTATGTAGCAAATGTGAGTAATAACATTAATTCCTAAAACTTAGGAATCAGATATTTTCCTGGAATAAACTGTCATTTGAATTAGTGTAAATATTATAAGAGATTAAAATTTTCTTCAGCATTTTTAATCTTTCCTTGAAACAGCTGGGGGATACACTCTAAACTTTTCTTAATAAAGCTCAGCACCAATACTTTTTGAATGATTCAGAAGAGAATTTTGGGTTAGAATAGGCCTTGTTAAGTGCATGTATGCTATGTGTCCTTGTGATATCTCTTTCTGTACTTCTCAACACTTTTACATTTCTTTCTATCTGTTGGACAGATAGATAGAAGTACAGATGGCATCTATAGACAGTATCACTAAGAAGAAGATATTTTCATATTTCTGAACACAGATGCAGTCAACATCCTCACCCTGTGAGCAGGGAGATCTTAAGTAATGAAATGTCCATCCATTCATCTTTATAGGTGACACACTAATCACACTCTCGTAAGTGAGGCAGAATCTATGACAAAGCAACTTCATGCAGAACATACCGCAATCAAGCTAAAAATCAATTCTTTTATAACCACAGTTATGTACGGCTCTTCTGTTAAAGAATATTTGCCTATTCTGTTTTCCTAATCATTCAGTAATACTTTATCTGACTTAGTCTCTCAGAGTTACGTATAGCAAACCACAAAATTGTCTCTGCTTCTTGAAAAACAGATCAGGAGAACACGCAAAGCCATTGGAAACATTTACTGAAAGGTTAAACAATTGTAACTAAAAGTGAAGTGTAAAGGATTATATTTTGTCAGAAATACCCCTGATCTATGAACCTTTCTAGGGGAAAGGCACACAAGAGACTGAAGTATACTTTCAATTCAGTGACATGAATGTCTTTATCTAATATGTGCTCATCAACACTTAGCAAAAGCTTTTAAAGCTTCATTTCAAGGTCAAGAGAAAAAATATTTTTTTCTTTTTAAGTGTAAAGCAAAAGAAAAGAAAGAAAATCGTCCTGATCTCAGACTCTGAAGATTCCTCCTGACTGATTTTAACTGTGAGTCAAGCCATGAACTTGTCTATTTAGCAACAGCAGAAAATAGCGTTGCATTGTTTTGTCACTTCAACCTGGCAGATGTATCTGTGCATGGACATTTAACATAGAATAACTATCCCAAATATCAGGCCTGCTGACTCAGATACACATCTTATTTTGAGGGCATAGAACAGTTTTCCTTCATTAAAGAGATTAATTTTGCATTGTTTGAGGCATAGGCATATTCTAATCCTGTTATTTCTGGATGTGACTGGAAAAATAAACATTACATTAATCCCCAGACCAGCATAAAGAGGGTTGAAGAAATAAATTAGATTCTTTAATTAAAGCTATGCCACCCAGCTGCTCGCACAGCACAGGTAGTTCTTTCTACATATCTGAAAGTCAAAAGGCAAACTGTTTATTTGGTTGCCTGTGTGGGCTTTAGATTATTTATCACCTTCAAGCTTGATTATTCTAGTATCGTATCTTCCCAAAAAGCTTCTTATTAGACTGGCAATACAGTGTCAGAACAGGTTGCCTCCTAGACACTAAATTACTTTTATGCTTTGCTCAAGGAAGGTTCTCTTGCCAACTCATCAAAAAGTGAGTGGAAGTGCAAACCCAAGCCTTCTCCGTTTTATCTGTATTTATTAAAGGGTTGACATTACTAATTCTTTGCCAACCAGATCTTACCAACATCACTCACCATTTGTCTCTCTCACATCTCCCCCTACTTTGTGCAGTCCAAGATGGAAAAGAACAAACAGAAAACACCAGATCTGGACTGAGCAATACTCAGCATTGACTTGAAAGCATTCAACTCCCAATAGTCAGGAAAAGGGCCACTGAAAAATGGTCTTTTGTCTGCTGCTAGCATTTCCAGGGACAGGGCAAGTGCTGCAGACAGTGAATACTCACCTTCTTCTGTGCTAGAGATTTCTTTGTACAACACATGGAGGGGGGTGCGGGAAGTAAATAAAAAGATTTCCAGTATGGAAATTACAGGGGAAAATACTGTTACTACTCCCTGGATGGAACGTGGTCAAGATACTTGACCTCCCCCACACAGTACAATCTGAAGGGGACTAAACAGAGGGGGGAGTGGAGTGGAGACACTGCAGTCAGATTCTATCAAAAGCCTTGCATAGGAGGGAACTCAGTGGTACTTTCTACTTGATAAGCCACACAACAGCTGAAAACCAAGGGAGATGAAGGAAAAAGACCTGCTGTTGTGTCAGCAGCTGTGGTAAAATTGCTTTCCTCTGACTGATGCGTGTCCCAATCCCAAGATTATCTCAGATATTATACTGAGGTACCCACCACCAAGGTACTACCACTCCTCACTGAGTAAGATGTATGACTAAACTCACTTGAACTTCACCTGAACATAAATAAATATGTGTAAATAAAAGTAAATTAAGAATCGGAAGAAGTCAGGGAAGACTCCATCATAACTTCTGGGATCAGTCTGATCCCAGATGGGCTGAACCTCTCTTCTCCCCCATAGGGATGCCTATTGGGTAAGAGCTGTATTCAATGCATGCTGAATTATTATCTCTTTAGTATATTGCTTTGAATACATTTTTGCAGTTAGACACTATCACTGGCAATCCTTGAACCTTAACCTTTTACAATTTTATTAATAGAATGTTATTCTGTGAACTGTTAATATGAGTCCTTAACGGGTGCTCGCTGTCACTGGCAGAGGTAACGATGCGGAGATCCAGGAAAGGTCTCTCTGGTTGGTGTGAGACCCTGAACAAGTCAGTCAAAGCACCCTCTGATCTGGCAAAATATTCAGTAAAGAGTCCCCATAGTGGGACATTGACAGACTGACTGGGCACAACAGTCTCAGTTTTCCTGGGGCACCGACAGACAAATCAAACATTACGGATTTAAGAAAATCTCCCTTTTTCACATGATAGTGCACAAGGATGGGAAAAGAGATGCAGTTTCTTCTAAAGCTGATTCATAGTAAAGGAAAGAGGACATGAGTCTTCCACCTCAGAATCACCACATCAATTACAGTGGAGAGTCATTCTTAGACTGAATCAGTTCCCATTGTGAGGTGAAGGACAGACAAGGGAACGGCAGGAAAAAGTTATTTCTAACTCTTTCTCTCTTTTCATTTCATCTAATTTCTAGCTCTTGAAACCTAACCATGTCCTCGAATGGCACAAGTGTTTGATTTTGTTCTGGTATAAATAATGTTATCATTCTCAGCTGAAAAACTCTTTCAATAGGTAATATGGCACAGAAGCACCATGATGAGTTTGCAGCCTCTGTACTTTTTCACAAAAGCAGAGGAGGTGTTTAGGAACTCCGTTCTCACAGAAAATCAATGGGAGTTATGTGTCTAGCCTTCTGTGACCTGTTTGTATATCCACCAGGTTACATGCTGCATCTTTAGGCACGCTTTGAAATCATGTTGTCAATCACTGATGATGATGGAGCATAGAATTCAAAGTCTACTGAGTGCTTTGACATTTCAGTGTAGGACATATTTGAACTGCCTTTTGTCTTCTTTCAGGAGCAGACTCCCTTAACAATAAGTCACATGGAGACCATGGGAATTGTCTTTCTGCTGTGTTTGCATCTCTACTCTGCCAGATTTTTTTGCCTCCTCCCTCACTGTGAACTTGTTTTTATTCTTCTGTTTTTATCTGTTTGGGGAGATACAATTTGATTTTTACTAAATAGCCATATCTGTCTTGAGGATTTCTGGAAATGTCAATTAGGAAAGCAGGCTTTTCTATTTTCCATGGAAAACTAAATACTTAGAGGACAGCTACCAGTCATGTGTTCCCCTTAAAAAGGCTTATAAAAATAATGCAGAAAGGAATTTGTGTTTTTGCAATGAACCTGCAAGGCAGTTGTCTCCAGCTGCATTCCTGCATTGACTCTTCACTACATTCTCTTTTAGCTTATTATGTATATCTCTGAGGGTATACCACATAATGCTCAAGGCTAGAACACACCATCAGGCTATCTAGTTTGACATTTTGTTGTCAGAGACTCCTATATTTCAGCTGGGCACCTTTTCAGCTGATGTGTATTTTTCATTAAGTAAACAATCATCTTCTGCAGACACCAGGGAAAGCAATATCCACCCTGTACTGTGGTAGTTTATCACCCTTAGTGTTAAGAACATGTACCTCATTTTCAGTCTGGATTCAGTTAGCTTCAGATCCCAGTCATTCATTCTTGTTTAACTATCCCTGCTATGTTAAAGGGAGCTATTGTAGCAGGAATCCTTTTTTTTCCTGCAAAGGTACTTAGTATCCACAATAACAAAGTCACCTCTTACTGAAAAGATGAATAGAATACTTTATTCTTCTATGTGGAAAAAAAAATCCTTACTTTGTAAATAACTCAAGTGACTATTTTTTGTTCTTTCTCCAATATGGACCTGCAACTTCCAGTCTCTTCAGTGCCTTATAGACAGGTGATGTGTGGCCACGGTCAGTGTCCCCTGTTACAAGGTTTATAATTTCATGTCTGTATGAAAAAGTATCAGCCTCAATTTTCCATTCACCTTGTCAGTTTTAAAGCTACCTTCCAGATGTAAATGTAAGTGGCAATATAACACAAGGCAGTAGGGAATTGGGCCCTGAGGTTAGACAGACTATATTTGGGTGTCACAAGAGAACATAACTCTGAGTAATGGGATAAAATTAAGCAAGGGAAAATTTAGGCAGACTGGAATGAATTACTTCTTAACTGTGAGATCTATGAGGTTGTAGAATAATCTGTGGGAATTGATGGAGGCCTAGTTACTTCAGACATTTAGAACTAAACTGGCTAAAGCACTTGAAGATATTCTGTAAGGAATTATCCTGCATTGCCAGAAGGAAGGATTAGATGACCTAGTAGGTCATTTCCGTCTCCACTTTCTGTGATTTTGTTGTACAAAGCCCCACAAACAGGAAATTGTTATCAAAGTCAAGAGATGCCCCTAAACCCTGTTTGTGTAGGAGAAAAAGTGTGAATTACACTGCTTGCTCATAACTGTGCAGCAATCCTAATCCAGCATTTCTGTGGGTTATTAAATGCTGCCAGTGCTGATGGCTGCATGCATAGTTTGTGAAAGCAGAAGCATCTACTAATGAAGAAATGTCAGGAAACTGCAATTAAGAATAGGATCCAGGAGAAGAGCAGCAGGAAAGGAAAAATCAGAATGGGCCCGACATGCATAATAGGGTCATGAGCGAGTTATTAGTCAGGAATGGATTGGCCTGTAGTAGAGGAGATGAAACCTGAAGCTGCAGTCATCCATTTGGGAATACTAGGTGGTTTTATAGGCTTTGGTGTATGGGCATTGATTCATATAATGATATTACCAATTGTCCTAATTAAGATGAAATCAGAGCCAGGGGCTTTGCTGAGAGTTGTACAAACCCACAACAAACCAAACCTCTGCAGAAATGTATAAGTGGATGAACAGTCTAGCAGAGAAAGCTGTCAAAAGAATATTGGTAAGAAACACCCTAGAGAAGGATCACACAGTTCTAATGTCCTTAAGTTCCTCCTTTGTTTTGTGTGTGTGCTTTAACATGGTTTGTTCCTAAAACAGCTCTCAACTCGTAACACACTGTGCTTCCTTAATTATTGCTCTTATACATTCATCTGCTTGAGGAATCACAAAGCAACTCATTGCTTATTATTTCTGTCACTTAATTTTTGCATTTGTCTCTTCTCCTAATCTTTCTAAATCTATCTTCAAGTAAACACAAACTATAGGTTCCTGTTCTGGGTTCGGCTGGGACGGAGAAGTTAATTTTCTTCTTAGCAGCCTGTATGATGCTCTGGTTTGGATTTGTTACTCAGACACTTAACAAACCAGCATTTTGGCTATTGCTGAAAGTGCTTGTACAGCTTTAGAGCTTTCTCCTTTTCCCACTCTGTCTGCGCCTACTTGGGGCTGGGAAAAGGTTGGGAGGAGACACAGCTGGGACAGTTGAACCGAACTAGCCAGATGTGTATTCCCTACCACATAATGCCATGCTCAGCAATAAAAATTGAGAGTAGAGGAAGACCAGGGGAAGCGTGTCCTCTGCTCCAACTGGCTGGGCATTTGTCTGCTTGGCAAAGTGGTGAGCAATTAGGTAATTTGTTTTTCTCGTCTTTATTTTATTTATTAAGCTGTCTTTGTCTCAACCCATGAGTTTTCTCACTTTTGCTCTTCCTTTTCTCCTCCCTGTTGTGTTGATAGGGGGGAACAAATGAGTGCCTGTGTGGGTGTTTAGCAGCTGGCCAGGGTCAACTCAATACAGTGCCTTTTCATCATTAAAATAAAAAAGTAGAAAACCAGTTAGACAGGGTTCTACCACTCAAAACTCCTACCTTCTACTTGTAACAGCCATTCTGAAAATGGGTCTGGTCAATCCAAAATGCATCATAGCACTTATATGTGCACTCCACTTCCTAAGTGATTCAGTTTTTACCTTTTCCTCACACTTTGTCTAATAAGCCACAAGAAAATTTGTGAATAAACACATTTCATTTTCTGTATGTGACCAACCACTTACAAAATACCTTAGGCTCTCTTGTTCTGGTTTCACAATTCCATTTTTTTCCTTGTAAGCAACCTAAATTGTGACAGCCTCTACATGTCACTGGCTGTTGCAGATCTTACATCGTGGCCTCCTCTGAAAACACACATCACACATCATCCTCCCATCTGCTGACATCTCTTGTGTGACATCTCTCACATAAGGGAACATGAGACACATCACCGTGTCCAAGCTGGCTGCTTGAAGCTGTCAGATATTCAGCTGGAAATACACTCCTGGCAGTGGGCAGGGCAGAGTGAGGAGTTTCAAACCCTGCTCTTGAGAGGCAACAGAGATGTCTTCCTACAAATGTGTGCAAGTACAGCCCATTTGCTCATCAGAAAAAAAACAGGATCAACATTTGTATCCCCGATGAAACATTCAATCCATTGCAGTTAGATCAGCCCAAAGCTTTACAGGCAGTGTGATTGGCATCTGCTTTTCTAGATCAGTGGGTTAGCCAAGCATGTTTTTTTTTCCCTGATTATAACGTATGTCATAAGGTATATCTTAATTAATTTTTACTTCTCTGGCAGTACTGAAAGTATTTACATTCCAAAATTATTCTTCTGAGAATAGTGTCATATTTAGATGACATTCTAACATATTTCCAGCCATGAAAGCAATAGGATAAGCAGCGTGGGGAGGTAAGTAGTAGGTTCATCATTACTTCAGTAAACTCTTTTTAAATAGCCACATTTGAAAGCAAACAACAAAAAACCCCTCAGGCATATGGATTGAAAGAAAAAGATAATTTGCCACCAGGTGTCAGTAGTGGTTCTTTTATTATAATAGAAGGCTTACTATCAAGACTGAAAAGGTAGAAGTTGAGCCAAGGAAGTCACAAAATTAAATGCATTTTTTAATTCTTGTTCAGACTAGAAATTTAAAAATGATTGAAAGAATTTGTCTTCTGGCCTGTATAGAGGACAATAACAAAAAAGGTACTATTGGTGTATAAAATGGTCTTTTCCCTCCATTTCCTGCTAAATCATTGTGGGTTTTTTTTCAAATTACAAGGACTGTCCTTTAAAGAAAATGCATCTGTGGTTAACCCTTGCAAAAACTTGCTGGGACCTGGTCAGTCATGTTTGCTCTTGTCTGATCACCTCCACTCTGCTCTACCTGCTACTAACATTCTTCCTCCAAGGTATGGTTAAAGACAGATTTGCTTGCAGTCTTGATCTCACTGGGTAACAGAGTAGCAATACCTGGTTATCCCACTTCTGTGGCAGTCATAAGATACTGTTTTCAACTTTTATATCCAAGATCAACTTTTAGTTTGCTTTTTTCATGACTGCAGAGTGACTTCACTTGGCTGTTAGTGACACAATTAAAATGTACCTCAGTGTCTGTAACTTTAAGCCCCCAGAGACTTTTCCTAGTCAGGAGGCAAAGATTTACTGTGGTGTCTAAAGAGAGACATCACCACTCCCCTTCTCTGCTAACACTGCCTGGCGTGAAACATATGACACGGTATCACATGTCATAGATATATATTTACCATATTAATATCTTTATCAACGATCTGGATGAAAGGATCAAGTACCCCTCAGTCACTTTGTGGACAATACCAAGTTGGGTAGGAGTGCTGATCTGCTGGAGGGCAGGAAAGTTCTGCAGAGGGATTTGGGCAGGCTGGATTGGTGGGCCAAGGCCACCTATATTCAACAGCACAGGGTGCCGGGTCCTGCACCTGGGCCACAAGAACCTCATGCAGTGCTACAGGCTGTTGGAAGAGTGGGTGGAAAACTGACTGGCAGAAAATTGTGTGGGGATGTTGGTTGACAGCCAGCTGAACACGAGTCAGCAATGTGACCAGATGGCCAAGAAGGCCAATGACATCGTGGCCTGCATCAGCAATAGAGTGGCCAGCAGGACCAGGGCAGTGATTGTCCCTCTGTACTCGGCATTGCTGAAGCCATACCTTGAAACCTCTGTTCAGTTTTGGGCCCCTCACTTCAAGAAAGTCCTTGAGGTACTGGAGTGTGTCCAGAGAAGAGAGACAGAGCTGGTGAAGGGTCTGGAGCACAAACCTTATGAGGAGTGGCTGAGGGAGCTGGGGTTGTTTAGCTTGGAGAAGAGGAGGCTCAGGGAGGACCTTATTGCTCTCTACAAGTACCTGTAAGGAGACTGCAGTGAGGCAGGTGTTGGTCTCTTCTCACAGATATCAAGTAATAGGACAGGAGGGAATGGACTCAAGCTGTGCCAGGGCAGGTTTTGATTGGATATTGTGAAAAATTTCTTCGCTGAAAGGGTGGTCAAGCCCTGGAGCTGGCTGCCCAGGGAGATAGTTGAGTCGCCAGCTCTGAAGGTATTTAAAAGATATTCATATGTGTAGGGGTATCATTTAGTGGGACTTGACAGTGTTATGTTAGAAGTTGGACTCAAGAATCTTAAAGGTCTATTCCAACCTAAACGATTCTGTGATTCTGTGGCAGGTGCATCCAAAAAATGAATGTGCAACCACTGCAAGCTAGTTCCTTTATTTACGGAGCAGCCCCAATGCTCCTTTGTAGGGGCTTGTATGCTCTGTTGGGAGCATGCATATACCAACACGACAAAATGGAAGTCAGATCATGCTCTCTGATCTGGGACAAGTAGATCTGCACACCAGAACTGCTCGGGGAGGTACTTATGTGTGGTGGCCTGAAAACATTTGTCACTGAGGTCAGAACTGAGGGATTCTTGAACACAGGTCCAGCTGATAAGGCTTTATGATTTTAGCAAAACCATTTTCTTCCTAGACATCAGCTGCATTGTCTGATGTTTCTGGTTTATCACTAGAGAAATAGTATAAGTGTACAAAAAATTGGGATCTTTAATCCAGTTAACACTGGTTTTAGCTTTCAGAAGATATGTATAAACAGAAGATAAGTATGTGGACAACTGACCTGGATTACGTGTCTGTACCTGAATTTGCCCGTATGGAAAGTGGATAAAAAGACACTGACTATCTTTCTAAAGCAGTTATGAGATTTGTTTTCAAAAAATCCAGGAACAGCAGGAAGATCACTAATGACAGTTGAAACAGAATTTTAGGTAGAAAATGATGTGATGATCTAGGCTGATGTTTTTATTGCTTTATAAACTCATTTCACCTATGTGATTTGTTTTGAGAACCAAAACAAAGTGAGAAAAGAGTTTACAGCAATCAAGGACAAAGGCTGGTGTGAATATAATTTCTAAAAAAGATGATACAAGAAGAAGCAGAGAAGCTCCAGACTCTGGGAAAGGGACCATCAGGAAAAAATCTACAAGCAAATTATGTGTGCCTGAAAGCACCAGCCTCTGTATATTAATTTTCATGTAGGGTTGGACACCGAAGCTTTAACAGAGGGGTCCCTTTTCTCAGTCTGATTGCAGACTGGAGCCTCCTGGGCTGATGTGTCCCAAGCACCAGGACAACCTTTGGGAGAGTCTGGCAAAGGCTTGTATCTGTTGAGGTGCAGCAAGCCCCTTAACGGGGATTTGGAGATGCAGCTCTCTCTTTATCCAGAGTAGCACTGCTTAGATTTTTGTAAAAGGTTTTGAAGTCTGACTGTACCAGACCCTTGTGTCTGATCATTATGTCTGTTTAAGTTAGACCTCTGAATTTGTAAAAATGGAATTATCTATTTTTCAGGACAATTAACACAATGCTTTTGTATGAGCTGAAGGTCAGAGGATTAATGTGGTTTTATCTACAATGCATTTCTAAAAGCTAATTAAGAATCATTCAGTTTGCTCTGTACTAAAGACTGAGAGCATTTCATGTTAGATGACTCTTGATCCTTTGCAGCAGCAGAAAGACAGGAGGGGAGAGAGAGAGAGAAAAATGGAGGGAGAGAGAATTGGAGAAAGAGTGAGCTGGCATGCAAATAAATATATCACCGGGATGCAGTTAATGAAGAGCAATAAAAAAACCTGTGTTCTGGTAACAGTAGAGATAAAATTGTCTCTTGGACTAAAGGACCAATCTAAAATATTAATCTCCAAATATATTCAGTATTTGCAATTACAAGCATTCCTTATTAGAGCAAGAGAGATGGAGAGGAATATAGAGAAGTGCTTCTCTCAGAACATTATTTTAGAGATGTTTTTATTGCTTAGTGCTTACAGAGCATCTCCTCCTCTCCCTTGAGCCTGACAGCCTATGCATGCCACCATTCCTCTATGGAGAATGCCTGGTTAATGGGCCTTCAGCCAGAGGTGAGACTTCTGGGAGAAAGTATGCAAGGGTGTGGAGCAGAGGTGGGACTTGGGTGCCAGGAGGACCTTGGAGCAGAAGGAGCTGCTCACTGGTTTGGTGATGGGTGTGTGTGGCAGTGAGAAGCCAGCTTGCCCTGAAAACACCTCAGCTTTGTGGATTGCGAAAGTCAGGGGAAGCAAAATGAGGCAAAATCCGAGACATTCAGAGGTAATGCAAGAGTTTGAAAATTGGGAGAGGAGTTTATTTTTCAATGCAGTGGTCTCTGCCTAGCCTTTTAAATGGAAAAGGTAAGAAAATTGGAAGCTGTTCTTTGCTTTTGGATGCTTATCTATTCTGCTGATTCAAGTGCTCAGAGGTTGATTTTCTGTGTCTGTCCAAATTATGTAAACACTATCAGACATCAAGGTGCCTCATTTCAAAACTGGGCTATGGACTATTATCCAGTTGATCAAATATGGCAATTATTTCAGGGAAAACAATAGGTGCTGCCAATCAAAGGTAGAAAGTGCACACGCATTCAAAGAGCAAGCTGAAAGAGGAATAACAGCAACATGTGTAGCTAGAATATATTATGGATTACCATCCTCTCACACAAAGACTGGTAAACTCCAAAGACGCAGCAACCTACAGAGCTAACAAAAGGGACAGAAATGTGCAGATATGTCAGTTTGTTTAATTTGTGTCTTTCTAGCATTGGTAGGATGACTCACTGGATTTAGCAACTGCTTTTGAAGATGAACATATTAATAACTTTATGCTGCAGCTCTGCCATAAAATGTAATCTTTTACAATTCTGTATTCTCACATATTAATAACTTTATGCTGCAGCTCTGCCATAAAATGTAATCTTTTACAATTCTGTATTCTCAAGTGAAATACAAGCTTAGAACCAGAATAAAATTACAAAAGATATTTGAATTGTTAGCTTATGTTCTTTTTAAATCTGTGTTTATACATTAAAATATGCAATTTAGCTAGAAAAAGAATATTTCCTTTCATCCCCATCCCTTCCCCAGTGTGTACGACTCCCTATTATAAAAGCCATGTTTAAATATGGAGCTACCAGGATAGTTGTCCGAGGTAATCTGTGTATTTGTATATTTTGCCAAACATAAATTACCATTTTTCTTCCCATCCATAAACGCTTGAATAGGAAAGCTTATGCAGACCACATATGATTCAGTGGCGAAGAAACCAGTTGCTTATGGAAATTTGCATCTGTAACCCACAGTATTAGTAAACAATGGGACATAGATCCTTTCAGCTTTTGATAACATTCAACAGATTTAAATAATTAGAAAACAGAGCACAAGGATTGCCTTGAGGACATAGTAAAGATAGCCCTGACTATTTACATCCTGTTTTGAACCTTTCTCCTTGGCTTTACGCATTACACTAATCTACAGAAAGGGTAATCTGAGTACTTGAGGGCTTGTAGAAGGTTATATAGAAAGTGACAGACAAACATCAATTGGAATCAGTGTTTCTAGGTATTCAGATGGTGACCAACCACTAGACTGAGAATTTTGTTTCTCCTTGATTTTAATGACACAGTTTTGCAGGCTGTGTCATTTACTGGAGACACTTTTGCATTTCTGCATTAAACATACTTGCAAATTTACTGAAATAATGGGGAAGAAAAATTACAAAATTTTTAGTGTAGACAAGACCCAATTTTTAATTTCTAATCTTATTTAAATTTTTATATTTTTATGCATGAAACTATCAATTAGGTTTAGGATATTCCCTAACTCTAACTTTTAAAAACTTCTTTTCTGGGCATGAATAAAAATTCAGAAATATAACCATCTATTTTCTCCCACATTTAGTGGTTTGATATGGTGATGTTTCTATTTATTACTTAAAATGATCTGTATTTGTAAAATAATTCATGGAAAAATATATGCTCTCCATTCAGTCTTTGCCAGGTAGCCTTTGAAATTAGTTATGCTCTTGATAGATTTAGTGTATGAGTGAAAGCAGTGTTTCTAATGTAATGGTCCCAAGTTCATAGAACAGAAAGTTACATGTATT
>VXAZ01000256.1:3421337-3443184 GCA_013399875.1 Gymnorhina tibicen
TAATATAATATAATATAATACAAACACATTGCAGATAGCTATATATATCTAGATATAAATATACTGTGATACATCTGAATCTATCTATCTATATCTCCACTTAGATTCTTAAATAATAATGAACTACATACACCCTTATCTCAAATGCTTAAAACTTGAAAGTGCTTACACTAAATAGTCAGATATCACCGTAGAGAAAGTCAGAGTTCAATTTCTTACCTGCTTTTTTAATTTCAGGGACAGCTGTCTTCTCATGAGCTTTCTCCTTTTTTCCTGTTTTTTCTAAGATTTAATTAAAGACAGTAATTTGATATGCTAGAACTCTGAATCATACACTCAAATATGCAGTCAACCAAGTCCTGGTGGGCACATACTGAAAAAAAATCTGACTTATCTAGGAGTTCAGATTATTCCCTTAGAGCACTTGCACCCAACTAGCCACAGAGCAATCAGCTGAAAATGAAAATTAATCAGTATGCATCAACTATGGATGATTTGGACCCTTAATAATTCATCAAAAACTGGACAAAAATCAGCAGTGCATGAATGTGGCACCTTTTAGCTTAAGTTCCAGTAGCAATGAGATCATTAAAAAATAATGAATGACTTAAATATTTCACATGAAGTAACACCTTAGTGGATTTTAGATGCTTTCTGGGAATGAATGATCAAAATATTATTTAGATAGATATCATGACTTTCCAGTTTTGTCACTGTAAGTCTCAGTTGTGATTCTATAAAATAAATAGATCTACCCCACCTTCAGAAACTAATTGAATGAATTGATACCATGAATTGAGTGATATCTTCCATGAGTTTTGTGTATTACTGTATAACTATGTCCTGTTATATATGGGCTCCATTAAATTGTTTGAAAAGCCCATAGATGGTCACCAAACAAGACATTTAATTTGTCACAAAATGAGTTTAGAAAATATTGGATACTGAATATATTAGACATTAGATACTGAAGAAGTGGAAACATGCGAATAGTGACTAAGCAACTAAGAGAATGAAAATACAGCTGTAGGCACAGGATTAACCTAACAGAAAACAATGAGAAATGAGCCAGAAGTGTGAGTAAAAGCTGAATGAGGCCAGTAAGAAATGTTTCCAAACCATACCTTTCATCTTCGTTTCAGTGGTAGTCTTCTTTTCATCACTCTTTTTCTTCTCCTCTTTTCTCTCTAAAAATAGAAATTGAAGTTCAGCTGGCTACTTTTACATAGAAACACACAAACAAACATGTATGTAAGTATGCATGTATGTCTACATTTGGGATGGGGAATCCACTAACTGCAATATCTTCAAGATTTGATGAGATGGTCACTTATTACCAGCAGCTCAGAAATACAGCGTACTACTCAGAGAGTGAATGTGGTGCTAGGACAAAACTGGAACAAGCATGCACACCAGATTATTACTTAAGTACTAATTCAAGAAATTATGCCCATTAACCTGGTGTAAGTAAGAGTTTACTGTGGTAACTCAACAGCCATGCACCTGTTCTGCTTCTTTTGTAAAACCTGATTGAATGACAGCAAAACTTGCACGTGGTACTTGGGAACAAGAGTAGAATGCCATGAAAAGCCTGCATATACAATACACCTTTATAACACTTTTTCTGAATTGAATCTTTGAAACTGTCATTACAGGACTTCTGTTATTCATGGGGAGTTGTTGTTAAAGCATCACCTACAGAACAACATGACATTATTTCAAAAGCATATGCCTCTACTTTGGCAGTTATTTGGGCAACAGTAGAAATAAGGAGAATATTTTTTCCTTTTTTAAAGCAGGCTACAACAATTTAATTACTTATTTAATGAATGTTTTGAATTAGAAAATTGAGAGTTCAGTAGAGGATATGAGAAACTTATAATTTTTTTTCCTTTGGGAAACAAATCCCCTTTTTGATGGGGAAGAATACAAGAGTACAAGAATAGCTAATCTAAGTGGTTTTTAATTGCTCATCCATAAAAAGCCAAATTTGTTACCTTCAGTTTGTGCTGCATGGTTTTGGGTATTGATATAGTTAGTGGAACTATAGTTTTCGTTTCGTGATCTTTTACTGTTACAAATGTGGATAAGAAACCAAGTTTTTTTATCTTACAAAAGATAGAATCATAAGCCTTTAAGCAAGAATCTTTTCTTTAATTGAAAAATATATAAGGTATAGGAATATTTTCAAATCCAAGCAAATATACTCCTGTCCCCTGCATAAAACTAACATGAAGACAAAGGAAAAATAAAAAAAATCCAAACTTACTTTTCACTTCTCTAGGTACCACAGTAGACTTTTCTTCTGCATGGAAAAATATATAAAAACAGGGAAAAAAAATTAAAATTTGTACAGCATTTTACCTAAACCAAAAGAAATATGTGTATTCGATTTTTGAAAAATTAAAGAATTGCTGGGTTTATAGAGTACTTGAATTCCACTGTCTGTCCATGCTGATTTCACAAATAAAGTTATTTTGCCTATCATGGAGGCAATGTATTTATCAATATTCAGGGTCTCCTCAAATGGTACTTCTGCTGGTTTTCTGACAATTGGTTTTAACATTAAGCATAATATAGATATGTTCCACTTCTTTCTTGTTTTAAACAGATTTGTTCAATGTGTTTCCCTTGTTACTGCCTCCAGAAAATCCTCACATGCGTTCTACACAATGTTTCTCTCAGAGTTTTGTGTGCTTAATTCTTCCTGCTGAAACCCTGAGCACACTACACTTCCAGCTACAAATTTCTTTGTGTTGTGACTGTGCTTTGTGATACTCAGGTTTCTTAGGTATGTGTAGAGTGTCAGAGTAGTGCTCATCCTCCACTAACTTGTTTGGAGCTTCATATTCTTGTATCCTTTAATATTCTTGTAATCCTCTCTCTCTCTCACTCTGACACACTGCTCCAGACACTTTGCTAGGCACTGCAGATGTCTCCTCAAAATGAAAGTCTCTTCAGCTTCAGATTTCACCCAAGCTGTTTCACAGTTCTACTTCCCAGTGCCACTTATGACTTTTCAGTGGATTATTTCCACATGTAATGTAGATCTCCTCTAATTTCTAAAATGTGGCTTAATTATTTGTTTACTCTGTCTGAATCAACCAAGACCGTTAAACACACCAAGTGGTCAGTTACTGACAGAAAAGAACTTCCTTCTGTCTTCCTACCATGAGCCTTTACTTGTAGTAACTAGAGGCTGAAGTGCTGCTGGTACTTCTGTAATGTCCATTTTTTTCTGAGTACCTCAGTTCTGGTGAGTTAAATTGATTTTTTTGCTTTTTTACATTTCTGGGACTAGGTGATGCACAAGAATAATTTGTAAGCCCAAGATCCTTACAAGATTCTCTTTAATCCGAGACTATTTCTGCCTTTGAACTTGTAGCATTTTGCGTGCCTTGGGCCCAGAAACACACATGAAATCTGTCTTAAGTTGCATAACAAGGTTCAGAGCCATATGTGTCTTGAAAGCCACAAGTCAAGGCATGGAGCTTTGGGAAGTGAAGCTTTGTATGGAAGATGGACAGGAAGCGGCAGGAATTTTTACTGCCAATAGCCCAAGCAAAGATGACGACATCCCTGGCTGCAGAATCTTCATTGCCAAGTCATTCCACCAATTAATCCCACTGACATAATTTTCTTCCATCAAGCTCTCAAGTTGCATTATGCAGAGTGTCCAGGCAGCTTTGAGATGTCTATATTTGTCATGAAATTTCTGTGGGATGATTACATAGAAGTATTAAAGGACTGTGGCCCCTGTTTCCCAAGAAGATAAATCGCCTTGGTCAAGTCTGAGAAGAACAGTCACTGAGCTGTCATTCACATCTCAGCTGCATCTGGCCCCGCTGATGTCCCTCACAGATACTATTGAGAGAAATTTGTGTAAATGAGAACAATGGGCTTGGTAAAGGGGTAATATGGAAAGAGATATTTCTGACTTAAGGAAGTAATCCCATTTCTTGAATAAACTTATTCCCTCTCAATTTGAGCAGCTCACATTTAGAATATTGCATATTAAGTGTGTATTTAACACCAGCAAAACTTGTAATTTCTGAAGCAGTAAATGTAGTGGGCTGTCTGCAGATATATACACAGCTAAATTTAGAGGCAGAGCAAATGATTAAATAAGAACTTAGGCAGGTCTTTTGCACTGTAAAATATGAACCTCATCTGTTAATTGAAAGCACTTATTTTTTTAGCTAGGAATAGTTACAGAACTACAAAGGGCCATGGATCAACTGCATAAAGAGGGATCATAATATGCAAAAATTGTGGGTTACACAAGGAAACACAAGGTGCTTTTGATGATTCAGTGTGGATCACAATATGAAAATCAAGTGCAATTAACTATTGAAAAATCTATTGCTATTGTTACTGTTTCTTGATAATGTAATTAACTATTTTTTCACCAGTAGCACTAGTCTAAGCCACATTTCATGGACAGTGTAAGACATACGAGTACAAAAAGACCTCACCTTTAAAAGCCTGAAATACATTTACAGGAATGAAACAGGGATGTATGCAGCTGGAAGAATACCTGACAGAATCAGTCAGCAAGGCAAACAATGGACTTTTCATTTAGTCAAGTTTTTTTTCTGTAGACTCTATGCAGAAGTTGAGCTTTATGTAGTATAAGAAGGAGTCCAGTGAGCATGAGAATTGTGAATTGAAGCAGTGATGTACTACTGAATGGGACATTCAGGTAAAAAATTATTCCTGGGTGAAAATTAAAAAGAAGCAGCATAGAATAATTTTCTTGGGAGGTGGCTGGATTGAAGAGAATAGCCCTTGAAGCAAAGAAACCTCTGAGATGGAATTATTTATTTTTTAATAAAGGGTGAAGGACCGAGAATGGTGGAAATCCAAGTAAGATTCAACAAAGACCAAGAAGAGGGGGTTTCAATCTCAATTTCCTTTACCTGTCTTGACAATGTCTTTGTGTTATTCTCATTGGAGAGCAGCTAATTCTTGGACAATGGTGGGAGGGGAGATAACAGAAGCATGCTAACAATGCGGCACTTGAAATCAGGCCTGGTAAGACCAGTGTGCTACTCTGCGAGTGCTGAGTGGAATCTAAATTTAGGGATGCACATGAGTTACGGGGCATAGTGTCACAGGAATGCTTCACAGCAACTGGAAGAAGAAGGTGCTCTAAGAGCTTCTTTACCATATTGCTCCAGATGGTTCATGTGCTTATGAAAAGTCTGATTCTGGAAGGAATTGTCACCTCAATCCATCCCCTCTGAGAAACTGAGGTAAGCAGGGAAGCAAACTAGAGCCACAGATTCCTTCTGGTGGAGAAGCATGCATGTAACAAACACTAACTAGTGGGACTGAATGCCAGAAGTTTGGAGATGTTTTGGTTCACATAAGCTTTCTGAAGTTCAGATACTGATACAAGGCTTATCTGCATCTATGTAAAACCCTTTTGTCAGGAAATCTCAGGAGGAAAGCTCCTGTGAGAGACTTCGAATGTTGCCTGACTTAGTGAAATACTACAACAGCTTTTCTTGCCTACAGATTTGTGTTCTGGCAGAACTAAGGAGCAGCAGAAATACATGTATACTCACTGACATAAAAAACAGAACAAAACAAACATTAATCTAGCTTTGCCTGAGAAACCATAATTCAGACCGAACGCAGTGACTTCATTCCAGATAGAACTTCATTTTTCTCCAAGCAGCCCTGTACACCTTATGCTGTCACTGGCAAAATTTTAAAAGGCCATTAAAAAAAATCCAAACCAAACTGTATTTTTAAAATTTTATTTCCTTATTAATTTTGAAGGGATTACAGTTCCTCTTTGTTTTAGTTGGTGACTGAAAGCCTTTCCCTACTGAACTCAGTAAACCTTTTGCTGTTGATTTCAGTGGGAGTCTGATATTCTTTTAAATATTAAAATAACACTCTGCATTTCAGTTTTTTATGATATTTTTTTCTTTGCCTGTTGCTTAGAGTGGAGGCTGACGATGACTGGTCAGTTGCACTTTTGATTCTAAACAATTTAACACCCATCCACAAAATAGGGTGCCCTTAGGGTTACAAAGCTTTTGAAGAAATAAAAAAACAGTGCAAGGAGATATTTTTGCTTAGTTTAGGATGTCATGGGAACTCACACTTTTAAGATTAAATCCAAATTGCAAGTGAAGATTGACCATAGCTGTCTCTTTGTAAAAAATCTGTTTCTGGGGTAAAAGAGTCCTTGTTGGTCCAGTTATTTTCTCTATGAGAAATAATTCTGTCTTGATTCAGCCAAAATACTGAAAGGTCAAGAAAGATCGAAGAAACCTAAATAGTATTAATCTGAAGTTCCTAAAGTTCTTAGAATTGCTTCTTTTCACACACAAACACATATACATGCCCGCACACATGCACAGACATGCTCTCTCTAACTTGAGGGGTGAGTGCTTAGGCCAAAATGAAGAGCATATTTTTGCAAAGCTCTGTTTAAATGACACCACCTTTTTTTTTCCTGCAGAATAATGAAATACAATTTGTTTTCCTATTGGGCAAGTGAAAGACTATTGGGGCACATAGATGGTTGGAGATACAGCACACGGTGAAGTCCTAGGCGATCTCTCCAGCCTGACTTTGCTTTTTGAAATTGGTTCCCTGTTTCCAAATCCCAATCTGAAACACTATTTGGCAGCTGTGAAGATTGTTTGTGGAGATATTTTTGAGGTCTGCAGAATCTATGCAATAGAAATATCATGCTTGAAATTCCTAATGCTTTCATGTGACCTACGTAAATGTTTCTTATTTCTTCCTGTAGTGATTATAGGCTCCTTTTTCATGGCTCTGTTGCATCAAGCACCAGAACTCTTTGTTAATAACATGGGCCATATGTTGCCCTCACTAAACAACACAGTGTGGAGCAAAGGAATAAAAATATGAGTGTGATGAAGCCAGAGTACATATGCCAAGGAAAAAAAGGAGACAGACCAACTTCCATAACAAGACCAGCAACAGAAACTCCACTGGACAATGGTCAATGGCAAATATGATGCAAATATGATTATGACGAATACTTAAATTCCCAGGGGGGCATTGATATTTTGTGGTACAACCTTTACTAGTGAGGGTCAAACCAACACAGGTAAGGCAGCAGAGCTAGCCTTCTCCCTCCTTGTGACTAACATTCCTACTAGACAACACAAATCAATGTTGGCACGAGTTGTGTTACCCGTTCTGGGAAGGGTTTTGCTGATGCTTTTTATGCGGCATGCTTTTAAGCAAGAATGTCTGAGCTTTAATAATGGGATGATGAGTTTATGCAGGACCTCTTTTGTAAGAGTTTTCTTTTTCTTTCCAAAGAAACATGGAAGTTCTGCCTTTGAAAGCCCAGAGAATCTTAATCCCAGCAAGTATTTTCCATTTGCAGGTACAACATATGCAAAAGACTATTGCTTTTCTATAACATTTAAAAACACTATGAAAAGTTAAAATAATCTTCAGAGCTATTTTTTTGTGTTTTATTGGGTAGACTTTGGTAAATATTTATTTTCAAATGCATACTCTAATATTTTAAATGGTATTATTATAAATGATGAGAAAATATATTAAGTGTCTAATCAAAAAATATATATCTTTATACATATTTTTCCTTACACTTTAGGAAGCTTTTCTCTAATTTCTGTTTAACTTTTTGTGTTTTATGATAGAATAAAAGTAGTACAGAAGAGCCTCATGTCATTAAGGAAAATGTCAAGGGCTTTCTGAAACAGTGAAGAGTTAGGGTTTTTTTCACCACTGCTAAATCATTAGAATTTACTACTTAAATGTCTAATTTAAATCATTAAATAGCTCACTCTGAAATCTTTTTCATATTATTTCAAAGGTTTTACTGTCTTAAGTACAGACCCATGTAGATATAAGGCCATATTTCTCAAAAAAACTTGTTATGCTGTATATACAGCAATGCATTAAAACTGGCTAAAACTATCTACTAACCTACATTAAACCCAAACCACTGTATTATGATATTTCTAATAGGAATATTTTTCTTTTTTTTCCTGTTTTTATTCTCCTTTGGATTAAAATTTATCAGAAAAATGGATTTTCATCCACAACTCTTGTCAATATTATTAAGAATATTTTTTTTAATTGTGCCTTTTTTAAAGGTTTCTGTTGTACCTTGAATCGCTGTCTCTCACTGGAAGGATTTCTTTAAGGGTAATTGATTCTACAGTATAGAAGAAAAACTGAGGTTTTTTATAGAACAATCTGTGTACGGAAGACACGGCAGACATTGACAGACTGTACAGAAGCAGATTGATTTGTACAAGATTTATACACTCCTGTACATCAAGGGAGCTTTGTCAAAATTTGTATTGACTTTAGTAATTCAGATATTCTTGGTTCTATCCCCTAATGTTATATTTATGAAGAGAGGTATAGACTAGAAATTCTTCTTAAGACAGTCAGGTAGTGTACATTCTATATAGCAACATAGAAGCAGTTGCCAATTTAGCCTCTGTAGGAGTTTTGGGGGAAGTTAAACGCATTTCACAGCGAGTCACTTTATTGCATTCTGCAAAATTTGTAATTAAAGGATTCAGTGACCTAGAGAAAATACTTTTTTTCCTCATAGATCCTCTGAAGATGTTACAGAGATTTTTTTTTTTCTTTTTTTTTTTTTGCCTCACTTAATATCAAAGATATCATCAAGATGGCAAGCCAGTATACTTCAGTCAAGGAAGGGGGATATTTCAGAGCTTGTCATGATTCATTAACAGATCAGAATGGTTGTGGTGATAACTCTTCCATGAAAAATGCTCTCCCACTCAAAGATCCAGGAACAGATTTCTAGGACACTATAACTTGGAAAATCATATTCAGATACAAAGCTGTTTAAATATTTTTGTGATAGAGTACTCTTCAAGGTGGTAATAACCATATGAGTGTTTGAGACCATATATGACATGCATTAAGATTCTTTCCACCTGGAGAATGGTTTTGATACAAGTTTCTCACAAAGGTGCTGTGTTCTTGTGAGAAGGCAAAGACATGCTATTCTGGAACAATTAACATGGAGCTTCACTGATAACTACCTAAGCCTCTGATCTTAGTTTTGACACTTGTCTAACTGCAGCGTCTTCCTGAGGGTTACCCTGCCATGTCAGAGAGGGAAACATGGGAGAACTATCAGAGAAGAAAGTCCTTTCCCTGTGAATGTGGAAATGGAGGAAAGTCAAAGCTGTGTGAGCTGAGCAAAAAAGTCAAGACCTAAGAGAGAGAATCACAGAGAATCAGTGTACACTGCAGAGAAGTTTTGGGATGTCAGTGAATAACAAAATACAAGAAATTGGTAGTTAAAAGAGGTGTGGAAGACTACAGCTAAGAAACAGGAAGGATATTAAAGTCAAAGTTCAGATAGCCATTGAGAACTGATCTGTTCAAATTACTGGTGACACCAATGTCCTGACATGGCAGCATCAGTGTCAGCAGAACTGAGAGCACTGCTTTCAAGTACTTGTGAAAGCTCCAGAAAAAGATAAGATAAAGAATTTAAAATTAGTTCTTTTACTTCCTGGTTTACCAAACAAGGTTTCCAAGCTTGAAATACAAGTAGATGTTGTATATCAATGTTTTTGTCTTCAAAAGTTCCTTTATCCTTGTTCACTGTCCTTTTCTCTTGTTCACTGCTACAGGATCCTATATTTTGTTTTATTATTCTCTTCTGTTGGTGATCTGAAAATTCACTCTTCATTGAAGTTTGAAGGTAAGATCTTTGAAAAGAGCCAACCAACCATGAAATATGAGAGGAATGATCTGTTGTTTTTCTTTCTGACCAGATGAGTACAAAGCATTTTGCTTTTTGACCAGGAGATCCCCGAAAATTTCAACTCATACACACACTTTGATGTAATTTATTGCGTACTACTGGAATATAGTGTGCAAATTGGGATTGTCTTAAATAATCACCCCTTTTCAAAAAGATTTACACTGGAAATGAAGGAAGAGAAAAAGGCAATGACAAAGAGAGAAAGTTTGAGATTTAATGCATAATAACAATATGCTCCTTTTCTAAGGCCTCAAGAATTCAGCAGAGCAAAATTTCTACAGGGCATTGGATACCATCCAGGAAAAGCATACTATTTGAAGGTATCAAATAATCTAAAAATTTTAGAGATATCTGGCACATACACACCACTCTTTTCACCTTATCAGAAAACAAGAATGGTCCAAGATTACCTAAGGCAGCAGTGGCAAAATAGAGCGATACTGAAAACATGTCAATCTAGAAAAAGAGTAAGGTCCTTTCAGCCTTCACCAGCTGCATGATTAGGTATATAATGTCTGAATATCACTGACTTGGAAAGCCTAGGGTGTAAGTAGATTGGTTTCATAAATTTTCTGTGTGATAAATGTTCTGTTACTTCCTACAGTTTTACCTTTTTTTCAGAGCTCTTTTCTTCTGTCAGAGGCTGAGCCAGTGTTTGATGTTATATAAAGTTTATTTTTCAATTAAAAAGTGCTTCTATTTGTTCTCTATTCTGACAACTTACGATAGTATCTTCAACTATATTTAGAAGAAGAATCTTTTCTTTCAATCTGTCCCTTCTCCTGACCGGTGATATTTAGTGATGTACCAGTCATAAAGGTACCTAAGCACTAAGAAGTCACATGCAGATGTCTCTTCAGCTATTTCAAAGATTTAAATTTGTCTGCCTACTCTTCTTTTTCTCTTCTGACATTGTGCCAAACATTCTCATAAATTACTTTTTTTCTTTCCCCTATGACTGAAATAAAGCTTCAGGGTTTAGGGTTCCTCAAGGCACTGTGGCATATTTTCTCGTATATGGAAAACACAGAATAGCACAACAAAACAGCTTTTCAAAGTAACGTTTTACAAGTAATTCTGCCTTCTTCATTTCCTCCAAATCTCTTGCACGAAAAGTATTGTATCCTAGTGACTGGCCTTGAGCCTTAAAGGGAATTTAGTTATATGGTTCTGAGCAGATAATTTCCCCCCAATTTGTTTGCCAAATGGATGTCTAATTTACATTCCCAATTACCTGAATTGCATGCATAAATGAGCTAATGAAACACACAAATGTGTAGCTGGTCATAAATAGTCATTTCTATGTGAAATTGCAGTAATTGCATGCTCCTCATGATTTTGAAAATCAAGAATCTAATGTTAATTTGATGCTAGTTCATCTTGTATAACAGTTATATTTAAAGATTAAGTTTATCACTCAGCAAATGTGGCAGCCTTATTCTGTTCTATTATATCTTTTTTCCATTATGGTTAATTGACTGATAACAGAGTTTAACATTGCAGGGACTTCTTTCTGCTGATAAGCAGGGTTCAAACATTTTCCTAAAATAAGCAGGACCACAAATCTATTTATGTACTATACTGTGTCACAATAACCACAATTTTATACTCCTTTAAACAACATGTTTAAAAAGAAAAATTCATTTGAGGTAACGAGATTTTGGGGAAATAGATAATAAGTCACATAACTGTTTTTATCCAAATGTTCTGATTCACAATAATCACATCACAGAAATATCTAATTAATGTAACACTTTGTTTCACTCATGGGTCCAGCCAAAACCTAAGTCTCATTTTCTGTTTTCAAATGTGGGAATTCTTGAAGCTAAATTCTGCTGCCACCCCATCTGTTTTTCTCTTAGACTGCAATTGCTTTCTGGATAACATAAAACTAAGACCCCTATGAGAGAGATTAGCAAGTGCCAAGGTGTGACTGAAGGACTCAAATTTATCATAGGAACACTACTACATAATTTTACAAAAAGACTCAGGTGTTTTGTACTATTAAATTGCATGATGCAAAGACCAAGAACATATATTGCAGTAGTAGTTCTAAGTCATTGGACATAGTTCATTTTAAAATTAAAATGCTTATTTCAACCACTTTACTGTAATGGTTAGAATATAAACAAAGTAATTCAATTGCAGGGATTATGTTTTAATCTTTTGAAGGTAAGATCTGACTTTGTATTTCTCTTTCAGTGGTTTTAACAATAGCAATAGGGTTGATAAATGCAGAGCCAGAAATATTATGTTCATTATTGCAAATAATGCACAGAAACATTACTGAATAACAATAGCTGAAAGAATAATCCAAAGTATATTAAGAGGATAATGTTGATTATGTTTATAGTTAGATAACAAGTTGTGGCTGAATGCCATTCAAAGCATTTTACAGATTAGGCCTCAATTCTGTAATCTGTTTCACTCAGGAAATCCCACAAGCCATCTGTGAGACTACTATAAGGAACTTTTAGGTCTCGTCGTGCATATGTCGGTGTGTCATTCCTGTCCCAGGCCTAGCAACGTGATCACTTTTATAATATATGTTATATTTACAAAAAAAACCCCAAAAAATCTATTAGAACAGACAGTCAAGTTAATGAGTAGAAGCCAATAAAGGTAGAAAAACTCAAACTTGCCTTCAGTAGCTGCTGGTTTCTTTCTTGGACTGTGTTCGAGAAGAAGACGAGGTGGTACGAATTCCTTATGTCCTGCACCTAAGTATACAGGTTAAGAAGCATAGAAAATGTATTCACCAACAGGCTGAGCAGTTTCACTGGGAGGCTGAGCTCCCTTCAAAATTTTTCATGTTAAAAATATTACACTGTGCATAAAAGCTAATATCTTTCAGACACCATAAGAAGGAAATATATTTCTCAACAAATAGCATAATTTATTTTTAAGAGTCACATTTGAAATCAGTGAAGTCCAAGTGACTCAAACATATGCTGAAATGCTACAGTTCTGTTTTTCTTCCTTAGACTCAAAAGAGAAGAATAATATTATGATAATAAGGTTACATATTCATGATGCCTCTTCTACAGTAAAGTCTTATTTTCTTCTGTCAAACAAATGATCTTCAGTTGCTCCCTCAAGTCCACTTATTATGAACTCCTGGAAACACCAGTAAAAATTATGATGTTTCTCATCCTTAATTAGCCAGTATCAACCAGGTCATGCAGCATAAACACTGGTGAGGTTCTGATTCCAGCTGCTAACTGAAACACCTCTGCTCTCTCAGAGTGTTCAGCTGGGACTTTCTGTATTGTCTTAGCCTATGTGCAGATACCATGCTTTGTACAATACATTTTCACTTCATTTCTTCAAAGATTCAAAAACATATTTAATGTACTCTTATATTTCTTATGCTTATTTTCTAGTTTAGGACATATTTCAGTCTCCTTATTTCCTTTTAAGTTATTTCACTGGCATTTAGTCTCAGTAGCTGTCCTGTCATTGTCATTTAGAAAGTGCAATTTTCTGTGACCTGAGAAATAAAATTAAGTAGTTAGATATAATATTGATTCAGTCATATGCACCAGCATACATTCACTGCACCAGAGTCCACATGCAAACAGACTGTTAAATCTCAGCTCCAGCTTCACATCAGAAACTTAAAGCCATGCCTCATGCTTGATGTTAGACTCAGAAGAGAAATTAAGATTTTAATGGGCCTTGGAAACTGCAGTATCTTACTTACCCCTCTCATTTTGCAAAGGTATGTATACTCATGGGGAATGTATGAGAAAAACATCATCTTGAAGACAGTAGTGGGATTTGAGCATCGTGGTCTTAATGTTATTGCATCTCATCAGCATATGTACAATCGCAGGCACATAATTTGCAAGCATGTGGTTCAGTTCATCCAGTAATTTGTATGAAATATCACACACACAGCTGCTCAAACTTGATGTGTGCCTGAGCTGCTGACAAAATGTTAACACATTGATAAAACCAATGTCTTGAAGGTGCTTTGCAACAAACGGTAATAATCTTACATATTCCACATATTTCCTGTCTTGGCAATAAACCCAAGTGGGTATTTACTGATCTCATCACAGAATAACTATAGCCTTAAAAGGAATGTTAGGCAAACTTCAGGAATCCAGAGGTTTAGCCACGATTTTCCAAACACTTCATGTCTATCAAGAAAATAGTCTTGAAATTGCAAACTGAACTAATGAGATGCTGATCACTTTTGTTGCCAACCAGAATAGAAAAGTTATATTCATAACCTCTGTCAACACACAGAAACCTCATCGATTGAATTTCTAGTTCAGAATGAAAACAAAAAACAACATAACAATTGATGAAGAATGGGTAATCTTATTCTTTTTTCTACATTTGATCAAGGTCCTAGACTAAAAATTAGTTCTTTATTTTTCCATTTCTTTCTTTCTCCATTTTTTTTCTTTCCAAAAGGAAAAAGAAAGTGATAATTTTTAAAACTTGAATGAATTGTTTTGTGTGAAAGAGGATAAAGGGCAGTGGCTCAGAATGTTGAGTAGATGAGTAATGAAGAAGGATAGTCAATAATTTGGACTGCAGTGTGGCTTCTAAGCATGGGGCAATGATCTAACTCTGCTAGGTCAAACTGTAGGCTGCCCCCATTATCTTTCTGTTCTTTGCTGTGGCAGCAGTTTTCTAATGATTGCACCAGGGTGTGCATAATGCCAGTATGATACCACTTATTGCTAATGACTTGTCAAGTTCTATTTTATAGCTTTTCAAGTTTTAAGCAAATCATTTATTTCATGCAAATTGACCACATGATCCAGTATGAGAGTGTTTTAAGCACGAAAGGCTTAAGCTTCACAGATCAAAAACTTTCCCTTAGGCCAAAATGTTTGTTCTGAGCAGGTTCCCATGCACTCTGATAAAAGGCTTCTTTAATGTTTCCATGTCTTATTAAATGTGCCTCTATTCACTTTGATGGGAATGCAAAGGAAGTAAATGAATAAATATTTTATCCATTCTTTTGATGAAATATGTTAAAGGGTGTGACCTAAGTCAAATTTCTTTTCCTTTTTCTCTCCTTAAATTATAAAGCACAAGCGGTTTTCTGTAGTACAGACAACTGATAAATAGAAATGAGGAATTGGCTTCCACAGATCAGACCATTAGGATTAATGATGTCTACTGTCTTGACTCTAGCAGTGGTCAGTTGGACACATATCCATGATGTAAATGAGAGGAAGGCAGGATGTTTTTAATGCTCCCAGTGGACAATCAGATTAGTCCATGGATCATGAGAAGTTATTATCCAGATTACCACTATTATTACTGGACATACATTTATCTCACAGCTTTAAAAATGCAGCCACAAAGAGCACTGCATAGTTGTTTGCTTCTCATTTCAAGTGTAGCCTTCATTTTTCTACTACGAGATAAGCCACTAAGGTTCATTTAAGCTGCTTTTTAAAAAGAAATTATTAGGTTTTGATTTCTCCAAAAGATATAATTGCAAGCACAAGGATGTGCATACATTTCTATGCTAATCTGTCCCTAGAGTTGATCCACATTTCCGTGTGTAATCTGTCCGTTCAGTTGTGCTATAGGTATCTCCTTCATATATGATATTGTAAACAGGTGACAACAAATTACATCTTATGAAAACTGAAAGAGTGAAATATTTTGAATTTAAGCTCATGGGAATGGTCTCACCAGGAGAAAAAGTCAAAATTAAGTCATGAGTACCTTCTTCCACTGCCTGAAAGGAAAGCATCCTGCAAGGAAAAGTAGAAGGTTTTGGACACTAACTAGGTAACATAAATACTTCATTGAAAATCAGCTACAGTCCTCAAGCTCTGGGAAACTTCTGTCATCAATGTTTATTAAATTGCTTGAGATGTCTTGAAGAAATTAATCCTGATTTGGTTTATTAATATTTTAGATTTTTTATTGCATGATAACGAATACAAGACAAACTTTAATTACCTTACTTTTTTCAATCTAGGAAATGTCTTTCTACATGTGCTAAAAATGTCATGTTTGAATATTGTGTATAAATTGATTTCTTATGATAATATCAAATTATGCAAATTTTCTTTCTTCCCTCGTCTTCTGAGTTCAATTTGTCTGCAGCGACCTTAATGAAGTGTCTAAATATATCTTTCTACATCAAAAGATAAAATACTGGCAAAATGTAATATTATTATTATTGCTGTTATTATTATTATTATTATTATTACTATTATTATACAAGCATTTCAGACTGGCGCATATTCCAATTGGATATGGAGAGAAATAATGCCATCACAAAGTGCAATATGTGGAAATACCATTCCTATGCCTGTTCATTTCCTCATATCCATATACCAGTTACATGAACAGCAGGAATCCTACAGTCCAACAGCACCAACACTTTGTTGCAGTGTCTCTCAGTGCAGCAAAGTATCTTCAGATAAATCTCATCCTGCTCAGATGTGACATCATTCTCTAGGGATAGTAAAAGTAATTCAGATAGTGTCTTTGCAGAGTCATTTGTTATGAAAAGTAAATTCCAATCAAATGTTTAATGAATGCAGGAACAAGACATGGATCAGCAGAATGAGGCAAGACTGCCAAATATGCTTTTAGAGGACTGAAAGCGTAACGGAGTCCAACCATTTTGCCCAGGCTTCCAGTTTTGACGTGTGAGTTGCTACAAGTTAAAGGTGAGTCTCTTCGCAGCCTTCAGTCACTACTATCCAGATACTGGGCTGTGACTCTTCTGCGGAAGAGTTTCTCTGCTTAGTACGTGTGCATGAAAAACCATGAGCAAACTGTTTTTCATTAAGAAAGAACAGCTGAGGATCAAGAGGTGAGACTGTGTAACTGTACTGAACAATGCAAATGCTCATTTTCTGGAATGCATTACTTGAAATAAAATGCTGATGCCCCATATAGGCCTCCTTTTCTAAGGAACACACTATGATGCAAGCATTTAATGCACCCTGGCAATTAAATGGTGCCTGGGAATATTACTGGGCTCTGGAATTCAGACATACATATCCTGCAACATGTTTTTGGATAGCCTCTGACAACCCTGACTTGTGCCAAGCGGCAGTGTCTCAAAAAATTGGCTCAGTTCAGGAACTGGCAGGGGCCAGGGACCACTCCCAAAAGATAGCTGAGATACAGCCAACCCATTTTGACCTTGAGGAAGTGTATTGGATGTGTATCTCTCTACGAAAGAAAAAATCACCTTTAAAGAGAGAACAGTTGAGCTGAGTTTGATTTAGTAATCTAGATGTGGCCACAAGTATTCACAGTGATAAAAAAATAATGTCAAATGGGAAAAAATAGTCTAGACAGGGTTTTAATGACCTATTTGGAACTGAATTCTTGACAGGGGAAGATGGAATTAATGGAAAATAAAATGAGGCTTTTATGAAAGTATATTTTAGTAGCCAACATATATTTCAGTTTTTTAATTTCTCTCAGGATGTGGCTCTTTATTAAATGGTTAATTGCCTAACATAGAGTGAAACTCTGATTTTGCATAAGGTTGATGATATTACTTAAGAAAAACCTATGCTACAGTGTATGCTGTGATTACCAATAGCAATGCAACCTTTTAAAGTTTAGTATTATGTCACACTGACTATCAGCCAGTTTCTTTTATGATGCTTAAGAAAAGAAGAAAAGGAGAGATTACATGGATAATGCCAAATCTATGTTCCACTATATGCTGTATTTAAAAGCCGTTAACAATATCACAAATAATTTTGGAACTCTACATAGAGTTTAACTTCGGAGTAAAGCACATTATTGTGAGATACTCCCTCAACACACAGACAATGAAACCAGACCTATACAAATAACCTAACAGCCTTGAGAGGCCGTGCATCTACTAAGCTGAAAGCAAGGACCAGTAGGTTAAAAGTGAGGGTGTAGGAAGGCAGGATGCAGACTGATATTCTAAATGCCCTTTTGAAAGGGAGTAAGGGGAAGGATTACATTTCTCTTCTCAAGGCACCAAACAAAAAGGAGCAGCAACTTGATAGTCTTCTATTTTTAACACATAGAGACTTGAGTTCATCCTTTGTTTTTGATGATGGATTCTTGTATATGTTTTTATGTCGTAATAATATAATATATGTTATATATATGTGCATGCATGAACGTATAAATACATACCGATATTTACTTAGAATGAATCATAGAAAGGTTAGGGTTGGAAGGGACCTTGAACATCATTCTATTTCCTGCCATGGTTTAGTGATGTTTCTGAACAGAAAATACTTGATTTGGTAATTAAACAGGTGTGAGAATCATTGTTGCAGACTCCTGGAGGTTGTGTGAACTTCAGTTGCTGTGTTTTCACTCAAATACCAAATCCAATTAAAGTCACAGCTGGGAATTTGTTTGATATATTTTTTCTTTTCCCATGGTTTGTATCTCACACAATGCAAGTGTGCATAACAAATGTACAAATGAGGCAGGCAAGAGAGGCGTGGGTAGAGCTATAGGTGTTTTGGGTTTTTTTTTTCTGTTTTAACTTAAAGTGGATGCTATGGGTCCAGAAATGCATGGAATGTATTTCGGGTGCATGACAGAGCTTGCTGTTTAATCTAGTCACAAATATGTATGTGTTGAGAATTCCCTTACGGAGATTTTTACCACAAAAATCCCTCTTCAGTTCAGTCTATATCTGTGAAAACTGTTCTAATTTTTATGTTCAGAAGACTGAAGTCATTAAGGAGTTAAGAGTTAAGCATTAACAGTTTTTTCATTATACATTAAGTAAGAAGTCACACAGCCTTTCCTGACATTAAAATAAAATTGAATTGAAAATACTGAAAATTGAATTTGCTGCCTCCACTTCCTCCCATTATTTATGATGGGCAGTTAGCAGGTAAAAATAAACCTACATGTTATGTTTAGAAATATCGAAAGATGGATCTCAAAGAACTAAGTACCAGGACAGCGAAAATTACGGGCTATTGTGTGGTAATGATGGGTTATTATAGTTATTGTTGCATAGTGGAGCACAAAAGGACTGTAAAGGCAGATTATAAAATGAAAAGACATATTCAGTCTTTTTCTCTCTCCCCAAATAACTTTTAATAAATTGGTATAATATACAGTGACCCCTAGCATAATTAACGTGAATATCAGGAGTTGGTATAGATGCGCTTTTTTTCGCAATATGAAGTATCCAATTAAAACAGAAAAGAAAACACTGCAACTAAATAGTTGCAGCTAACAATTAAACAGAATGGAGGGGACTTATAAGCTGTTATGACGAAAAGTAATAGACACTGACTATGCCATGTGAGTACTACTCAGCAATTTATGTTCTTTGTGTTTGGTTTATCTGTACATATCATTGTTTCAACCATCCTTAGTCCAGCTACATCTAAGAAAAATTCAGTGCTCAAGTCAGAAAAGCTGAAAGTGATTGCTGTAAGAATGCTAATACTTTATGTTGTCTTCAATAAAGAGTGCATATGCCAGTTTTTGCAGTACAAAAACAGCCTAACATGGATAAAATCAAATTAAAGATACTAGAATCTCTCACAATTACAGATATTTTCAGATAATGAATATATTTAATATAGAAATCACTGGAAGTCAAACTAAATCCAATATCTCTGTCCCCAAGCCATAAAGCTTTTCATACCTCTGTATCTTTGTGCTGGAATGAGAAAAATGAGAAGTTAATGATTATGTTACCTGTCTTGTCTATACTTGACAATCACCTAAGACAGTGAATCCATAGCCATTTTTCAGAAGTTAGAATTTCAATAATGCAGGTTGAAGTTAGAGGGAAAAGAACGGAGAGGTTTTATTAGACCAAATATCAGCAGTAGGGCCCAAACGTGCAGAGGTGTTGGCTCCTAACTCCTATTTACTCACTCCCACTGAAATCACTGGGAGCTAAGTGCCACGGCTGTAATTATGAGAAATACTGGAAGAAAAAACTGCAATACTGGAGAGAATTATTATTTTTAACCAATAATGCTTTGCTAATATAATAACTTCTGATTCTTCTTTCCCTTTAGTTTTGCCAGGGAAGATCCTCTATCCTTTAAAGAGGTTATTTTTAGGACAAAGGGTCCTGGGATTCACGGTCATGAGTTCTAACCCTTGTGCTCAAGGCATCCTCTGTGATTTTTGGGGAAATTACTTAAATTACAATGTTTTTCCATTGAACCTATAAATGGATCGAACAGAAATTTAAAAAAAAATAAAAATTGAACATTGTGAGCATACAGCAACTACAAATTCCAAATCCTAAATTCTCTGAAAGTGGAATCTCTAAAGGCTGAGCTTTTGTTGTGATGTTAAAATTGTTCAGGTTACTTTTGTTTGAATCATTTGGATAGGTAATATCTTCCTCATTTATTCAAGAAAATTATTTCCCTCTCAATTTCTTCTTTTCCCCTTTCACTCACTCCCAAAGTACTATAGCAATTGGTATTCATTTTATTCCAAGTGACACCACAGTTTCCTTGATTGAGTCAACAGCTGCTCCTGATAATATCATTTGAGATTTTATAGAAACTTGTCATTTCAAGTCTTCATTTGAAGAAAATTCTTGCTTGCACATTTGCAGCATACTTCTTGAATGTATATAGGCTCTCTCACTACCAGACATTTAAAAGTTAACTTTCAGACAGTTATGTCTAGATAAGTCACCCAAGGGATCCATTTATAGTCAATGGAGAGAAATTGGTACCTTCAAAGGGTGATTCATCTTTTCTATCTTATGCATCTTTCTTAGGATGAAATTGTCCTCTGGAGGCCTCCATTTCATAGAATTGGCTATAAAGACAGCTAAAGGTTAAAGCTGGGCAATTAACTTTTGGGTATCTAAGTGAGGTGCAATGAATTGCAAACATTTTATTTTGCAGTTCTCCGTAAAGATGACGCTTCATGCCACCAAAATATTCCAGGACTAAAAGAGCCATGCATGATTTTTCACCCTGTAAATACTGTCTGGTAACAGAGTGTTCCCCAAACCCCCAACAATTATATGAATGAATCTCACATAGAGAAAGGATTTTGGTTTTAAGCCTAACTGGAAAAAAAAAAAAAAGCATTGTTTATGTATAATGTGTGTGGGCATTGCACACATTTTGAAATCTATGTTACTTACTTTGTCAAATAATACTAGGTGTATTGAAGGACAAAGTGAAACAACAGTAAGGAATGTGAATTTTCAGAAGGAGGAATAAAAGTCCCTGATGGAGAAAAAATAAAGTAATCTTGGCTCATTATAAATATATGTCATAAGTTACATATCTTTTTGACAGAGCAGACACATGCAGATAAAAAGATGACATCAAAAGAAAGATGCACCCAAAGACAGAACGGTGAAAGGAATGGATCTGTCACAGCTTACAGTCCCACTGGCTACAAATGAGATGCTAAGTAGGTGGGCATAAAACAAGAGAGCATTTGCTGCTTAGGCCAAAGCTGAACAGTCTTCTGTCTGCTGCATTTCATCTTCTCAGAGCAGAAGAGGTGAGGTTCCACAGTAGAGACATAGGTTTTTCCTTTTTAGTGAAAAATTCAGGAGAAAACTGGATATTCAGCATCAGGAGGTATTTAAAGGCACATTGTATAGATGTCAGCTATTTTCCTTTTCATTAAAGTCAAGAGAGATTCAGAGCATGGTGATTAACTTCCCTGAGAAATTTCAGAATTATATTCTAAAGGTAACAGATTCATTAGCTCACTTATAATTTTAGAGTTATATTACCTGAGCTTATAAAACTGACTGAAGGAGAAGATTGTGGGTTATCGTATCTCATCAAAGACAAATGTTCCCTTGCAACTGATGCCTTAGGTTTTAACTTTTATGTTTTTCAAATCCTGTATTGCTTAGTGTGTAACTCTGAAGTTTCTTGTAGCCTGTTAACNCCCATGTAGGATTCCTGCTATACTAAAATGGTTGGCATTTAAGATGCTGGTCGTTTTGTTTAGCTTAAACAACTCAGTGATGGAGTCTTGACTCCACCTTACTCTGACAATATCTCTATATTCATTCCAAGTGGCCTGACCCTGCTTCCATCTCCTGTGTATTTCCTGATTACACTTGAGTAATGACAGGAGTTCCTTGTTCATCCA
>VXAZ01000256.1:3443285-3456470 GCA_013399875.1 Gymnorhina tibicen
ATCTCTATATTCATTCCAAGTGGCCTGACCCTGCTTCCATCTCCTGTGTATTTCCTGCTTACACTTGAGTAATGACAGGAGTTCCTTGTTCATCCATTAAAGTCTCTTGCCCTCTCTGATTTCTTGCTCATTGGGGTGCGTTATTCTTGAGCCTGGAGGAAGTGATCCCTGAATATCAACCAGCTCTCTTGGACACCTCTTCCCACAGGACGTGTTCCTATGGGATTCATCGAAGAAGATCCCTAAAGAGGCTAAAGTTAGCTGTCCTGAAATCCATCATCAGCAATCTTACTCACTGCCCTGCTTCCTCCTTGCCCAGTGCTGAACTCCACAATCTCATGGTCACTGCAGCCAAGTTGGCCCCCAACCTTCACATCTCTAACAAAGCCTTCCCTGTTTGTCACTATGAGGTCAACCAGCACACCATTCCTTGTGGGATCCTGCACTACCTCTGTCAGGAAGTTGTCAGCAGTGCTTTACGGGACCCTCTTGGACTGTTTGTGCCTTGTTGTGTTACTTCTCCAGCTATCAGGTTAGTTACATTCCCCCACAAGAACCTGTGCCTGTGACTTTGAGGCTGCTTCAAGCTGCCTGTAGAATACTTCCATTTTTTAACCTACTTGATGTAACATCAGTATCTGTTGTAATAATTCTAACTGGAAATCAATTATGAGTCATTAAATGTAATAACTATTTTACAAAGTCACTTGTTAAACTTATTTTTACCTTTTAAATAAGAAACAATTTCTTTACTATTAGCTGTTTAGGAGGATTTTTGGCATTTAATTTTTGCCTTTATTTTCTAAATAGCTTACTTTTCAAAACTAAAGTAGTTGAGACTTTTGATGATCCTCCATTGAAATCACCCTTCTTTTTGAAACTTGTTTACTGAACTATATGAAATGTTTATAATACTAAATAGTAGTAATAAAACATAACGCAAGTGTGAGAGTAATTTCATTACTCTAATCTCTCTGCCTTCACAGCTTAAATTGGTTTGTTTCCATTAAAATCAAAGATTTAGACTCATTTACATCAGCAAAAGTTTTGGCTTTCCCTTGTATCTCATAATTTTGACCCTCAGAGTGCCTTGCAGTGAACTATCAAAGAAAGACATCCGTTCCTTTCTGCAGAAGCAGAATACCACACATTCCCTCTGTAGCGGTTTCCAAGAGAGGGAGTAATCCGAAATCTTTTTGGCCGAGTTACAATAAAGTGCCATAAGAGTGTTGACAGATGCAGCTTCATGTGCCAGCATCTGGCTCTGATTCACAGTGGGATGATATAAACTGGGAATAATGGATAGTTGTTTTGCCTCTGTGGGATGGTGTCAGGATTGTATACTGATAACCTCCCCACTGAGAGATCAATGTCATTTCAGAGTCTGACGAAATAGACACAGTTTTTGGGGTGAGGGGGGGGGGGTCATAGACAAGGATCTTGTTAAAATGAGATCAGTGGATATCTTCTCATAGTTTCTCATAGCTGAATAGAAGTTTAAAGAAGCAATATTTAACTCCAAATGGCAGACAATGTTTATTGTAAGAATTGCACATTAATAAAGTAGTTAGAAAATTTTTCAATAACTAAAACTTAATTTTCAGTTTCTCATACATGTATTTAAAATTACTCTTCATTAATTCTTTCCTTTCAGACTCTTTGAAAAGTATTCAAAACTCTTCCAGGATATTACTAGAGAAATACTAGAGAAATACTTCTGTGGTTCAATCATCTCCATTTATGCCATCCGCAGAAACAAATGGGTTGGCAAGTGTTTCCTCAGGGGAACAGCTTTTTGATGGACAACTAACCGTCAACTCCGAAGAAGAATCCAGATGAGTGTTTTAAAATCTTGGGGTACAATATTTTCCTCAGCAAGCAGTAAAAAAGTAAAAAGTTTAAAAAGAAAAACTGGGAAAGTCTCACAGCCTCCCACACTTTTTCTTTAGTATTTCACTTAAAAAATAGCTGGCTTGCTTGTTTTCTACCACTGGAGACAGGGTTACTGAGTAGTTAGAACCAGAAAGCACCTCTCCATAGGAAAAAAATAATATTCTTTAGCGTTTTCTCTCAAATGTGAAAGCCTATAACTCAGTCGATAGTTTTTCATGCTGAATTTCTCCAAACAGCAAGCTAATAATACGCTACTTTCTTATTTATTGTGACTGGTTTTTTTTCTTTTTCTAATTGCCCTTTATCAAATATATCCCAGAGAAACTACATCATAGTTGTCTCCATGTAAATGTAATGTAACAAGTTGAAAAGTTACTCCCTGTCATTGAGATATCCACAACACATCCCAGTCTTTAATCAAGTAGGAGTGACACTTAAAAATAGTTCAAGAGCCTAAAGCGTTTTGCTATCTGAACAGCGGAGGGCAAGTATTTAGTTCCAGTGCTACAGCCCACCCACGGCAAGCACAGGCATTTTTACTTTCAAAACTAGGCTTTATTGCTCTAGGGGTTTTTTTGCAGTAATATAGCCCATGATCTTTCATTATTGATGTACCTTTATACCAGTATCTCCATATTTTTTTATATTAAATGGCAAGTATCATACTGACAGTCTTGAAATTCTCTTGCCATATTGCATAATAACAGTAATCCCTTCTCTTTGACAGAGTATTTCTTGACGATGGAGAAGAGGTAAGCCTTGCAAGAAAATTGTAGACATGAAGGATTTTCAGTCTATACTTTTCAGGACCAAGCAGTTTGTAAGATTCCCCATGGACACTAATCACAATTTCTCTTAATTTCTTGACTCTTCATGTTTGTCAGGGTGTGGTGGTTTTTTGGGTTTTTTTTGTTTGTTTGTCTGTCTGTTTGTATGTTTGTTTGTCTGTTTGTTTTCCTGTTTGTTTGTCTGTTTTCATGAACATATCTGCAAAAAGTGAGACTTCAATGATTTTTAATGAGAAGGTGGGATGGCTGTTTTACCCTATAGAATACTCTCTTGCGATGTACACATGCCAGAAATCCTGGTGAATTTTTTCAAGGCAAATATTTTTTTAAAGGCATAAGATAAGCAAAATTGTCTACATCACATTGGCTTTGGGACTCTGGCATGGAAATACACAATAAACATATAAGGGTACATTGATGAAAGGACCTGATATGGCCACATTCCTTTGCAGTCTAGCTGTTATTGGAAACAGCAATGTAGTGGTATAAGCTCCACTGGGCAACTGTGTGCTTCAGTGCTCAGGTTTTAGAAAGTCTAAATTGTGAATAATACCGCATCTGTGCTCCCACTGCCTTTGTCATTAATTAGGCAACTGTAAAGACCATCCAGTAGTGAGTCGGGTATACTGTGAAATGCAAGTGGTTTAACCAAAACCAGAACAGAGTAAAACTATGCATGCAAAATAAAAATCTAAATGATTAAAAAGACAATAAAATCAGATCATGAGTAGACAACATGCCTGTGAGAAAAAAAAAAGGTGCATTTTATGACTAAATACCCAAGACACGCTTATCATTCTTAATTCAGCATGCACAACCCTGTGCTGAGGTGCCATGCAGAAAGACAGACATGCAAGAATCCAATTTCAGTAGCTGCAAAACAAAAAAGGCATTTCATCAGAACAGCTCCTTGATCTGCCAAAGTAGTGGCTGGCAAGCATTACAGGGAAAGTAGGGAAAGAGTGGGAAAACAGGCATATGGCACAGGGGGAATAAAATAGAGTAGATCCAATTAGCTTAGAGAATCATGTACTCCATGGTAAAACAGTGACCAATTAGTGCCCCTGAAATCTGTCCACATGGGTGAGGATTTCAAACTCTCTAACATCAAAAATTTGTTATGAAAACGAATTGAAACTTTCTACTGAAATAGAACCCTTTCTCCTACTCAGAAAAAATAAAACTATGAATAAGAACATTAGAAATAGTACTCAGAACAAAATACAGGAATAGCAAACGAAGTATCAAATACATGGAATAAACTATATCCATGAAGCTATAGAAGTCAGTGGCCTTCTGCATCAAAAATGTTATCTTGGACTTCAGAAACGCCAGTAGAAAAATAAAGGTACCAGTCAGAATTAATGTTCTTAATAAACAAACTTTCCATCTTAAGTTTCAATCTCTATAAGGAAAACTTGGAAAATTAATCCTGAAAGAAATACGTATTAATTCTTCATTTACAGGGAGACAAAAGGAGTACAAGGCAATTTGGACAGAGCAATTTGTTAATGCCCAGACAGCACTGCCTTGGCTGAGCAACTGTAGTCCAGGGACAAATAAGACCAGAAAATCTATGAAAGGAGGTCCAGCAGCTGCTCTGAGAAATTGTCACTTATCACAAGCATGCTACACAAAAGGTAAAAAATATTTTTAAGGTCAGTTTCTCAAGAGATAAAATCAGAAAACAATTTTTTATACTGTATGCAGTAGGCCTCAAGTGGTCTACCTATAACTATCTCAGAATCCAACTGGTCACTGTTGCAGTCATGGTATTCATGGGAAGGACTTCTGGATTAGAAAATATGAGTTTATGACTAAAACCCCACTATTATCTATTGTAAAGGGCTGAGAACCTCAAATACTTCTCTTTCATAAAAAGTAAAATAGAAGTCTTAGAAGTTATTTGATATTGATACAATTATTGCTACTTACAGGAGAATGTGCATGAAATTTGACAGTATCAAGGACAAATACTAACCAGTGAAACAAGAAAACCAGCTAATGCTGCATGAAGCAGCTTAGCAAGAATTCTTCCTTATATGGCTTCCTTGAATTCCCTGTGTACATTTCATTCATTTTTTATAGCTGAGACAACAGTGTCATGATGAAACTTTGAGCAAGTGAAGAACATTTCAGCTTCATTTGTTAAAATCAACAGAAGAGCATTAACTGACCTCCAGCAGATTGATGTGACTGACAAAATGCATTCATTGATATATTTTAAAAAGTGTATTTATTAATGAAACCTAAGGAACTGAGCTTTACTTTTAATGTTAATTTTTGACCACTATAAAATGCCATGTTAATTGAGCTACTTTTCTATAAATTCTTGCTTAAAATTTACATAAAAATAAAACAATCTAAACTTAGAAAGAATGTATATGGATTTTTTATAAAAGAAACATTGCAAAAATACTTTGAAAGAAAAAATGCTGAATGATATTACTATTATTAGCATTATAAATCCATATAACTTGCCTAAGGAATCAGAAATTCATGTTTGATGACATCAGTCATAGAAAATCCCAATAGGTCTATGTGAAGGAATTTTCTATGGCAAAAAATGGGGTTTTTTTCTAATTCACAAATGGTAGTATCAAGATTGATCGAAATTATTCCTTGTTTGAAAGAATTGCAGTGTCGAGGTGACTGTAATTAAATTCCTCAGCTGATTTGCACCAGAACCCATTGTTTGGACAAAGTTCTTCACCATAAAATATATAGACAGATAAAAGGATAAAATATACCAGATTTTAAAGCTAATTGGATACTAGGGTTATTAAAGGGTGTTTTCCCCACATTTATCTATTTAATAAAATGAATTACAGTAATACTTCTGTTCACAAAAGGACAGTGTGAAATGAGCACTTTGCCTGAGAGAGACAGTAACAAACTAACTGAGCACTGTTTGGTGGCACAGTCCTCAATGATCTCCATAAATCAAGGCTGGTCGTACCTGACCTCTACCTTGCTTCTCAGAAACACAGTCTGGATGCTTCAGCACTGCCTTTCACAGCTAGTGGGTTGACTAAAGTGTGTTTTGAAGGCAATGTTTTTTTTGCCCCTCCCACAAAAATGTATCTGGCTTCAGCACAGCAACCACCTGCAGCGTTTAGCTTCAGGTGTCAACAAGTGACTTGACAGGTCAAAAAGCAGTCACTTTACAGGTGGAGCCCCAGGTGGACTTTGGGAGATGTTAAGGGGCAGTCCTTTTCCATTTCACCTACAAATTAGATTATTAAAGATGCTTTATGACTTATTTCCACTTTTTGGGGCCTAAACCTGCCACCCTGGTTTTTCATTCACTTGTAAGGTCATCTTATCACCCAAAGCCCAGTTAATGTCCTTCACCTCTTTAGCCTGTGGTTTCTTACCACAAGTCTGTCATAGCATACTAGTATGACACAAGACAAACACTGGAAGGGACAAGTCATGTCTTGTATCTTCTGAAATTCAAGTTGCTACAGACTTCCCTCTCTATCTCACTGCTCCCCTTCATGGTTTTCCCAGTTTCCTTGTAGCTGGAAAGGTCAAAACTAAAAAAAACCCCAAAGCCTTCCTTCCTACAGTGTGTCTTTTCTGCCTCAGGAGAGTGTCAAACAGGCCATGGAGCCTTCTGGGAAAAAAGGGCTTTTTCACTGCTGCTTGTAAATGTCAGGAGAACTGTAAAAAAGATCTTGAAGATCTCCATGAAAGTATTTCTCCTGTGATTTGTTGATGGTACAGCTGTGTAAATCCAGAAACTAGGTCATTCACATTGGTATGGGGTGCTATTTTTTAAATCAAAGCATGACTGAAGGTCTCTGGAAGGTTCAGCTACTCATTGTCCCCCTCTGAGCCTAAACCAGTCCCTCTGTTTATAACTGGCTGTCTTTAGAAGTCCTAGAGGTGATGCACTTTTTTTGTTCTCTTTTAACGGACCCCGCTACCTCTCCATGTCGCACTTTGAGAACAGGCCACACAAACCCTCTCCCTTAAGAATCCCGAGTCTGATCATTTTCCCTCCGCAAAAATCTGTGTCCTCCCTCTCCCCTTTGTGGGAGTCTTTCTTTCCCAGCTACATCCTTAGGACTTCCCAGCTCTGTCTGAACCTGGGCATGTCAAGAGAGGATGTAAGCCACAAGACAGAGATAAGAAAAGACACAACCAATTCAGAGGTGCACCAGTAGAGAGGTTGTTGAGCAAATAACTGAATGAACAACACTTGTAAGACTTAGTGTGTCCTTAAATATTCTCTCCTTGACTCTTTTCATGAATATTATTGCTTTTCATTCCTAGGATTATGTCCTCTCTACAGTATGTCTAGACTTCAGCAGGAAGAATGTTTATTAAATAAGGTCAGGGTAGACTGACTTAATATTATGAGATGATGCTTAGTCATCATCAGTAGCTCTATCTTCATTTTTTTGGTGAGGAATTAAGTGTCTGTGTTAGAACAGATTAGCATGGAGATGTGGGAAGAGAGAAGATAAAGCACAGAAGTAATGGATCAGCTAAAGTATTTTATATACTAACAAAAATGGAATTTCTATTTTTGAAGCATTTTGGAATTAAGCCTTGCTATTTGTGGGGAAAAAAACCCAGTAAAACAAATAATAAGCAATTAACAATAAGCTCCTTCCTCTTGCATCTCATCCAAAAGAAGCATAGAAACTTTTAGCAATTTATACAGCCTTCCATTGACTCTATTTTAACATAACCTTGATTTTAATTCATGCATTGTAGACAGAAAATTAGAAGCTTTAATAAAACAGCCATTAGCTCTTATGCTTTATTCAAACTGTTTGCACACTCTTTGTCACTCTTGTGAGACCTTTCAATAATAAAACCCACACTTTTAATACATAAAGGAGCAAAAACTCTCAGGGAAACAGAAGACTATTAGAACAGAGTTCAATGATATAGGAAAGTACCTGGATAAAAATCCCCTTGCGCAAACATGTCAATCACATAGCGACAGAATGCATATTGATCTAACAGAGCAAAAAGGAAAAGAAGAGCAATGAAGAAAGTAAATTTAGAATGTCATTTGTATTTAACAGTGAAGATAAAGTTTGGCAGCGCAAAGACATCTCAGTAGCCTTTTCATAAGTAGTGTTACTTATTATACATTTGTGGTTTTTTCCTGGCCTTCAAGTGATTCACATGTTCAGAAAGTGAAAATTTGTTGTCCAGATCTAATTCAAAACCTCTAGCCAAGAACTGCAGATCTTCCAGCATCCCAGAGCTACCAGCTCTTCTTCTGGGCCAGCTTTGCTTGGCGTATATCCTAACCCCATGCACAAATACTGTGCAAACTGCTGTCTGGCCACAGGACTCATAGACTTTTCCTTATCCTTGAAGATCAATTTCACAGACAGCTGATAGAAAAAATTTTAAAAAGGTTTTGTATCACAGTCTTTTGTTAATATGGTTTTAACCGTATAATAAATATATACGTTTAGTTAATGGGAATATAAAGAGAACTCTGTGTACTTACACTCCTATAGCAACGAGATTTTCCACAGAATTTTATTGATTCACTACAGAATTATTTTTCAAAACTAATCTTAACAAATATATATGTATATATTAAATCTGTGTGCCTATATATATATATATTTTAAAACTACACTATTCAGAAATTAAGGCTTCTGAATCTAAATGAAACCCTGATTCCAGAAGTTTTGATTGTCTGTTGATTTCTCCTATACACAAGCAGAGCTGGAGAGCTTAATAAAAATTTCTAACATTAAGAATGGTGAGGAAAAGTTATCAGTTGTAACTGAGTACAAAAGAATTTCAGTATTGTTGGATTCTTCAGTTGGTCAGGAAAATATAGCCCCAGTGGACTCTAATGTTGCCCCAGTGGACTCTAAGGGGCATTAGCTTTAAAAGCTAATGTTGATGTCTAAATGCCAGCTCTGGTTAGCTAAGTCAGTTCTCAGTTGTCCTTCAGTGAAGCGTATTCATCCATCTGTCCAAGACTCTTCTAGCACAGTTCCTGCACTGTAGAAGTTACATCTCTTCCTCTCCCCGCCTCCTTTGGCATCTCTGTCGTACTCACTTACAAAGCCACTTGCTTTCCCCATTGCCAACTCCAAAATAAAATTATGCTGGCTTTGGAATAATTTAAGTTTTTAAAATGGCATTGCTGTTACATTTAAATGCAACATGTTATTCCCAAGTATGTAACACTCATAGCATTTACTTTCACACACAGTTCACTGCTACATCAGTATCAGTTGCTGAGGCATTTATTTGACTGCTGCTCTGTTATGTTGACTGCTACAGCAGTCCTTGGATGGACAACTGCAGCTTTCAAGTCATTATTTCCTATGCAAATGTAGAAATTAGGAAAAGGTTTACCAGCTCAACAAATACCCAAATACATTTTCTAGTTGATAGAAGCCTAGGCAGTTATTTTGAGTTAATGAGATGGCAAGAGTAATACTAGTCAGTATGGTAGAGCTTGGGGCAAAACTTTCAGCATGTACGTAGGGCTGTGGCTGTAAACATTACCTCTAATGAAAATTCATAATAATTTTTACTTTCATATTTAGGAATTCAAATTTATCATTCTGGCTGACTCCAACTTTGCATTCCATCCTTACGGCTACAACACCTGACTTAAGTCTGTAGGATAATTCTAAAAAAAAAAAGTAACAGCACTTGTGTGAGAAAACATGTACAGATCTGTATTCTTAAGCCCACCTAAAGCTACTGAAGCCAGCAAAGTGTTTGCACTGACTTTGACACAGTTGCAATAGGGCCTCAGTGAGTATTAATAAATAAAATGGGGCAATGCCAACCCTTCAGCCCAGAAAGCAAATGTCAGGGCATAGGTCTTGCCCAAAAAGCTGTTTTTCTGAGTTCTCTTTTGCCAAAACAAGCTGCCTCCATACTTGCTGCCTGTTGGGAAGATTCTCTGGACCATTTGGGGCATTTTACAAAAGACTGCTAGAGGATATGGGACAAAACTATGGCAGGGGACAATGCACTATATGGACAATCCCAGGATAGAGCACAAGCCTGTGCTGGTTCTATTTGAGTTATGATATAGACATAGCTGGAGGTCCTAGAATCACACCATTTCATTGATATTAAAATAATCTATTCTTTAAACATAGCAATGTAGACGAGAAATAAAAGAACTGTGTTGTTGATTTTTTATCTTTTTGTTGTTGTTGTGGGGTTTTTGTGGGTTTATTTTATTTTGTTTTGTGGAAATGTAATTTGAATAAACTTTTTAAAAAAGCCTTGATCTTGATTGTCTTTGAGAAAACAGATTTTCTATTCATTTTCTCTTCATAATATTTCTTTAGAAATTCAACCCAAAAAACTGGGATTTATAAAACAAATTGAAGGCAGAATGTGAAACTCTGAATAACAAAAATATCATTTCTATATAACATAGCAAGGTGCACCGTATCATCCAATTTGAGGTCATAGGAATGCTACCAATCAGTAAAGATTGAAATCTAAGGAATTTTAAATGAATATGATTTTTCAAATACCTCTTCATGGCTAAAAATCCATTTTAATTTAAAGTCCCTTATTAAATGGAGAATTTCACATTTTAGTTTTCACCTATAACTCTGTAATGGTGGCACAAATATTCATATAAGTACTAATAAATCATGTCAAAATTTGGGACTAGATTCTTAATGGAAAAATACTCATAGATGTTTCTGTTGTTGGACTTCATGTGATTTACCCAGGGAGATGATCTATCTTTTTTAATTTAAATTTCAGTATTAAATGATGCAACAGCAGGGAAATCACAACAACTCTTCTGTGATCATTGCTATATTTTTTACATTGTTTCAGGTAAGCTGGCAGAACTACTCCCTTGAGCAAGTAAAAATAAAGATTGCAGGACCAGGAAATCTCTGCAAAACTGCATTGACTTAAGAATGATGTTCACCTTGGGTCACATTGGGACTGAAACATAAAAATTAATTTTTTTAGACTATCTAGCTGGGCAGCAGTGGCTTCTGGTGGAAAAAGGAAGCACGACAGTAGGAAATGCAGCTGTCACTGGATGTGTGTAACCCTGTCTCCAGCAATAAGGGCAGTTGAAGAGGCTCCTTCCTCCCTCCACTCCAGCTGCTTATTCTCATTTTCACCTGCTGTGATTCCATGCACAGTCACTGGGGTCACGCTCTAAAGTGGACTAACAAAGTGATCTGTTAATGTTTGATGTCAAGATGGATCATTTTGCTGATATTTATCAGCTAAAGGTGGTGGTGGGAATCCCACAAAAACCAAACCAACAAACAAAAAAACACCACTACTCTCTGTAATCTTTGATCCCTACTTAAAATATCTTGTTGTCAGGGAGTAAGGTGCCTCATCTGCACACCATTTCTTTTTGAGAGCTCTATCGTCAACAGCATAGGGTGGTCCCACTGTGCACTGAAACTCTGCCAGGGTAAACAAAAAACTGAAAAAGAATTTCACCTCTCAAGAAAACTGAACAATTTCCTGAACTTTCTCCTTGGTCACAGCAATGAGTCTGATAGATGCTGCTATGATTTCATGCCTCAAAGGTCCCAATATTTCAAATAAAAGACATAATTAACTAGAATACAAATAAATGTTAAAAAAAACTATGCATGTCAGAAAGTGGGCTATGTCTCAAAATCTTCAGTTCTCTAGAAAAGTATAATTTAGGCAACACCTAAGGGGTCCAGAGGCATGGTATGAAAGTCTGAGAGAATCTGCTCAGGCAGACTCATAGTCAGGCAGGGACAGCTTCTTTGATGTTCAGGCACAATGATTTGTCTGTGGTTAACAGCTGAAAAGATCAGATAGGTGCACTGTGCAACACTGAGCTGCCTCTTTCAATGTCAGAATAATCCCGTGGCTGCAGTGTGGCAGTTCATACAGAAAGCCAGTCCCTGCTGCCTTCATTCATACAAAATTGTACTTAGTGCCATGGAAATGCCACAGGGAAATCAGGGAACCAGTCTGTGCAACCCGGGAGTAGAAGAACCCAGGCTTACTCTGACAAAGGGGAGCATATAGTGAACACCTTGTTAACTGTATCGTGTTGATGCATGTTGATTCTTTGTTTTATCACTTAATTTCTTCCTTTCACCAGAGGAATAACATTTCTTTCCTTTTTAGGAGAAACTTGAAAGCTGTTCGCATTAAATTACATCAGGCAGGTATGTCACTACGTTGTTCAATACCTGACAACCTGACAGCGCCTCGTTCAATATGATGTTAGATAAATTATTTCATTCCCTTTACTCTGTCTCTACTTTCATTATGGTTACAGAGGACATACACAGATGTAGAAACAAACCAAAATTCCCAATAGATCATTAGACAGTCTGAATTTTCAAAAATAACTCTGCTCACAATCTACTACATTAGATGCTACTGAGCAAATCCATGAAGTCTCAGACCTATCTGAAGTAAAATTGGTCCTTGGTACAGAAGGATTTAAATTACAATGAATCTTTAGCCATGACAAACTTCTAGAACCTTCAGATTATATACATTAAATTTATTTAATTTTCTCATCCTAGCAGTAATCTCATCCTAGCAGTGTGATGTTCATGTGGAACTTATTTGTACTGCAGTTTTGTTTTTCATGGGTGGATTTTGGTCCTTGACAGATTTAACTCCATTCTCTCTCTTTCTTCCCTACTACCTTTTTAGGATCTTCATCTGTTTCCGCCTCATTTTGTTTACCTTTCTTGTCCGATTTAGTTACAGTCTGAAGAGCTTTCTCCTCCTTAACTTTCGTTTTGGCCTTTATTAGCCCAGTTTCTGTTGTTTTTGTCTCTGTCTGCTTGACCTTCTCTGCCGTCTTTGCTTCTGCTTTTCCATCCTTCACTTCCTTTTTAACTTTTGCTTCCACTTTAGCGCTCTTTACTTTCTTCTCCTCTGCAGGTAATAAAGAAAAAGGTTTCAGTGTCATTCTTTCCCCCCAGCATAATAATCAGTGCCAGTTATTTTATATTGTGCTACTAATAATGAGCATTTAATCATTATTCACAGATTGGTAAGACCCGATGAAAAATAAAATCCCCTTGAACCAGGCAGAACTACACAGAAATATGAGATCCAAACAGGTTTTATCTTCAGTCCTATACCACGTACTTGTCTGACTCTAAATATAATAGAATATGCCAAATAATATTAAGTGTTTCTAATGAAAATATGATAGATTTTCTGGTATAAACTAGGGAGAAAGATGTTGGTCATTAAGCAAACAAATATGAGAGGTACTTCAAGGAAAGATCTGAGCAACTTTAGACTTCAGAGATCAGAGTTAAACTCTGTTGTAACCTAGAAAAATAGTTTGTGGCAAATTTTAAGGGTTTCTTTCATGCACTGATCTAGGTCTCCGTATAAGAAGTTCTGAGTCTGACCTAGGGTTAGGGTTGAGAAAACCACAAAGCCCAGAGCTCCAGAGACAATGTACTTGCATAAGGTATGACATGCTCATAGTGACGCAACGCCAACTTTACTCTATCCACAAATTTCTACTTGGAACCAAGCCATC